>JARYZH020000002.1:10143880-10642754 GCA_030021035.2 Notholithocarpus densiflorus
GTCCACGGAAGGTGGAGCCACAGGAGACCAAGCAGCAAGAATATCTACTCCAGGGGCTGTGAGATCAGGCTGCATATATATCATCCAAACATAATTTTAACATATTAAGCCATGTTCTAAAACTAAAACTAAAATTATAGATGAAAACAATTTTGTAAACTATGTACTCATTTTCTAATCACCTTGAGAATGTCTGGGGTGATAGGGTTGGGTCCCCTAGATGAAAATGATACAACATAAGGTGCCATGACATCCTTCCATGTCTCACCAACCAGCATAGTGGCAATCGGAAATCTATCAAGGGTTCAAAGTATTTCATTAGGGTATTGAAGAAAGTAAGCAATTTATGCCATCAATGATTTATTTAAAGATAATTAGTATAGCAATTTATTTACTCTGATAATCTGATGTAGTTTAAAATTTTAAGGCCATCTTCAACACTAATTATTGTTGCTGGCAACGGGAAGCTGAAAGCAAAATCTGTAAATGATGAGTCAGCCATAATGGTTTCCACACCATTGGCTAATAGGATGCCAGCGCCATCGACGGCTCCTTCACAGAAAAAAATCTTTCCTTGTACTTTGTATGAATTCAGGGCACCATAAAAACAACCTCTTGAAATATCCGGGTCAGCACCTGCAGAGTAATTTGCAGCATCTCCACCCCAAATCAAGGGAAATGATGTTCCATTGAGGTTGAAGCTATTAATGGAGAGACCCTTCATTAGATCATTCAAAGAATTAGTAAAGATTACTCTGGGAATGCTATCTTTTGAATATATTAACTTCAACCAAAAACTCACAGTAAAGGCTTGTCCATTGCCAAGCACAACTTGAGCAACAAATTTTCTGTCAATGGTGCTCGCAGCAACAGTTAATATCCAAGGTGCATGATTAGCAACGGATAATGGGAAAGGTCCTGAGTTTCCAGCAGAGGCTGAGGTCAAGATGCCATTTTTCATGGCATGGAAAGACCCAATAGCCAATGGGTCTTCAAAGTATGGTGAAAACCCGTCAAAACCAATGGAAACGGAAATAATGTCAACTCCATATGCTATTGCATCGTCAAATGCTGCTAGGACGTCTGCTGAGTAACATCCAGATGACCAGAAAACTTTGTACATTGGAATCCTTGCACCAGGAACTCCACCTCTTGCAGTTCCTTCAGCTAGCCCAAAGTAGCTGGCTCCAGCTACCTCCCTCCCTGCAGCTGTTGAGGATGTATGGGTTCCATGACCCTCGGAGTCCCTTGGGGATTTGATGTCTGTTATGTCATAGTCTCCTTCACTGTTGTAGTAACGGGCTCCAATGATCTTGCTGTGATTTTAAAATTTCTGTGAGTAGCTATCTGAGATGAATGCCTAAAAGATGAATGTTAATTTATTATGTCTTTAGTTTTTGCCTCAAGTTTTGTAATAGTTACATGTGCCCCGTCCAAAAAGTTTCTAAGACAATCACTTAGGATTTTGTGTCCATAGTATAGAAAATCTTCAAAATGTAGTGACTCATCTTTATTTCTGTCAATTAGGATTGAAACCTTTTTTAGCTGTTGGTTATCTTCCATTAAGACAACAAACTCCGCAATAGTATATCTGCCTAATAATCATTGCCTTCAAACAATCACCAGCATGTCCAATTTATTTTTTCTTTGAAATTTTCTCAATCGCATTAGTTCTTATTCATCTAATGAGTAATGTGTTTGTACCCATGGCAATGCACACATAAGTACAAGGCAAAAGGAGAGCTCACTTGTTGCAGGTGAAGTTGGCTCCTTGGCATTTACCCTTCCATTTACTAGGTGGAGAGCCAAGCCCTTCATCGTTGAAGCTATCAGATTCTGGCCAGATTCCTGCAACACAACAGATGTGGAAAAACTTCAAATTTGAGCATTTGCTTTGTTATGTACTCAAAGCAAAATGGTGACAATTGTGCGCTTAATCTAATAACCTGTGTCAAGAAGCCCAATAATGACATCTCCTTCTTGAGGGCTTCCAACTTTGCCTTTGGAGGGGAACCCCATGAAGTCCCATGACCTTGTAGTGTGAAGATTTAGTCTCTGGTTCGGAAGTACTGAAATCACACCTTCCATTTCTGCAATACATTTCAACTGCTTTTAGCACACAAACGGTAGTAAAATTTCATTCCTTGCCACTAGTTTGACACTCACCTGAGAATTTTTCAACTTTTTCATCAGTTAACTTTGCTGCAAATCCATTAAAACTCTTCCCATAACTATAGAGTAGTGACTCTTTTGCTGTCGAAGCACTGCAATTGAAAAAAAAAAAAAAAAAAAAAAAGGAATATGCTTGAGATAATTCAAAAGTTAAAGCTGTTATGGGAAGGGATTTATATTTGGAATGACACATATTACACTATGAATATAGTTAAGCCTTTCAGGTGGTTTCCAGTTATAAAAGTGATGATATTGAAGTGTGATTCTGTTTTGGAGTGTAGACTGGAACTCTCTTGATTATTATACAAGCTAAAAATGTCACATTGCTCACACTTCGCAGCTCAATCTAAAATTTTTTCCAAACATGTCCAAGATCACTATTTGGTTCCTGTTGACACATCTCAAAATAACTACTCGTTCGCTCTACATAACTTTAGCATGCATCATAATACCTTGATAGATATAAGTTGCCTTTGCATTACCACATATCAGCTTCTAGAGACCCTAGCATGGTTATTAGTTATTACATTAACTGTACATTGCTTTCAATTGCCATAGTTCTGAACTATTAGAACTCCTAACACTAATTATAGGGTGTTAATTAACTAGAAGACTTGTGCAAAACTATGACATTATGTAAGTAGTGACAGGCTAAAAGGTGTAACACCTTCCAAGTACACTCTCTAGCATGGAATGGTGCGATGATGCGGCAGAAAAATCTCCTTGAAGCTTGTCTCCCATGTATACAATGTGAACCTGTATGCAACACAAACTCCTTAATAAAGAAACCATGTTGAATTACTTTGGACATTAAAAAGACTAAATTTAAACTATGAAAACCAATGTACCTTCCTTTCATGGCCATGGCAACTCATCAGAAGAGCTGCAAGCAATTATGTGTGCAAAAGAATATGTAGCACTGCCTTGGCCATTGGTATTGAACTTGGTTCAACTGTAACAGTGTCAAGTTGATGCCTTAATTACGAGATAAAACTCTTAAGGTATTTATACAAGAAATGAAAACTTGAAATATCCGCTTGCTGTTCTACCATTATTTGTCACGCTCTTTTGTTGTTTCTGCTTTGTTATTGTCACCAAATTATGTTTAAAAAAACATTATATGAAGAGCTTACTATTGCCGATTTAAAAATGACCAAATAAATAAACAGGTTATATTATTGTTTTAGTCGTCACTAGCTCAGAAACTATGTACAATTATTTAGGCGTGCCGTCAAGTCGGTCAAGATAATTGTCCGATAATCACTAGTTCTTTTTTCTCTTTCTTTGTATAAAAATAATCTGATTATCATCTGGGAAATCCGATACACTTTTCTTTGTGGGTTCCGTCAAGTAATCGAAATGTTTAGCTTTGTTTAACCTTTAAATTTTTTTTTTTTTTTTTTTTTTAAAATGGAATCAAAAACTTGCATGTATCAAGCAGAATAAGATACGGCCCCTCTGTGTTAGTGTATGTTGTCCTCTCCCCATATAGGGTGTTCACCAAACCGCAAAATTAAAACTGCATCAAAATCATTCACAAAATGGCATAACCGTACCACATCGTATTGCACCACATGGTGCAGTGCAGTTTATAGTTTTATAATAAGAAAACTGCACAAACCGCACCGCCCCCTCTCTATATATTAATATATTTATTTTTTTAATATTATTATAATTTAATAACCTTAGCAAGCGTTGATTAGAAAAATCTGCCCAAAATAAAGAAAAACTAGCTCAATAGTTTAAAATATGGCTCAAAATAAAGGGAAAAAAAATCAGTTTTTGGCTAGGTAGAAAAAACTCAAAATTTGAAAAATATACTAGCTTCAAACTGCATCTTATACACCGTACCATACATGTAACCGCAAAATGAGGTGCAGTGCGGTTATGGTTTTGGTTAAACTCCGCACCGCATCGCACCGCGAACACCCCCACCATATACTATGATTCGATTGCAAACTTAACGAGTTGCAGAAAACATGAGTATATTGTATGTCAAAACACAATCGTTATCCCTAACTATGTATTATATTCCAATTCAATTTCTAAACTATCTATTATATTTTGCTTATATGATTTTTTTTTTTTTTTTTCAAAGTCCAAAAATTTTGTTTATAAATTCTATCGTTAAATAATTAAAAATCGCACATATAATTGAAATGATTTTTAATAGTTAGATAGACATCATGTATAACTTACATAAATTTATATTATTAGGCAATTATCCCCAAAATTATATTGCCTATATTATAGTTTTTACACACATTTTTATGAGGGGGGGAATATAAATTATTTCATAAAGGATCATTTTGTGAATCGCCAAAATAAAAATTCTTACTACATAAGTTAATATAAACTACCATTACTAGAAAAAAAAGAATAACCAAAGATATATAACATAACTTATTAAATTATTCAAACGAAATTTTGTCAAGAAATCATTTAAATCAACCATCAAATATATGGCATACCCTAGAAACTTCACAATTAAAAATAGTGTAGAGTAAACATGGCTTTTACAAAATAATAGATTTAAATTGACATACTAAGAATAATAATAAATAAATAAATAAATTTGATAACAGGCAAATCTTCTTGTAAATTTTTGTACGGTTGAATATTACTCTCATACTTGTGGACTCCATCTTATATATATATATGAGTAAGGATGCAATTATTATTTGAATGATTATTGTGATTTATTGATAATAAGTTATAAAAAAATAATTAAAACCAAAAATGTTTTTTTTTTCTAATATAATGGAGGAGAAGGCAATTGATTGTCACTAAAAGTAATTAAAACAATAGAAAACATACTCATATAGTCATACATTTGTATTACCTAGGTAAACAAAGAGTCATTCTTATAGTCTTTGATAATTTCTATATTCGATGGACTGTTTTAGAAAGGACTTTTATTATTATTATTATTATTATTATTATTATTATTATTATTATTATGCATTAGAGTCACAAAATTTATAGATATTTTATTCTATTTTGGCAAAGCTGATGTGGATAATGAAATAAAGATTATTCGAACTATAACTATATTACATTTCTTGTCATTTTTTGTGCGATGCATCTCAATATGAAGTATATGTGATGCAAATCTTTGGTCTTTATTTCAAATTTTGAAATTTGGGTCGTAAAAAAAAAAAATAAAAATAAAATAAAATAAAAAAAAACCTACATCTGCAAGAACATGTAAATCAAAATTATTGTTACCTAATATTCTTTTTACTATCTTCATTATTACAATAAATCCAATGAAACACACCTTAAGAATTTTTTTGAGTGTTGAAAAGCAATTTATGAATGAAGTTTACTAATAAAATAGTATTCTTCAACATTTGTTCTTCTACATGAACATGACCATCTTAATTGTTTTATTTTTTTTAATCCTTCTTATAGTCATTTTATTAAACACGTGAGTGAAAATATAGAACTGCAAATATTGGGATTACCTTTAGCATCGAAACAGAGAGCAAATCATTTTGCTTGGTAACAAATCATTGTAAAAGAGTCAAAAATATAAATTAATAAACGAAATTTAGTACAAAATTGGTTGTAAACTAAGGCTACAACTCAATATCTTTTTATTGAAGGTGAATTTTGACAAATCCACCATTGAATTACTTTTTTTTTTTTTTTTTTTATATCCTCCATACTCGCAAGATTTCTAGAAAATTAAATATCAATAGCTATTTCATCAATAAATTGTTTAAATTACAAGTTTCTAAAGTTTAAAATTATGCATAAAATATAAGTTTATAGATCATATAGTAAATAATATCCGATTGGCATAAAATTTGACATGTGTATTAAGAGCGTAAAGAATATGCAATTCAATGGTTAGATTTTCAAAATATATAGTAATGTTAATTTTTTTAAAAGAAGTTGTAGCCTTAAGCTACAACCAATTTTACAACTAAATTTTTTCCTAAAATAAAAACACATAATACTCCAATATATAAAACACACTTGACATACCATATGGTTTTAAGGAACAGAACAATATCCCCACTCAAGAATATAGACTTGATGCTTTGAAATAAGATCCTTTTTTAGGCAAGAGCTAAATCTAAAACCATTCCTTCTCTAGTTAAGAGCGGCAGAGGATGTCTAACAGTACCATTCCTCCTCCAGTTAAGAGTGACAAAGGACGTCTAGCGGTTCATATATCATCTCTTTGATTTTTTAGGGATGGTGACAACTAAACAGGTATGAATTGGTTGGTTCAATGAGGAGAGGAAGAGGCAAGAAATGAGGAGAGGGAGAGTTTGACACATTAAAGGGCTTATATGGAAAGTTGAAAACAGTGAATAGAGGGAGTCATGGGTGTTATGAAAGCTGAAGTGAAAACAGTGAAATCATTAAAAAATAATTGAAAAAGAATGGAAATAAAATAATTTTATTTATTAATGGAAAGAAAATAATGACATAGCCGTTAATGTGGCTCAACAAAAGTATAGCAACAATAAATATTACACTTCAGCTTTTAAATATATGTATAGATTATATTTTTTATTTTTTATTTTTAGCGGACTAAAGACAGAGACAATTGCCTCCTCAAATCCCACTAGTCTAAAGAGGTGCTATTTGGTGTAACATGGATATCTCACATGGGTTGGGACCTTTGGGTTCCTCACTTGTGAGATTCACCTCATATGAAAAGGAAATGTAGTAATTTAAACAAAAACAAAAACAAACAAAAAACAAAAAAAACAAAAAATCTTTAGGGTAATGGAAATATATCATTATAATTTTTAAAGAATAAATTGAAATAATTAATAATTCAAGAACAAATTTAAATTAATATATAATTTAGCAACAAAAATTATTTGACTTAAATTGTATTAAACATACAAGTAGGTAGGTTTTAAAAAAAGAGGTTGAAAATGCACGCTAATAATCTTTAAATATATAGAAGATTAAGGTGATTGTGGACCACTCCATGTAGCAGATGTGGAGAATATCCATAATTGAAATGGATTCCTTTCATGGTTTTGCTACAAATCTAAAAAAGATGTAATGATGTGTCGAATGTCGGGCTTTTTTGCTTAATAATGCATATTTAAAAATTACTTAACCAAATAGCATTGCTTGTTATTGACCACTCCATGGCTTGTTAGATGAAGGTTTCACCAAAGTTATTCTTAAATGAGATGCCCTGCATGTTATTGATCATCTTCTCTCCTCTTTAAACAAGCTTCACTAGTAATTTGTGATGAACTGTTATCTCTTTTGTGACCCTTCTCCTTTTGGAGTGCTTCTCAGTTATCATTAGAGAATCGAACTCATTTGCCCATGAGTTGGCTTCATGGGTGTTCAGTTGTAGGCTCCCTGGAAAATCCTCACCTCCTTTGTACTTGAGACTGTTTTAGCTCAATAACATAGAGAATCAGAGATGGTGGTTGACCCTCTTTTGGTTTATTCAAGAAAAAATAATGATGATGATGATGATAATAATAATAATAATAATAATAATAATAATAATAATAATAAATAAAATTATCACACACATGATGACTTTCTCACCCTCAAAAGTATATTTGTTAAGGACATATTTTGTGTAATTGGTTAATCTTTTGACAAAATGCACTTTACTTGTATTTGAGTAGATCTAAGATGAGTTTAATACTTCAAGGAACATGTTGTTCAAGTCTAGTATTAAAGTCATGAAGATTGGACCAAGAAACAAGTGAAGAAAAGCTGTTCATTAAAGCTGGATAGATAACTCGACACCTGCGGATAGATAGCTCGATAGCTGCTCGACACCTCCTCGACAGCTAGCTATCTATCGAGCCTCTTAAGGTGTTTCTTATCGCAATCTCGACACCTTCTCGATAGCTGGTGGATCGATCGAGAAAGCTCATGTTCCCTCGACAGCTTCTCGACACCTCCTCGACACTTAGCTATCTATCGAGGTTTAAAGCTCGACACCTGCTCGACACCTGCTATCTATCGAGGTTACGGGAAATCAGAATTTTCAGATCTGATTTTTGGGCCAGGCTTTTGTATTTGTGTAGAATTTCTTTTCTCACAACCCTAGACCTATATAAGGCTTATTCTAGAGGCCGTCACATAAGAGAATACAAGGAGAACATATGCAAAAGGTGACTAATGCCTTATTCTCTCAAAAAGAAGCTACTGCGTCTTTGCGCCTTAAGATTTTGTAACTAAGTGCTTCTTAATCTTCATTGTTGATGAAGTGAAGAACTTTGCAGCCAACATCTTCTTCTAGTTGGTGATTGAAGTCGTGTACTGGGATCCACGCAATTGGTTAGTCACGTACTGGGATTCGTGCATCAAAGGGTGGCATTCATATATTGAAGAGTTCAGAGGTTCTGAAGCGGTAGAAGGTTTCTGTTGTGAGTTCATCTACGGGGATTGTAAAGTCTAGGGACAAAGATTTTGTACTAGATCTAAAACTTCTCTTTATTATAGTGGATTGCTTTTCGAGAAGGTTTCCCCCCAGGTTTTTTACTGTGAAACTGGTTGGTTTCATTAGTTTTCCTAGGTCATCATATCTTGTCTTATTTACTTTTCCGCTGCATTTATTTTTGACATGATATTAATGTTTGTTGGTTTTAACAAGATTTGTTCATAATAAATCTAATTAACAACTTGGGTTTAAAACTTGTTAATTTTATCAACCGGGGTCTAAATTTTCCAATAAGTGGTATCAGAGCACTTGTCCAAACAAGTGGTATCAGAGCGGGTTCACTTTGATTGGATTAATTTCCTGAGTGTGATCCTTGACCCCCGTTATCATAGATCGTGGACAATCTCTTTTGATTCCTCTTTTATTTGATGGAACTAATTATGCGTACTGGAAAGTTCGTATGAAAGTGTTTTTGCAGGCTCTAGGTGAACAGATATGGCAAGTTGTTGAAGTTGGTTGGATTAAGCCAAAGGAAGCATTGATGGATTGGGATGATGCAACAATCATAGCGGCAAATTTCAACAGTAGGGCCTTAAATGCTTTGTTTTATGGGGTGACCAATGAGGAATTCAAGAAAATATCATCCACGGAAGTTGCCAAGGAAGCATGGACCATTCTTGAGACCACCTATGAAGGTACCAAGGTAGTAAAGACTGTGAAACTTTAAAGACCCACTAGTAGTTTTGAAGAAATAAGGATAGAGGAGGATGAGACCTTTGATGAGTTCTATGTCAAACTCAAGGATATTGTGAATTCTGCCTTCAACCTTGGAGAATGTATTGCAGAATCCAAAATTGTTAGAAAAATCCTTAGGTCCTTACCTGAAAGATTCCATGTCAAGATCACTGTCATTGAAGAAGTCAAGGACATTGATCAAATTCCTTTGACTGAGCTTGTAGGGAATCTTCAAACCTATGAGATGGGATTAGGCTCAATGGAAAAAGGTGGAAAGAGTAAAAACTTAGCTCTTAAGAGTATAGAGGAAGAGATTGAGGACTCTGAAGATGAAAATGAAAGTGAAGATGAGGATGAGGATCTAACCTTCATTACTGATGAGATTATCAAGCTTCTTCAGTTTAGGAAAAAGGATAAAGGCAAACCTCCTAGGAAACCTAAATCCTCAAGGAAGGGCAAGAATGAGAAACTCCTCATCAAATGCCATGAGTGTAAAGGTTTTGGTCATATGAGGATAGAGTGCCCAAACTACCTCATAAAGGAAAAGACCAATGAGTCAAAAAATAGAGGGTTGGTTGCTACTTGGAGTGACACTGAGAATGACTCTTCTAATGAGTATGTGGGTGAATGTAGTCACGTTATGGCCTTTGCTGCCTCAACCGATAAGGTGATTGTGGAGAGTACTAGTGACAGTGAGGATTATTCTGATGATGAAGTACCCAAAAAGATGACCCTTCAGGAAGCCTATGATAAATTATGCACTGAATTTATAAAATCTGAAAAGACTTCTCATCTTTGTAGAAAAGAGCTTAATGAGGTAAAAACTGAAAAAACTGATCTGTTAGTCAAGCTAGATAAGACTACAAAGTTAGTTGAGACTCTTATTGTGAAAAACACCTCATTAGAAGAGAAGGTCAAGAATCTTGAAGTTGAACTTAGTCAAGCTAGAACTCAAATAGAGAGGATGTCTAGTGCAAAGCTTGATAAGGTATTGAGTGCTCAAAAGCCTAGTTCTGATAAGACTGGTTTAGGATATACTGTTTCCTCCAGCCCCTCCTCTTCCACGGCTTCTAGATCAATGACTGTCTTTGTGCCTCAATTTGAGAAAGGTAATAAAGGTATGAAATCCAAAACTGTTTTGGCTAATTCTAAATCATTTGTTAGACCTCATGTTTGTTACCATTGTGGTGTTTCTGGACACATTTGTCCTAATTGCTTTAAGTTGTATCCTCATAAGCAATTGTCCAAACGGTCACAAGGTTCCTCTCAATGACCTACACCTTTGTTTGGAGAGTTATTAAAAGTCTTGAGCTTTTTAACTCAAT
Organism: Notholithocarpus densiflorus; assembly: GCA_030021035.2. NCBI lineage: Eukaryota > Viridiplantae > Streptophyta > Magnoliopsida > Fagales > Fagaceae > Notholithocarpus > Notholithocarpus densiflorus. The sequence continues at coordinate 10,154,501 of JARYZH020000002.1, forward strand.
TTCAGGAAAATCTTAATTCTTCTATGTCCTTTAGTAGACATACTAGGACACATGTATTTTCATCTTCACGGCCAAAGACTCGTGCTGTGTGGGTGAGAAAGGAGCCTAAGATTTAATTGTCTTTTCTGTTTGTCCTCTGCTTTAATTCTTTCTATCTAAAGTAGGACTTTCTTGCTTGATTTCTTATCTGTTTTTGGAATCATGTTTTCATGCATCTGCATCTTTCTATCATGCCTTCATGCATATGCATCTTTCTTTCATGCTTTCATGTTGTTTGTCTGTTTTTGTTTGGTTGTTTAGTTTTTATTTTGTTTTGTTTTCAAAATAAAAATAAAAAGGAAAAATCAGAAAAATACAAAAAAAGTGTGTGTTATGTGTACATTGGTATTTGTGTACCTTGGATGACCATTGATACAAAGTTTCTAAACTTTGTATCTCTTGTAACTTAAATGAGGATCTCTATGCACAACTAAGTAAGTGAGCTTTGTGGCTCTTGTTTGTAATGAGTAAGATTAAGTTATCTCTTGTACTTAACACTCGTATCACTCTTTTTGACGGTAAGGATTAGAAAATCCTTAGAAAAAGGCATAAATAACCATCTCACCACTGTTGCCCGCCAATCATAATGACATTTGTGTGCTTTGGCATAGCAAAATTGGAATGTCAAATGCTTAACATAATTGGGTATTTCTTTTCTATCTCTTGTATGCCCATGCATGATATGCTTAATAGAAAAATATGCAAAGAAAAATCAAAAGCAAAAAGATTAAAAATGCTTTTAAATATGATTGCAAGCGTGTATTCTAAGAGATGTGGGAGTTATAGGATGTACCTGGAAGATGATAATCCCCATCAAACAATTATGATTATGTGTGAGTTAAAGTGATTTTCTCATATCTCAAATCGTCATAACATGTATACACTTATGCAATCTTGCGATATTCTTCACACACGATACGCAATATTCTTTATTACTCTTGATACATGTGCAGGTACAATGTGATTTGGCCATCACAAGGTTTTACATGTGTTAATGTATGCTCACTAAACTGCCTTGACTTGTTTTTGAAATATAAAATTGGTTAGACTTGTTTAGTGTGTGTGTGTGTTTTGGAATCTATGAGCATGACATTTTTTTTTTTTTTTGAGAGATTTGTCTTTCACATGTTTTGCATATTTCTTTTATCTTGTCATCCATAGCATCTTGTTTCATTACATTCATGCATTTTTATGGATTTCTTGTACCCCCTTGATCATCCTTGATCATCTTTATGTTTCTCGGGTGAAGCTTTCTCGCTTCTTGTACCCTTTGTCAATCATGACAAAAAGGAAGAGAAATTGTGGAGAATATGTGGTTTCTTTCCGGAAGATTCTACATGTTAGGGGGAGAATACATGCCCTTGTAAGGGGGAGTTGTGTTTCATCTTGTTAGGGGGAGTGCTTACCTCCTTCTTCTTGTACCTTGGGTCTTGTGACCATTGGTTACATACATTGTGCTTATCTTTGATATTTAAATGCTGATGTATGTTTTCTTCACCTATCTCTACATGTGTTGTTTCTTTTCTCTCTTTATACACATGTTTCATTACTTGTATGCAATCTATTATTTCTGTTTCACACTAAAATACCTTGATGAGTTTTGTTTAAAGTGTTTCAGAAATACAGGTTGTCAAAGTCTACTTGTCATAAACTCTCTTCTTGCAAAATTTTCAAGAGTTTGTGTTAGGATAGATTTTATTGTATTCAACAAGTGAATATGAGTTGAGTGATTTATGACTTCTCTCATATATTCATTTGTTTGTTGTGGTTTTGTCACGGATTGCCAAAAGGGGAGATTATTAAGGACATATTTTGTGTAATTGGCTAATCCTTTGACAAAACGTACTTTACTTGTATTTGGATAGATCTAGGATGAGTTTAATTCTTCAAGGAACATGTTGTTCAAGTCTAGTATTAAAGTCATGAAAATTGGACCAAGAAACAAGTGAAGAAAAGCTGTTCATTAAAGCTGGACAGATAGCTCGACACCTGCGGACAGATAGCTCGAAAGTTGCTCGACACCTCCTCGACAGCTAGCTATCTATCGAGCCTCTTAAGGTGTTTCTTATCGCAATCTCGACACCTTCTCGATAGCTGGTGGATCGATCGAGAAAGCTCATGTTCCCTCGACAGCTTCTCGACACCTCCTCGACACCTAGCTATCTATCGAGGTTTAAAACTCGACACCTGCTATCTATCAAGGTTACCGGAAATCAGAATTTTCAGATCTGATTTTTGGGCCAGGCTTTTGTATTTGTGTAGAGTTTCTTTTCTCACAACCCTAGACCTATATAAGGCTTATTTTAGAGGCCGTCACATAAGAGAATATAAAGAGAACATATGCAAAAGGTGACTGATACCTTATTCTCTAAAAAAGAAGCTACTGCGTCTTTACGCCTTAGGATTTTGTAACCAAGTGCTTCTTAATCTTCATTGTTGATGAAGTAAGGAACTTTGCAGCCAACATCTTCTTCTAGTTGGTGATTGAAGTCGCGTACTGAGATCCGCGCAATTGGTTAGTCACGTACTGAGATTCGTGCATCAAAGGGTGGCATTCATATATTGAAGAGTTCAAAGGTTCTGAAGCAGTAGAAGGTTTCTGCTGTGAGTTCATCTACGGGGATTGTACAGTCTAGGGATAAAGGTTTTGTACTAGATCTGAAACTTCTCTTTATTATAGTGGATTACTTTTCGGGAAGGTTTCCCCTCCAAGTTTTTTACTGTGAAACTGGTTGGTTTCATTGGTTTTCCTATATCATCATATCTTGTCTTATTTACTTTTCCGCTGCATTTATTTTTGACATGATATTGATGTTTGTTGGTTTTAACAAGATTTGTTCATAATAAATCTAATTAACAACTTGGGTTTAAAACTTATTAATTCTATCAACCGGGGTCTAAATTTCCCAACAAGTGGTATCAGAGCACTTGCCCAAACAATATTTATCAATTCATTTCATGTCAAATAGAAAAAGTTTAATTCACAATTAAAAATTTGGTAGCTCAACCCTATATGAGAATTATTTGGTGACTTAGAGTGAAATGAAAGGTTCAGACTTTCATTAAAAAATTAAGATATATTTTGAAAATCTAAACATTAGATTATATATTCTTTTATATTCTTAACATAAATGTCAAATTTTATTCAAATTGGATATTAATAATTATTTGATTCATAAACATATTTTTTATGCATAATTTAAAACTACAAAAATTTGAAATTTAAACATTTGACTGATGATATAATTATTGATCTTTGATCTTTTTGAAATTCTGCAAGCTTGGAGGATATAATAAGAGAATGCAATCTAACTAAGCTTTTTTATTGAGATGACTAAGAAAATAGCAAGGCAAAGCTAGTTTTTTTATCAATTCGGTGGAGGGAAGAAAATGGCCTCAGAAATCCTCTTTGAGCCGAAAAGCTTCTCTGTATCGGCAACCACATCGAATGAAGCCTGGAGCACCGAAGGAGATAGAGCCTTCCATACAGAAGTCCTTCCAGCTAATTGGGTGAATGTCGGACTCCTACAGAAAAACAAAGTCATATGAGTCATAAAAACTTCACTAGAAATAATTATACACAATTTAATATTAAATTGCTTCTACTGCTGAGCAGAGGGCGACTTGATGTATTTGGAGGCTTGGCAAAAATTAAATTGAAGTTTTTTTCTCTATTTTTATATGCAAAATTACTAATTAACATGAACCACATAAAAAAAAATTTAGAAAGTCTATCAACACAAAAAATTTGATAAAATTTTTCACATTGGTTAATGGAGTAGATTGATAGTGGTAAAAAAAAATTATGCTAGTAGTGGATTTAGATGAGAACTAGTAAAAGTTTAACAACTTAACTGTTATGAAATTTTTTGTGTATTGCTCTCTTTTTTCTCTTTTTTTAAGAGTGTTATATTCACAATATTTTTACAACAAATCCTAGGTATTAATTTGTTACTAATTCTAATTTGAACTCACCACTGAAATTACTTTTTTGCACACCAATAATAGCCAGTAGCAACCTGTCACTTAGAATTTGTTGTGAAAGTGTCATGAAAAATATTGTAGACATAACATTTCTTTCTCTCTGTTTTTCTTGTTTTTCATTTGATAAAAAATATAATTTTATTTATTAGCTAGTATTTCGGCTTAATTAATACTATTACAATAAATAAATAAAATAACCCTATTAGTTAAAATTTGGGCCTTTCTTTTACTTAAGGCCTTAGGCGACCGTCCCATTTGCCTGTACTAGAGCTAGACCCGGACCTGCTGCTGAGTTCTTTATGCAGAATTGATTGTCTCCAACACTAGCAAATTAAATAACCAGGAGGTCTAAGGCTAAAAACAAGTAGTAGCTTAACACAAATGTGACAATGTGCCTAAGAGTGTGGAAAAAGTCTTACCTGGGGCTGGTGATGACAGTGAACCAATCCATACCCTCAGGAGAGGCAATCTTTGATACAACAAAAAACCTTGGCACGATGAACAAATTACCCGCCTTAAGAGTTGATTCCAAGACCCTACGGCCATCAACGCCGACAACCTGAACACGGCCACTACCCCTAACAATATAAGTCACCTGCAATGCCGAATCACAAGAATATCCAGGAGAGCACATGGCACTTCCATCCAACCTAACAAGGTCACCCCCAAGCCCAGCTTCACCAAGCATAGGAAGAACATTAGTGCTCAATAGCACAACCCTTCCACCTTTCTTAATGTCCACGTCTAATGGACCCTCCTCACAATTGAATGCCATACCAAATCGATGTTCCTTCTTTGGCTCAGGCATTTCAAAGTTCTCATCAAGCTTGACAATTCCATTGCCTGATTGGTTTCCAACAAAGGCCTTCACAGCATTCTCATCGAAGTCACACGCTCGGCTCACAACTTCAGTAGAGAACCCAGTGAAGATCCCATTGGAACCCGTCAGGAAAAAATCAGTAAACTCACCAGCTCTGTGTGCTTTTGAAGTGTCTCCCAAGAAAAGAACGACTAAATCAGTGTCCTCTTTGTTGTACCACCATGTAACCGCACCAAAAGGAAGGGCAATGGCATCACCCTTCTTAATTACAAGAACTTTCTCTTCTGATTCAGGAAGCACAATTCCAGCTACACCATTTCCTACAGAAAACCAATGAGGACTAAGTTAACATATTACATATAGTACACAATGAATGGTTGACAGAATTTGGATCATACTCTATAATTACTCTGTAAAACAAATTGTAGACAATATGTTTAATGCTTACTCTTCTGCTGCATATGGACAATAGCACAATACTACTCTTTTAAAAGGTCAGGCCATCAAATCATTCCTATCCAAAAGTCATTGTTCTTACCAACATTTAAATGCCTAAAAATTTATTCTTCCATAATAATTCAAACAACTGGATTACTTAGATATTTTGTTTTCCTTTTAACCCAATTATAAAACCAATCTCAAGTAAAAGCACCCAAAAAGTTGGGTGAAGTTTAGAATAAAAATTCAGAACATGACAAAAGATGGAGCAATCAAGAGCATAATGAAAACAGAAAATCATAATAAAATAAAAACAAGCAATCTTCCATCAAAATACTGACCAAAATTGCCATGATATGATTTGAGTCCACCTAGCCCATGATGGTAGTGAGTTGTAACTTAACACAATACGTTAATACCAGAACAATTTTGGGCTTTCTACTATTAAACCAAATACCCCAAATTTTAGTTTAATCGATTCATTTAACACAATCCAAAATTTCTCGTGATGCGCTAAAAGATACCTAGAAAATCCACAAATTAATCAAAACCTTCTCAATTAAGAAAACTTAAAAAATAAAAAATAAATTCCATTCAAATTTTATTCTACAAATTCTATACCCAACAAAGAACCCATTTATTAAATAAATTTAATTCAGTACATCAATAAATCTATGTATCTAATAACCGTAACAACAATAGAACATGCAAGTATGCAACGTAAAATTGATCAAACAATAGAACTTAAAACCCACAAACGTAGACAAGCAAAGAAGCAAAAAATTATAAAAACAGAAAACGATTATATATATATATAAGCAACCTTGGAGTACATAAGCAACCTTGGAAGAATCAGAATAACAAGGAAGAGCAAAACCATTCTTCTCAAGGGCCAACTTAGCAGCACCAATATTCCCTTCACGAAGCATGGGAAGCTCAGATGGAGACCAAGCATGGTATGACCCTCCATTGTCTCCGTACACCTTCTTTGCCAACTTTGGAGATAGATCAACCTCCATTGTTTTTCTTTTACTCTTTTCTCTTTAAAACAAATATTCCTAACTGTCTTGCTGTGTGTTAAAAGGGACTATCAGCTATTTATAGTGGCTGGAGAGTTTTTGCAGTTAAGTATTGCTTCAAAAAGAGAAGATTCTGACTAAACGTATTAAAGCAAATTACAACTGATTTTCCTACTTGGTTTGTTATGTAAAAATTTATGACCATGAACTATTTAGCAATTTCTTTGTCATAATTGAAATGTGACCGAGTGCAAATAGTGGAGAAAAAATTGTGAATCCATGGATAAATTATTAGCAATCAATCACAATCGGACATGTCAAAGTTGTAACCAAAAAAAAATTTTGAAATAGTTTGTGGTGAAAGCATAAAAAGCGTCACTGTAAATCTAATCAAATTTAAGAAAACACTAGGCTAATTGAGATTTTTTAGGATAAATTACTTTTTAAATCTTACAGTTTTTGGAAATGTTTCTTTTAAAACCTTGAACTTTCAAAATATTTCGTTCAAATCTCAAAAAATTTTAAAATGTTTCATTAAACCCTTGTATGATTGTATCACATTTATTATGTTAATGCCCTTAAACATCACATGATTTGTTGGTTTAAATGAAATTCACTTCAAATTTTGAGATTTACATTTAATTTATCCAAAACTCTAAGAAGGTTTAAATGAAATGTTTTTGGAAACTTTGAGGTTAAAAATAAATATTTTGAAATTTTAATATTTAAATGAAACATATCCAAAACTCCAAGAATTTAAAAAATAATAATTTACCTTTTTTTAATATATTAAAAAAAAGGATAGAATAGCTAAATGAGAATTGTTATTTGCTTAATTGGTGTAACCCAATTTTTACATTTTTTTCACCTTTTATCGTTTAATAAATAATATAAATGAGTAATCCTACCTATACAAACTATTTTGCAACATCTTTACAAATCGTCTGGACCCATCACTGACATTACTTTTTCACTTATCAATTACTACTCACCTCACCGACAATTAGTAAAAAATGTTATAAAATAGTTTGTAAATCTAGCATTTTTCAATATAAATATTGTGACATGCATTTTTCACAACTTAGTAGCAATGATGTTTTTTTTTTTTTTTTTTTTTTTTTTTTGCGCCTTGAGAAGATAGCAATGATATGTTGTAATTGGTGTACAATAAATGTGATATTTTTGGTAGATAATATACAAGTGATGTTCCACTTATCTTAACAAATTGCCTGGAAAAAAAAAAGCACACAAAAAAAAAATATTCTCGTGAACTCGCAACTACTGGGATGATTTTGCTTAGTCTGCCAATTATGTCATTCCTTGGATCTGGTCAATACTCAATACTAGTATGAGCATTATCCACAAACATGTTGCCATAATTTGGTACTAAGTGTAGTTATTATTACACACATATTCCTAATTCAAATTGTGTCTCTAATTTCCGATTTCAGTTCAAAATTAAGTGCATATGTAAGTGTAGTTATGATTACACACACATCTCTACTTGAAACTGTATCTCCAACTTCCGATTTCAGTTTAAAATTAATTGTGTACCAACAGTGTGTAATAGCTTTTACCTTTTGGACTAATGGCCCTTTACAATTATAGTTGGGATGATAGGTAACTAAAGAGAATAAGTGAATCGTGTTTCTCCGAAGACACACTAGCTTGTCATGCAAATTTTACAATTTTTTGGTTTATGAACTCTTTTTTCCCTTTTTTTTCCTGCTGAGAGTACTCTAGAACATTGTAACACCGCTAGATTGTCATTACCAAACATTGTAACACGATTATTATCATTATCAAAGTGGTGCTGAATACTCTGCCTCCCATATTTGTAAGGCTGATAAAACAGCTTTCAGACAATTACTCCTTAATCAAAACGAATCATTTTCGAAGAACTGGTTAATTGTTTGCCATGATCTAATGAAAACACATGTTATGCACCTTAGTATTATTGTTGTTGTGATCAAAAGTTTTGTAGTTTTAAATAAATAGATGTGGTTCCCAGCCCTACCTTTAGGCCAATTAGGCAATCGCCTAAGGCCCCCAAGTGGAACAAGACTCCCAAATTTTAATCAATAGTAATATTTCTATACCTACAAGAGTATTAATTAGGCCCTAAATATTAGCCAATAAAAAAATAGTAAAGAAATAAACAAAACTAATAATTTCATAATATTCTTAAATTAACATGCCAATTCACATGTTCTTTGTAGCTTTATATACATATATATATATACACACACACTAGTTGTTAACCAAAAAAAAAAAAAAGTTTTGTGAAAAATTAATCAAGTCTCAAAAGGATTCTCCAAATAATTTGTTACTAGCAATGAATACAATATAATAATTATAATTTAAAAAAAAAGTGAAAATCTCATAAACGAATTAAAAAAATTAGATGAACAACTCACATATGAACAAGAAATAAGTTTTAAAAAAAATAAAACTAAAATTTTTTGCATCTAAACAAATTAGAATAATAGATTTAGAGTAAAAAAATATTATTTAATTAAATTTGAATATATAAAAGACCTCAATTTAAACATCGCCTTAGGTCCCAAAATTCCTTGCGCCATCGGTGGTGATTCCTGCCCAATTAAATGGATGTATAGTTGTATCAACCCTAGGTGTGCCTATGTTTGGCAATATTGCTAGAGTAAGAACCAGCTAGCGTTTACTAGATTAATAAGATTGTTCCTTCTTACATTATGGTTGAAGTCACAATGTGGATGCCAATTACATTTTTTTTTTTTTTTTTTAGAGAGTTTCAACCTATGGCGTCTATTATATGATAATTTCTCTTTGCATTAGAAAAGATACCAATGTGGCCAACAGGTCCAACCAGGTTAACCTTGAACCAGGTAAAAATTCGAGTTTTTAACTAAAAATTACAATTCATACTCTCATGTCGGGATCCCCTCCTTTTAAGGAGACTATACTTACATGCTAACCACTATGCTGAGCTCTTTTGATGTGTCCATGTTGGTTTCCATATTTTATTTATTTCGAGTTTAGATTATAGTTTTTCAATTTATCATATTACCTCCCTCTTAATCTATTATTATTTGATAATTTTATTAGTGGTTCAAGAATTATGCTTTTCACATGTGAATATACAATTTATAAATTTATGTTAAAATGATTTTATTTTAGACTTTTTTTTTAATTTGAAAGATTACTAAACACAATTTTTTTTACACTTATTTATGATTTATTATTTTCTATTAACTTTTGCACGTGCAAGTTAGGTCTGAGAAGAATGTAGATGTCTATGATCTCCCCTAACTATAAATTTGGATGTCATTCTTGTGATGAGTTGAAAATGACATTTTTATAAACAAAAAAAAAAAAAAAAAAAAAAAAAAGGAAGATGAAGCAGCAAAGAGAGACAAAGCATGTACGTGGAAAACCCTACGGGTGAAAAACTACGGCAAGACGAAGGACTTGGTGTCCTTATCCCTAAGAAATTATGTAATATTTCTAAGGAAAAACAGGATGTTACACAGTTTTCTTGCACAACCTCACTTTTTCTCACTAATTCCTTTTTTCTGCCCTATTTTCCTACCTAGATTTTCTAATCTCTCCATGCTCAACAACGTTCTCCCCTTATAGTACAAGGAATGTTGGTTGTACAAGGACAGATGTCCCAGCCTTATTGCCCACCACAAACCCTAGGATAGCTATTTTTTTGTACTATCCTTCAGCTGGATGAAAACTGTGTCTGCCAAGGTAGTGAGCTAAAGGGCGGCTCTATACCTCAACAAAGTACAACCAGAAGGGAAGAGAGAGAAACTGTGAGGGCTAAGGAGGTTACACGTGCCCTAGGCAATGGTCCAAGCTTATACTAGCCAATTAGGAGTGTTCTACATCACCTGACCAAGAGGAGCTAATTTTTCTGTCATGGTAGTGCTTGGTGTCCATGCCAGACTACATACCCTTTCTCCTCCAATGGCACCCACACTGTTGGCACGAGCCAAAGGCATGGCTTCCTTTACTAAAGTTTGTTCTGCTGTAGCTCAATGACATCCACGTGGAGGGTCAGGATGCTATCTTCGATTGATGAATCCTTGTGCTTATCTTCACTAATGTGTCTACTGTACAACCTTATACAAATGTTTAATTTTTTTTTTAGACATATTTTTAGTAAAATTTTGTTAATGTTTACCATTTTAATACTATCATAATTCGACTTCGGTTGAACCTTGGTCCGACCTTAAAAATCTTGAACATTTTCCTTTCCCGATTCTTTAAATGGTCCGAGTTTGAAAACCATGCTTTTAACTTTTAAGCCTCTAGAATTTAGTTATTTTATTGTTTGGTGGTTAGAATTATAATGTTTGGATTCAAAAAGTACAGGTTAGAATTTTGATTTTGATTTTTTTTTTTAATTCTACCCATTTTCAGTTAGTGAAGAAATTTATTCACGAAAAAACGAAAGAAAACACATGAGTTTAGGTATGAATTTCTCATTTCCTTAAGAATGACTATTCCATGTGGTTATTAAGTCATTTTATATATCAACTAAGGATGTTCTTCAGGCATTTACAGGGACGGAAATTTATATATATATATGCACCAATTTTAGCAATTTTGTTCTATAAAATCACACTTTGCCCTCCCTAACATTATCATTGATTCTTTTAAGAGTACTACTCTAGCCACAAACTTTTCTATAACATTTTTACAAACTATTGTGGTAGTAAAATTTTATTGGTTTACATTTGGGTCCATCACTTATATCACATTTTTACTTACTAATAACCACTCACCACATTAATAATTTGTAAAAAAAAAAAATGTAATTCTAGCATTTTCCTCCTTTTAAAGGCCAGATCTAAAATCTAAAGCAAAATAAACAAGCCCAAAAAAATTATTCAACAACAAAAATTACCAATAGTAAAGCTAAAAACAATTAAACTCAATCAACTAATTTTACCCAAAACAAACAACCTGACCCTTTAAAAAATTTTAAACAAAATAATTCTGTCCATACCTGGATGCACACATAAAAAACACAAAAAAAAAAAAAAAAAAACCCCCATTATCTGTTAAGCAACCGAGCCAGAAGCTAGAACTGCCACACGCAACCAACAGCAAAACTGCCCCCTAACTTCAAGTCCTAACTCCGTCCCTGGGCATTTACATGCCTATATATGTTCCTAAAAGACACTATCACACATCATAGTTTACCTTCTCATATATATACAGTTGAGTTATGAAATACAAAAGTGAAATTTGAGAGAAAAACTAGATTAGTCAAAGTCATTGCTCTCCATCCAAGCGGTTTGTTAAGAATTTGAGTGTAGAATTAGTCTCTTTGAAAATTAGTGGTAAGACTGCCTGTTCACTTTGTGCAATATGTAAGAAATTTTTTTTTTTTTATACAAGATAGAAATTTTACTCTAGCCTAATCTAAGAGTATATGTGTGTGAAACTCCCTCCTGGAGACTTGAACCCCGGCCCTTTCCTCCTACATCCCACAAAGCACTTATACTTGTGGAATGACCACCACACCAAGGGTGCACGGTGGTAATATGTAAGATTTTTTTAGTCACAAGAGACCAAAATGACTTTCCCCTCTCTTCCATTTATCAACAATAAGTTGTATATATACCCAATAATACTTATGCAAACCCGTCCCTATCCAAATTTGCCTTTTTTAACGTATAGATTGTTCCCAACCCATGGATAAAGCTTTGAAAATTTTCTTAATTAATGAATGTGGTGCATTCTTGTCTTTTATTTGTCAAACGCCTAGGCTTCACAATTGAATACTAGATAGTACATAGTAGATATAACCTTCCCCACCAGAGTGAAAGTGAAATTTAATCCCAAGTTTCCGTTCCAACTTTCTAAAGAGCACATCAACTTGTTAAAAGTTCAACAACACTAAGTGGCATTTACACTAAAGATATGCATGTCCATATCAACCTAATGCCCTCCAATAAAAATTTGTCGCCTTCATTTAAATGCAACAATTTTATTTGCTTTTCAAGGTAGACAAAAAGTATGTAACCAAAGGGATTCATGCGGTGACAAGTTAAATGTTGGAGTGTGCGTATATATAAAAATAAATAAATACAGGAACAGAGCCAGAACTTTGAGTTAGTGGAGCGGTTTTATCGTTGACTGTGTGCGGCAGTTTCAACTTCTGACTTTTCTACTACTTAGGCTTAGTTGTTGAGATTTTTTTTTTTTTTTTTTTTTTTTGTAGTTAAGAACAAAATTATTTGTGTTTAGAATTTTTTAAAAGGCAAAGTTATTTATTTTGGATAAAATTGGTTAATTGAGCTTAATTTTATTTAATTTTACTATTGGTAATTTTTGTTGTTAAGCTATTTTTAGTTTTACAAGTTTTTTTATAAATTATTAATATGATAAGTGGTTACTGGTAAGTAAAAAAATGATACGAGTGGTGAGCCCATTATGCAAACCAATAAAAATTTGCTACAAAATAGTTTATAAAAATTTTGTAAAAAATTTTGTGAGTATAACATTATGCTTAAAAGAATCAATAATATTGTTTAAGGGAAACAAAATGTAATTTTATAGAACAAAATTGCTAAAATTAGTACACATATATATAATAATATCTTTTAAAAAAATTTGGGGGGCGATAGTCCAATGATACCTCCGACCCTGAATAAATTGTTATTCTGACAACTTTCTAATTGTATTTTCTTATTATAACTTCGTATTGAGGTGCTATTATGTGCAGTTGTTACATGCAACATATTCTTTGTGTGGTGATAAGTTATTCACTCTTCATCTCTATGCCAGAGAGCTATTACAAGCAACTGTTACATGAAATAATAAATCACCTTTTAAATAGTAAAACCTATCAAATTTAACTAAGGTGAACAACCTATGCCTCACGTTGATTGGACAACGTCTAGAACCATTTCATCGCGATGAAAAGGTCAAGAATTGATCATGGAATAGTAATTATGATCCATGAACTATATGTAAGACTTAAATTTCATTTATAAACAATCGATTATGTCTATTTTGTTTAGTCCCTAAAATTTTGAAAACATTTAATATTACTCTTATTCTCCGTTGAAATTAATTACTTAAATCATACAAATTGTACTCTACGAACTCTCTAGTCTTGTACTACTAACTATTAATCAATATTAACGACAAGCTAAACTTTTTTTTTTTTTTTTGTTGGAGTAACAACCACAAGCTAAACCTAAACGATATAAAGCAATTTCACAATAATTCTTTGATTTTGGGAAGGGAAGTGGAAATGAGGATAATATTGAACCATTTTCAAAATTTAAAGAATTAAATTGATAAAATCAATCTTACTAAAGCTTTATTTTAGTTGTAAACTAACGTAATTGACATTTTAGAAACGGAATTGAACTCTTACCCTTTGTTTGGTTAAGAGGGATTTGGGAAGTAAAGAAGAGAAAGGGAAGGAAAAGAAATAAATTCCTGGTTAGGAGGGATTGGTGTGAAGGAAAGGAAAATAAAGGAAACAAATTCCTCTATGGCCCACCATATTCTTTCCTCCCAAATTGGGAGGAAAATGAGAGATAAGAGAGAGTACTTATAGTGGGACCCACCAGTAAAGTGTGTTTCCCTCCATTTTTCCCTTACAAACCAAACAAATGAAATGAAAAAATTTGTCCTTTCTCTTCCTTCTCCTCTCCCCTCTCTTCCCCTCATTCCCTTCCCGTCCCTCCCCCTTTGTTTTACCAAACAATGTTATAGTCTTATACATATTTTAGGAATTAAAATTACAATTTTACCCAATTTCTTTTTCTTTCTTTTTTTCTGAATCCATTTCCTTAATTGTTCAATCATTAATTGAAACTCAACCAATCTAGGGCCAATTACAAAAAATCGGAAAGTGTTAGGACATATGTGTTTCACTTGTTAGGAACATATGTCATGATTTTGTGTAATTGGCTTATCCTTTGACAAAATGCACTTTACTTGTATTTGGATAGATTTAGGATGTGTTTAATACTTCAAAAAACCATGTTTCAAGATCAAGTGTTGAAGCCTTCAAATCTTAATGTGCTTCAGGACCTGTCTCCTCCTCTATCATCAGTAGCAGCGCTGGTTTTTAGTTTAGTTGCCATGTCCCATACTTTCAGATGTGTAGATTTTTCACATGTTGGTCGTAATGGCAATAGGCCAGCCCATTTACATGCAAAACATGCTTTAGGCATTGCAGACTTGTCTGTTTGGGTTGAAGAGATTCCTTGTTTTCTTGAACAAGCTCTCAACCAGGATGTAGTTGTTATCTCTGCTGATTAATAAAGTTTTTGAAGTATTTCCCATCAAAAAAAAAAAAAAAAGAATAGGCTGCGTGGTTGACCAACATACGTAATGAAATATTAAAAATAAAATAAAATAAATTTGTTGCACACAAATTATTTTATACAGTTTTACATACATTTCAAAAATAATTAAAATCATGATTTGAAGTCATGATTTTTGTTGTAAACTATCTAAAATAATTTGCATATAATAAACACTTCTTATAAAAAAATCAAGATCCCATTTTTCCATTATTGAATAGACAAGTGAATATATTCATTTTACTCATCAAGAATATTCCATTTTTTTTCTTCTTGAGAACTCCTCGCCAGTTATGTTGTTTTCATGTAAGAACTAAGGGGGGTTCATACGGAGGAGGTAAATTTGTTTTTTTAAAAACATAGTCAAGATTCCCTTAGGTTACATTTTACTATTATTATATAGTCGAGAGTCACGAGTCAACATGATAAAATAGCATTCAACTAGGCAAAACAATAGTTAGTGTATTTGCTAATGCTCAATTGGTTAAAAAAAAAATAAGTTCAAGGACAGAGATATTTAGAATTTAAATCTTCTTCTCTCCCTAAAAAAAAAGAATAGTCTATATGTAATTCCACATGCAACGTTACTGATTTCTAAGATCAAATAAGATCTTAAATTTGAAACTTCTAAAATTCTTAATTAGCTAGTGTGCATGTGTCTGATAAAAGGACTATATATACACGCAAAAGGATATAATCACAATATGAAGTAATTTTTTTAAAAATATTTTAGCATTAAAATAACAAAAAATGGTGAAATTGAAGAAGAAGAAGATGATGAGGAGGAAAGGTGGAGTGGAGGTAGCCGAGACGTATTCGATTAGTGCCGGGTTCCTCTTGACATTGGTCAAGGGGAACCCGCCGAAGCAAATCGAATACGTATAAGCTACCTTAACTTTGCTCACAGATGAGACTGAAGGAGTTGTCACTTGGTTATAAGTCATTGTCATTTGTTAACTCCATGATCAAGGTCTTCACAACTAGACTAAAAGTCCAAAGTTAGGGACAATTGCGAAAAGAGATTAGGCATCTTAGACCAACTAGCCGAAGCTGGCCTTCATTGATTATCACTAGATTGTGGTCAAGTGAGGTCCATCTAATGGGCCTATGAGAAATTTTTCAAGAATTATTTAATTTGTTTTAACCATTTATATTTAACTAGCTTGTAACCCCATGCATATGTATAGATATACTTAAAAAATACACATTAAGATGCATAGTATAATAATCTTGCATATATAATTTAAATATTATTGATAGTCATTCTTATATTTTTTTTTTTTTTACTCTTTAAAAAGTCTTGTAAGAATGTTATATTAGGTAGAAAATGTAAATTGTTCATTTTTTAAATATTTTTATGTTCATTAATTCTAGACTCTTTGGTTTTTTTACACAATAACTCACTTGACTGGATATTTATGATATGGTCATGCATTTGATTCCAAAATTAAAAAATAAAACTCTCTCTAAAAATAAATAATTTATGACGCATGGCGTAAAATTGGACTTCAATTGTAGAATCTAATCGGATTTTCTCTAAGTTATATATATGTGTGTGTGTGTGTGTGTGTGTGTGTGTGTGTGTAATTTTTGTGCCAAATGAATTGTTTTTAGTTACAAATAAATAAATAAATAAAAAGCATATAAATATAAAATCATTCAAACTCTCTCTTCCTCTAATTATATATGTAGTGTTAGATATATGATTATGTTTTTTATGATTTATTTATATTGGACTCCTCGCTTTCTATTCTAAATTAACTCATTTGGCACAAAAATTAAAAAACTTCGGTTAGATGGAATACGTGCCGTAAAATTAAACTCTAATTGAAATCTAACTTTTACACTGAACTAACTAACTTGGTTCAAAAATTTAAAAATTTTGATTAGATGAGACACATGGCGCAAAATTAGACTATAATTGAATTCCAATTTAAAATCTAATTGGATTTTCTCTCAGTTTTACTTATTAATATATATATATGACTTATAAACTTGAATTGTTTTTAATTCTACAAAAAAAAAAAAATGCTCATAAATATAAAATCATTCAAAAATTATGTTTTTTTTTATGGTTTACTTATATTGGACTCCTCGTTTTTAACACTAAATTAACTCATTTGGTACAAAAATTAAAAAACTTAGATTAGATGGGACACATGTCGCAAAATTAAACTATAATTGAAATCCAATTTTTACATTGAATTAACTCACTTGGCACAAAAATTTAAAAACTTAAATTAGATGAGACACGTGGTGCAAAATTAGACTCTAATTAAATTCCAATTTGAAATCTAATTGAATTTTCTCTCAGTTTTACCTATTATTATTATATATATATATATATTATAATCATAGAAAGATTTTTAAAATGAATTGATTATGCATGTGGACACCAAATTTTGAATAATCAAAGTGTGGATCCACTTGCCTCCCTAAAGTGTGTCTTTTAGGGAGCGTTTTCATCTTCGCAATGTGTAATGATTTGTGTGCATTAGTGACACTAGGGTGATATGTTTAGGAGTCGCAACTAGCTATTGAATTTCCTAGATGTGATTGTGATTAATACATTTTAATTACCTAATTAACTAAATTAATTAGGGCTCCTAGACTAATAAGGTAGGATAAAGTCTCGAATCAAATACCTTGGACTCGAAAGTTCTATTATGTGTAGGGAATATATGTTAGATACCTCACAACGCATATCCAAATGATAGTATCTCATTTTAATTTAATCTTAACAATTCTCAATTTTGGAACATAACTAAGACTTGCGCGCGTGTGTGTGTGTGTATATATATATATATATATATAGAGAGAGAGAGAGAGAGAGAGAGAGAGAGAGAGAGAGAGATAAAAGGACTTGTGTCTAGCCACATGAATACGTTCTAACGTAGGTAGCGATAAAAGGATGGTTGATATTCTGAAATTGTAAACAGTCATTTTATCTTAGTGAATTCTTCTATTAGGTGGTGATTGATAAACCCCCCAAAGGATCTCAAAATTTACTTTCGGTTCATTTAGTGTTTGTGATATGGTTGTGCCCGTCACTAATTGAATTGGAATCAATTGCATAGTTGATTTAATTTATCAAGTTCATAATTTGGATTAAAATTAATCAAGTAGGGTCAAAATTCCTATCAAACTCCAAATAAAGGAAAATATTTTAAATCCATCCATGGGTGGTTTTAGTCACATGTATATTTAATGAGTAATATGACTTATTTTAAAATTTAACGAGTAAAGTGATTTAAAACACATTGATAGTTTCATTCATAAATAATGAATTTGGAGGAAATTCTTTTAATTCTTAAAAAAAAAAAAAAAAAAACAAACAAACTTTGTCCATAAAATAATTGTATAAAACAGGCGTTCAAAGATCTCTCGAGTCTTGAGTCCTTGATACCCTTGTTTCAAAAAAAAAAAAGTATATATTTATTTTGGTAATTAGGATTTAGGAATGGATAAACAATTCTAAAAAAAAAAAAAAAAAAAGGAGGAATAGATAAACAACTCTTGAGAATTAGCAGGTACGATCCTTTTCGATTGGAGACTGAAGGGCCCGTTTGGTTTAGACATAACTCAGTTTTCATAACTCAATACTTATAACTCATAACTCTAACTCAAATCTCATCACTCATAACCCAAACCCCACCATCACTCAAAAACTCCAAAATTGTTATTTGGTTACAAAACTCAGTCACATATCTCATGTTTTTCTTGAGATCCGTGGATGTGTCTTTGGGCCTTCTTTTCTCCTAACCCTAGACATATAAAATGATTGTTTTAAGAGCCGTCAAATAGTTCACAAGTTGCACAAGCATTGAGCAAACTCTATTCAAGCAATTTGTAACCGGAGACGAAGTTCTTACCCTTGTTCATCTCTTTCTCTTGAAGAAGTTGCTGTGTATGTGCACCATAGGGTTTTGTAACCAAGCACCTTCTTAATCTTCATCGTGTGGATGAACTAAAGAATTTTGCAGCCAACAACCTCCTTAGTTGGTGATTGAAGTCGCGTATTGGGATCCGCGCATTGGTTAGTCACGTACTTGGGAGCCGTGCATTGAAAAGGGGGAACTGTCACTACAGAACAAGTCCAATTGGGTATTGGGGTAAGGGTTCAACTGTAGGTTGGTAAGGTACTTAGGATTCCTTTACTTGTAACCGCTTGTTGTGATAATAGTGGAGTTTCGGAAGTGGTGACCTGAAAATCACCCGGTGGAGTTTTTACCGTTAGGTTTTCCCCATTCGTAAACAAATCACCGTGTCATTTATTTTCCGCTGCGTATTTAGTTGTTTGGTGATTTGTTTGTGCTACCACGCGTTTTGTATGATAAATTGATTAATTAATAACTTTACTAATTAATTAATTAATTTCAATCACAAGGGGTCAATCTGTTTATGGCCTATCAGAAAGGGATCTTTCATATTTAAAAAAACAAAAATTCATCATTGTTAGGGTACATTTCTTTACACCTAATATTATTTAAATAACACCTATTTATTTCATTTCAAATGTCACAAACAAATTATTGGGCATGCCTAAATATTTTCTGACTATCACTATGCTAGCCCACAACCTTTCTCCTCTCTATCACAAAATTGGGCTACAAATGCAAAACACTATGAGACCTAATATTTTCTCGTAAAAGCCCGAATTATTTAGTAAGTGAGATAAAATCTAATCCTTTCTAAGGCTCAAGAATTTTATACTTAGCAAATATTCGAAAAAAACCCATGATGCAAATTCATGGCAATACTATCTTTTCCAATGGGATTCAACCCCATGATCAAAGCCCATGATTTAAACCCGTGGCAAATTATTCGTCAAAAAGGCACAATTCCCACTGGCAATATCAAAAGCCCAATTTTCATTGGCAATATCAATAGCCCAGTTTCCACTGGCAATATCAAAAGCCCAATTTTCATTGGCAATATCAATAGCCCAGTTTCCACTGGCAATATCAAAAGCTCAATCTTCATTGGCAATATCAAAAGCCCAATTCCCACTAGCAATATCCAAAGCCCATTTTTCATTGGCACTATTTTATCAAAGAGCCCAAGATTATTAACGCTTGGCAAAGAAAAGAATATCATGGTATAGTCGTTGCTTAAATATTGCTATGGCAATCGTCTTATAAAAACTCATTGGGAGTTATCTTGAAGATTATGATCTCATGTTATAAACCCATGAAGTGCATGATCACCATTTGTGTCACAACATCAACACTCATGGTAAATATTCAAACCCACAAGCTCAACATTTAAATTATGATGCGGTTATTAGAAACCACGAGCATTATTTACAATACGGAATTCATGGTAAATGATTTACAAAGGCATTTTGAAGCTTGTCTTATTGTTTCAAATATTACAAATAATTGCCCAAAGGCCCATTGCAAGTATCTATGAAAAAACCCAAAATATTTACTAACAAAAGTCTATGAGGAATGAAAACCTATGGCAAACATATGTTGTTAATGTCCATTTTGTAGGATGTACACAACCCGGCCCAAAGGAACCAGCCCATGTAAGCAAGCCCAATCCAAAAGACCCCAGCAAGAGGTAGAAAGTGGACAACCAGCCCTTGTTTATCCCTAACCAAAAAACAACTGGAGACCCCTACAAGAGAATCAAGCCTTTGAGGATGAATTAGGGGCTGTCCCATCAGTTTTATGTCACCCTCTACCTGACATGAACAGTGCCCGAGGGCTGTCATATCAGCTAAAGTCTAAAGGATGATGGAACTCCATCATCTTCCTTAAGACTGTACCTCTAGCAGAAGGGGAGCTGAAACCAAATTATCCAAACCTCAACAAATTGATGCTATAAATGTTAAAAACGTTCAAGACGTGATTCATGTGCCAAGCCCATGAATCCTAAAGGGGAAAAATTGGGAACATGTGGTTTGGAGGGCATAAAGGGATCTCCAGCGGAACCCCCTGAAGTAAACTTAGAGTTTGACACCTGGCTTGGGGTGTTGAATCTTACTTCTTGGGGGTCCAAATCTCAGATTGCAGCATTAGGATTCATTCTTGATACATGCCTTAATCTCATTGGTTAAGCTCAACCCTAGAAATCCTGGCATTTAATGCAAAACACTCCAAAAATCTCATCATGTGTCATATATTACCCAAAAAAGCAAGGCAACCCCTAAAGTAAATATCCTACTTTTGACCAAATCCTAGGAAGATTAACCTTGATTCACTGCCTCTAATCAGTCCAACGTTTTTTGGATTCTTGTTAATTAATGCTTCACTAAAACTCCATTATAAAGACATAAGCACCTCAGCCCACAAAAAAACGACGACTCCTTCTGAAACTTTGGATTCGTTTGCCATTTTTGTTGGTGGTTTAGCTCTCCTTAAGCTCACCACTCATTCCCCTTAGACCACACTTACCTAATCTCAAATATTCCTTTCTCCCCTCTACACAATTACAGCTCATAAATGTCTCCCAACTAGTCACAAACAGCTCACTACTCACAAAAAGTCCTAATCTCAGTATTAATCCTATCCCACTCACCCAAAACAGCCCACATTTATCCCGTTCATGCCTTATAAACACATACTCACCAAAATCTTAGTTTAATACTTGCTGCACTAAGCTGGGGTCCCTCTCTCCCTTCACACCATGCCAATTAATCATTTTCTTCTTCCCATGAAACCTTTAATTTTTACTTTTTATTTTACTGTTGAAGGATATAATGTATTTGTAACAATCGTACTCTTCCCTCACATTGTTGTAATGATGGCCGAAAGCACAATAAATTCCCCTGACCAAGACTTGCAAGGACCCCCGGGAGTTAACACTTTCCTAAATTTATTTAATTGTTGACTGCTGCTGTGTAATTTTACCCTTACCATTGGAGAATTTATCTTTCTGGACTTAAGTGTAATTTCGCCCTTACCGCTGGAGAAATTATTTCCCTTGTACTGTCGGACCAGGACCACTAACGTATTAATTAAATATTGTAAAGTTTTTTTCATTGGGCTTTTGTTGCTGTTTTGTCAAGTGCAGCCTTTGTTTCTTGCTTGGATAGGCTTGTCATCACACCAAAAGCCTTTGGGCACCATCTCAAGAGCCCATAGTCGAGTTTCGGCTTGGCTTCTCAACATTTTATTCAGAGGCATCAAATTCTCCCTCAACAATAATTAAATCCTCTATTCAATTAACATTAAAAAATAAATAAAAATAAAAATGAAAAACTTTCACTACAATCTCATATTTCAAGCATTCATATTTTACATGACATGTCCTAAAAATTAAATCCTAAATCTAAGTACAATAACAAAAGATTATAAAGCTTCAGTTAAAAGGGTTACACAATCAATGATGAAAGAGATAACAATAATAACTAAGTCTTAATCCTAAATTTTGGAATGAATCACATGTATATTTTTTTTTTTTTTTTTTTTTGTTATTCTATTCTATCTGGAATCGTGTTTTTCTATTACTTTCTTAAATGACTCCTTATTTTACTACTTATAATAATATTATTTTTAATCTTCTTTTAGTCTTTTCCTTTTTATCATAACTTAAATACATTAAAAAAAAAAAAAAACTAGAAGGATGAACGGTTAGGATTGAGGAAGAGAATTGTGATTTTTGTATGAGTAAACATGGTCCCATACCCCGATACAATGAGGTGGACCACAGTGACCCCAAAAGATGAAAAAAGAGGTGGACCACATTAAAGAACAGCCGTGTAAGCCTCTAACTGATTACTGACTCAGCAATTTTAAACAAGTAAGAGTTTTTTAGTGGAATGGTGAACAAGTAACGTGATCTACCATGAAGACAGTAAAATTTGTCCTATGATAGATGGTATAAGGAGCTGAGGAGGGGCCCATCTAAAAATGTGGTTCACGACCATGGGGTGTGGTGTGGTGTGGTGGAGCCCCATATCTTGTGCTTTTCATCTCAATCGTCCAAAACGAAAACCCAAGGTGGTGGACCCACCATTTAAAAAACCAAACAAGTAGTGCAAGGCTGGGTCCACACAAATATCGAGCCCCCCAAACAAACCCAACTGGTTTGGATTAGGATTGAATTTGATTAGATTGAACCCCACCCCCCACGAACCCCTCAGTGCACGTGTTACCTATCATCCATGACAGCTTCGACTGTGGCCCCCACACTCCACGGATCATGGACCCCACCTCTTGCCTAGCCACGCGCTCTAACTCACCGTCACCTGTGCTTTCATAGCATTCCTATCAAATAACCCTAGAATAGCTTTGAAGTAAAATTTGTTCTTCGAAAAGCTGAGAGGGTTTTGTAGGGTGACAGTGACAGAGGACGTGGGTTGCTCACATCCTATCAAAGTGCATAGGGAATGTGAGTCTACCCGATCGTCGCAACTTCCATTGGGGTTCTTGTTGACCCACCATTTGGAGGTGGCCCCTCCCCAATCCCAACCCCCAACGAACTCCCACATGTACCTTTTATCACACATGTGTACGGCCAAGCCTTTCAGTACGGTCTCCCATCTCCACTAACAATGTGAGTGCTTGACTTCACTTAGAGCATCTCCAGTAGCTTCATCAAATTTTTGTACTATTTGGATAATGAACAGTGACATTTAGCTTTTACATACTCACTTTTTCAAATACACTTCCAACAGATTCTCTATTTCATTCTCTATCTTATTTAAATATTATTTCTTCATTCATTCTTTATCATCATTTATTCTTCCTATATTTATTCCCAACAATTATATTTTTTAATGAAAAGTGTTATATTTACAACATATTTCGCAATACTTTCACAACAAAATTTATGTGAAAAGTTGTTACTAATTTTAATTTGAACTCACCACTAAAATTATTTTTTTTCTCGCCAATATTAACTAATAACAATTTGTTACTTAAAATTTATTGTGAAAATATTGTGGTAGAATTTCTCAATTAGGATTTTTTATTCTTTATATTATTTTTTATTCTTTCATTTCATTCTCCTCCACACACGTGTCCTCTATCCCCTTTCTTTTATTTCTTTTTCTCCTCCAGAACCTTCCAGCAACATCATTTGCTCTTCTCATCAGAGAAAAGAGAGACAGAGACAGAGGAGAAAGATTGGGAGATCGGCGTTCACCATGCCGTCGGAGATCGAGGTTCACCATGCACTACCACGTCCGCCGTCCCACCGCCGCTCATCCTTCTCCCCACCACCAGGCTGGGTCAGATCGGCTTGTTCTTTTTCTTTTTCTTTTTTTCATATTTTCTTGTTCTGATTCAACTTTATTTTATAAGAATTGGAATTTGTTTTGTGTTCTGTGTTTGGATTATGTGAGAAACGGGGTCAGATTGGCTTTTTTTTTTTTTTTTTTTTTTTTTTTCATATTTGCTTGTTCTGATTCAACTTTATTTTAAGAATTGGATTTTGTTTTGTGTTTTGTGTTTGGATTATGTGAGAAACGGAGAGAATGAGAAAAAAAAAAAAATCCAAAGGAGAGAGAAAGAATTAATATAATAGTAGATGGGATAATTTTTTAAGCTGAAAAATTGATTGGAGTTGCTACAGTATTTTCTAAATTAAGAGAAGTACTGTAGCAACTTCAAAATTTTTTTTGGAGAATCTGTGTGTTTAGAGAAGCTGTTAGAGTGTGAATAGTAGCATTTTCTCTGCTAAAAATAGAGATACAAGGACTGTTGGAGATGCTCTTATAGTTAAGTAAATGACTACGCCTTTGGGATGGGATATTCTCATATTCGTAGTTTTTTTTTTTTTTTTTTTGGGTTTTTTATATATTAGAAAGGTAGCATTTTTTTAGGTTTATTCTGTTTAAAAATATATTTCTAAAAGGTATAGTACATTAGTACTTATATTTTTTAGAAAAAAAGCGGGTTTTTTTTTTTTTTTAATTTTTAAACACTATTGGTAGACTTGTGAATTCCTCTAGCCATTCAATAATCCCCTCGTGCACCACAAGGCTTACTTGGTGAGCAACTAAATTTATTATGCCATTCATGTTTTAAAATTTGTTATGAGTAAAACACCCCTACACCATGTTTTCAAAAGAATATGATGGACTTTTTTTAAGTGTGTTTTTTGGAGTTTGTAAAATAAGTAATGGAATGGGAAAATTTGTGTTATTCTCTTTTCTAGATAAGGAATGCATGCTACTCCCATTTTTAGGAAGATAGAAGAAATGAAATAGGATAAACATTATCATTATTTTTTGAGCCATCCCATTTAAAGTCATAAAATTCCATTTAAATTAATTTCATTATGATCATTCTTTTTCCCCTCCAAATCATATGTTAGTTGAGAGGCTTCTTCTCTGAAAAAATGTATGAAAATAAAAACAAAAACAATCAACGCAGTAGGGCTTCTTACTATACTTCCTATGATGAAACCATAAAAGAAAACTAATATACATGGATAAGACAAATCTCATTATTTAAACCTTATAGTCTAGCGTGCCAACAACTATAAATAAATAAAACAGAACAAAAGACAAAAAATTAGACAATTATTTATTTATGTTGTTGAAGGCACATTAATCAAATTCAAACAGTAAAGTCTCTGATAATTGAATAAGAGATCTAAAGTTCAATCTCTGCCTACACTAAAAACTGATTGGTGTTTTAGTCTGATACATACACTAACAACCAATAGTGTCTTGATCTGATGATAAAGAGTTATAATCAGAAACGTCATATGTTGAAAGACTCTCAAAAAAAAAATTTCAAATTCAAACCGGGCCTTTACTTTATAAGTTTTTTATGATAAATTAGTAGTAAATTTATGATTTTTCCGTTCATCAAAAAATTTATGATTTTTCCTAATATAAAACACCCACTAACATGAGAAGCCCAATTTCGAGTTCACATTACAGAAAGAATGTTTAACAATAAAAATTTCCAACAATGTCACAGCCACAAATTTTTTTTACTACTTCTATTATTTTGATTGGAAAAAAATGTTCAAGGTTGGTGAACACAAGAAAAACCATAAACGTGGACTTTTATATCAAACATTGAACAATAAACATGGTACAACTTGTACGACGTGGTTGTTAGTACATGTTCTCTAACCTAAAATAAAAATAGAAAGCTGAAAGAAAAGTTGTTCAAGGCGAAAGTGTAAAAATTGGACGAAAATCACAGGAAATGAAAAACATTAAAAATCTGTTTCATTCATTGATTCTTTTATTACTATGTTGCAGTGGGAATAGCCCCCAAAAATTTGACTCTTTTTTCATGGCTTTGAAGCAGAAGCTTGAGTTTGGTGATTCCCAGGTCGACCCAACAACTGTAACTCTTGCTTATCATAAATCTCCAACGAAAAATCCCTAAGCATCTGAGCTTTACTGGTCACACTCGCCGCCATAGTCGACGACGACTTTTTCGCCACCTTAGCCCCAACCATACTTGTACTCACTGTGCTGTTACAAACCGCAGGAGACGGAGCTCGAATCTCAACCCCACTTGCAATATTCATATTCATATTCACATTCACGTTATTATTCTGATTCTGACTACTATTATTTGCTATAAATGACGAAATTGGCCTTGCGGTGGACACGTTGAATACTGGCGTCACGGTGGGTGAAAAGGTCCATATTTGTGGGTTCGGATTGGAGGTGGAGCTGGTTCCGGGTCCGGGTCCGGGTCCGGGTTGTGGGATCATCCAGAAAGCATTGGCGGGGACCATCATACCGGTATTTCCAACGGCCCAAACTGGGACTAAGCCTTGCGGTGGGACCATTGGTGTGGCGGGTTGAACTGGTGCGAGAGTTGAAAGATTCGAAACGATGCCGTCGTTTACTACGTCCACGAATTCGCTATTCGACGGTCGTTTACGTTTCTTCGCGGCGGTGGCCGTGGCCGTGGCCGTGGTGGAGGAGTCGCGAGTGGTTGTTGGGATTTTGAGGGTCCCTCCGACGGAGACGGCGATGGCGGGGACTGTTCCGGTGCCGGTCGCTTTGATGATTGCGTGCTCGGCGTTTTCTAAGAGCCACCGGACGGTTTCGCCGTCGGATTTATGGCCGAGTTCTCGGGTTAGTTGGAAGATCCGAGCCGCGCAGGTGGCGGGTATTCGGATCCTCCGGCCACGTCCCTCAACCTTCGTGTGACGGTCTTTGGTAGAAGAACGTCTAGCCGCCGTGGAAACCGGAATCGGCATAGCCATGGGGACCATCCCGAGTGGTTGAGAAGAGACCGGGTGGGGATTTTGGTCTGGGTCGGACGGTGGGTCCGAGTCGAAAGGCTCCTCTTTCAACGCCAAGCCTTGAAACGCCGGCGTTTCGTAGGTGTTAGGGTTGTTTTCCTGGTGGGGCCCACTGCCGGAGCTGAGATCGGAAGTGCCTCCTCCGCCGTCGTCGTCTTGATCAATCTCGTGTTCTTGATACGACGTCATTTTGAGAATTCAGAAGCCTTTGAGAGAGAGTGAGTGTTTATTGAAACGGTAATATAACAGAAGAGAAATGAAATTGAAGAACGATAAGAATGACTGAGTTACAAAAGGAGAAAAACAAAATCTATGAAGACTTGGTTGAATAATTTAATTTATTTATTGAGAAATGATATGATCTTTGGGAGAAATATTAGGACGGTGGAGAATTGAAGATCAGAGAAGTAATGGGGGTGCCACGTGTTGGGACCTACTTGATGATCCATAGGGATTGTGATCGGTCCCAATCAGTGGACCACAGGTGGGGATCAAGTCTCAACCAATAGGGTGACAGTGTAGTGTCAGAATTGGGCTGGAAAAGGTTTTGTCTTTCTGGCTTAATAAATGGATTTCATTGGTTCCCACCACCTATCTATGGTGGTCCACCCACTAACTCAAAAGGGATACCTTCCTATTCTTCTTCTTCTTCTTGCTTTTTTTAACATAAATTTGCTTTAATGTTTTTTTTAACTCTAGTAATTTGTGGACATGAGGAAGTAATGAATTTGATTTCTCTTACCAAACACATGAACTCCAAATTTCTTCGTATTGACTGACATTCCCTCAATTATTAGTAGTAAATGAGCTGAAGCTCATGGTAAATAAAAAGATTTTCATGCGTGAGAGAAAGTTTAGCAATCATGAGTTTGTGAAGGACTTTCAAGGTGCAGAATCTCACATCTTTTTGGTGAAATTTCTCATTTCAATTTCCAAATAAATAAATAAATGACTAAACCATCAAAAACTGACTATAAAACTTTTACATCTACAAATTTCACTGGAACTCTTTCAAAAAAGAATCTATCTATGATGTTTCCTCTCACATTTGAATTGATTGAATTTCTTATCTGAATCTCCAATTAATTTGATGGATAGCTAAATCAACAAAATTCATCTTCGAAATCATCTTAGGAATAATTTAACCTTTTGATACTTCTGTAGTTAAAACAACAACTTATTAAAAAATATATTTTAATAGAATAGGAAAGTAGTAGAAATATTTGGAAAATGAATAGCCAAAAATTATATATATATATATATATATATAAAACACTAGCTAGAAGACTTACCTATAAATATGTAAAATTCCTTCAATGCCAAAATACATTTTTTTTATAACTCAACTCATATTTCAATGAAAGCATCTAGAATTCAAATTCTTCTCTCAATTTAATTTATTTTTTTTTTTTTTTTTTTTTTAAAAAAAAAAAAAAAACTAGAAAGTATAATAAATCTTAGTTATTTTAGATCATAAAGTAATTATAAATTTTAGTTATTTTAGATCATACTCCCTTCATCCCAAATTATTGGTCCTGTATTCTATTTTGAAATGTCCCAAAATTTTGTCTCATTTCTAAAATTAAAAATCATTAACTTATTGAGCTTCCTATTATGGTAAGGGTAGTATGAAACATGGCCTAAATGGCAAGACTTCAAGACCCGTAAGTTGTAACATAGAATTACCATCAACTCAACTTTATGTAGGTATGTTATTTAGCAAAAAGAAAATGTTGAAATGTTTAAAGGTTGGTGGAATAATTCATGTATTACTGCTTAACTTGGATGAACAGTTCTTTCTCAAACAAAAAATAAATAAAAAATAAAACTGGATAAAGATGACCAGTTAAATCCTATACTTTTTTGTGCTATTTAATTAATTAATTGAGATGGAGAAGTTAATGAAAGGCTTAATATGTAAAGCCTAAAAGTTCATATGTTAGCCAAGATGGCATATAATTTTGAGCATGTAAGAGCATTCACATCAGGAAATTCTACTCTATTCTATTTTACCATCTCAAAAAGTCATTTTATCAATTATACAATACCATTTTACAATACATCCAGCATCCTAACTTTTATTTTCCTATTCTACTCATTAAAATAATATATCTACATAATAAAATATATTTTTCCTTTTTTGTTTTTTCTCAATTTTCTCCTCCACCTTCCTTCAACCACCACCACCGCGCCTCCACCATGCCCACCACTGCCCACCAAAATCCCTCCGGAACAAAAACCCATATTAAAAAAAAAAAAAAAAAAAAAAAAAAAAACCCAGCGTCACAACAGAAACCCAACAACACCGGACCCAAACACTAGCGATCTCCGACGACCAACAAAACCCAACAACACCCTCTTCCTTTAAGTACCGGTCACAGTAAAAAAAAAAAAAAAAAAAAAAAAAAAAAAAAAAAGCAACCACAAAACCCGCCGATCCACCGGCGTGGAGGCCCAACCACCGGCACAAAGAGAGAGAATGAGAGTCGAGAGCAATTCACAGAGAGAGAGGGAGACGAAATGTGAGGAAAGAGAGAGAGTTGAGAAGTCTGACATAGAGGAGAGAGAAAGAATGAATCAGATTAAAATACCTATCCAATAGTCTACAATGCCATTCTACATGTAGAATGGCACTGTAGCAAGATTGTAAAAAAATTTACAATTCTGAGCATTTGCAATTCTGGATGTGGGAGGTTTTTGAGGAAAAATGCTAAATAAACCTTACATATGGCATTTACAATTTGGGGTGCGAATGCTCTAAACTGTTTGGTTAGAGAGACTCCTGTTGCTTTATTGGCCATTATCCAACGTGATGTGATGCCCTGATTTTATTCAATGAAATTCTTAAGAAACTTTTCATTTATAAATAGTAATAATAATAAATTTTTTTTTTTAAAGTTCCAATTAGCTTAAAGTTAAAATCCTAAAACTAGTGTTGGGATATTTGGAGAGAGTGATATTTGACCATGATACTTGTGGGGACTAAATCCGCCGCAAGCTTTTTTGTCCGCTTTGGGGAGCCAAGTCCGCACGGTTTTGTTCTCAAGCAACGTGGGAGGTACGGATCTTCAGCCTTTGGCCTTTACACCGCAGTCCCAGATCGGCAAGAGATGCGCTCCACTCATGCTTTATATGCCCTTAAAGCTTGCATGAGTGTACCACTACCACGCATGCGTAGTAGTGGTACACTCATGCAAGCTCCAAGGGCATATAAAGCATGAGTGGGGCGCATCTCTTGCCGATCTGGGACTGCGGTGTAAAGGCCAAAGGCTGAAGATCCGTACCTCCCACGTCGCTTGAAAACAAAACCGTGCGGGCTTGGCTCCCCAAAGCGGAAAAAAAAGCTTGCGGCGGATTTAGTCCCCACAAAAAGGCGCTTTTGAGGGCAGTGCCCATCTCCAGTATTGTCCACTTTGGGGCGAGTCGGGATTTTCACCTCTTTGAGGCTTGACACCCTTCTGCACCCGCACGGTTTTGTTGCCAACACCGAATCAGATTTCGAATTCTCAAAGAGATGAGGCAAACTTGAGATCCGGTTTAATCTCTAAGTCAGATTCTGATTTGAATTTGAAAGGGAGAGATAAGGGTGAATCTACTAACAAGCTAGAAATTGGAGATAAAACTGAAATTCATAGGGGGGTCCAGATAGAATCCTCTTCAAACTCAAAGTCTAGCCAACTTAGGCCTTCTGGCATGAACCTAATTGAAGAGAATTTCGAAAAGCCTAGAGAGATTCACTCTGAAGTTGGGGAAGATATTGAGATGAGCACAACATCATTTGAATGTACCGAGAACTTAGACTTGACAAAACACTCTTTACGCAGTTGGAAGCGTATTATTCAGGGTGATATGGTTTTGAATTCAAATCAGTCTCCCAGTCTGAAGGTGTTGAGCTCCAAGCGGCATGTTGAAAATCATGATCCCAAATTCCCAATCACTCTGCAGAACTGCATCCACATCAGAAAAAACAAGCCATTGATCCATTTAATACCCATTTTTTCTTTCCTCTAACTGGGGTTGGTACTCAATCTCCCCCTTCTCTTCCATGAAAATTCTCAGCTTTTCAAATCCAATTATAAAAATAAAAAAAATAAAAAATAAAAAAAAAGAAGAAGAAGAAGAAGAAAAAAGAGTAAATTCAGTGGGTTTTGGTCTCCTTATACGAAACAACAGAGGTGAAGTGTTTGCTGCATCATGTGTTTGTGTGGAGAAGACTTTGAGCTCCATTTGTACAACAACTTCTTTCGTGAGAACAGCTTTACAATTCGGTCTTAGCATCATCTTCTTAAAAGTTGAAGAAGAGTGTAACCTTGCTGAACTTGTTGATCTTTTAATCTTTGATAGAATTTGCTTACTAGAGGTTGCTTGGATCCTTGAAGACATTAATTGGATTAGAGATAGTTTTGATTTGATTTTTAATTTTTCCTTTACAATGTAATCGTGCGGTTTCTAGCTTTGGTTAGTGCTGCAAAAGAGAAAGAGAATGTTATTCTTTGGTTAGAAAAATGCCTCTCTTTTCTCTTCCCCATTGTACAAAGTGATTCTATATAAATAAAGTCCACTATCGTTTCTGCTAAAAAAAAAAAAAAAAAAAGAGGAAATCCTCTTTATATATATTTATATAAATATATATATATATATATATATATATATATAATTCATTCATCATATATTCATATTGGGCGTAGACACTTATAAAAGAATAGAATCATAAAAGCACTTAAGGTAGATTCTTAATCAATCGGTGTCAAGTTGTTTACAAGATTTAAATCCTTATCTCTCTGTGGCTTCAATTGGGCCCCCACCCATGACCCATTATTGAATTCCTTTTGAATCGCCCATCATTGAATTTGAATTCTAGTGGTAGCGTTAAGGAATTTGACAAATTACCGAGTTTCTTTGTTAATTGATAATAAAGGGTTTGGATTTGGAAACCCTTATTATGCTTTTTAACTTTTAAGACTCTAAACCCTTTATTGCTGGTCCACTTTGGTTTGACGTTGGAATCTTGTCCTCGTGTGTTGCAGGAAGGGAAAAATCTCTATATTCCATGCTATGTGCTTTTTTTCTTTTTTCTTTTATATGGTATATACTAGTCACTAACCTGTGCATCGCGCTAACCCGTGCGATGCACGGGAATAGCTACAGGATGAGTTTTAGAGGAAAAATAATAATGTTATTTTATTTATTAATTTTTTTGTGGGAATGAATAGATGTATAATGTTGCGTTTCTAGTTTAGTTTGTGTTTTATATATAGATATATACAACATAAATTGTTAAATATATACCAAAAAGTGTCTATTGAAAGGTTATAACCATTCAAATTGGATATACCAAAAGGTGTCTATTGAACGAAAAAGTGTCTATTGATCGAAGAGGTGTCTATTAACCGAAAAGGCACCTATTGAATGAAAATGTGTTTATTGACCGAAAAGACGCATGTTGAAAGGTCATAATCCTTTAGGTATAAATAGTGGTTCATATTCATTTGCTAATTTTTTCTCAACTGCTTCTCTTTTATTTTTCTTAAAAACACAAGAAACTTGTGGGTATTCTCTAAAATTGCTATTTGTAAGTCGGGTATTTTTTTTTTTTTTTGTTAAAAAAACTAAAAAGGTCCAGGAATCAAACCACACCAACAGACAAGAGTAGCAACAATAATACTAAACAATTTCTTCATTTGGTAACTTCTTTTTAACTTTCTCTCTTTCACCTTTCTTAACTTCTTTATTTGGCAATTGCCCCCTGACCTCGCCCAAATAGTGACAAATAATTTTGTAAGTATGAATAAAGGCCAACGGATAGCATCAAAGATATTAAATTGTATTAAACGTAATCAGTACCTACTGAAAAAGAATTATAAAAATTGCTTCTATTCCATAATCGACAAAAAAGCATTTTTTTTATTAAAAAAAAAAATCAAGCCACATGCCCATATATCATTCACTTAACCCTTGGAACCTGCCACTATAACCGCAATTTCCTATTCAAGCGTGATATTGATATATCATTCACTTCTTTCCTTTTACTTCAGTTTTCTTTTACAATTTTTAGGTATTTTTCTTTTATTTTTCTTCTCAATGGCAGTTTTTTATTTTAATATATGCATCTTATGTGAAACAATGAGAAGATACTAAAATTTAATGGAAAAATAAAAAGGCACAATACTGAAACTTAACAGAAAAAAGAAAAATTACAACTGGTCGGAGTTTTAAAGCATATATGTGGCATTGGTTTATGTAGCCAATAAATAATATATGTACAAATTTATGTGTGAATGTATAAGAGAAATAAAGTAAAACTTACAGATCAAATGAATACAGAATGGTTGATATAAAACTGACCAAGACAAAATGATGAACAACACGTAGAAGAAGCACTACAATTTCCGTGCACAACAAATAGAACTGTGTCTCTCTCTCTCTCTGAAAACTCTTATGAATGAATGAAAAAACTAACTTTTTAAAATGAAATAAGGAATGCCTATTTATAGGCTCACTGGCACCGGTTCGAAATAGGTATGATTGAGAATAAACATATTGAAAAGACACAACTGTTCGGTCTTTTAAAATGTAAATGTGGCTGCAATTTATGTAGCCACATGGCCCAATGAAGAGCGGCCAACAAAAAGTTAAACGTTTCGACTATTAGTTATTATATAGATGATAAAAGACTCTTATGAATATAAATATTATTGAACTTTTGTACCACCTGACCATTGTAATTGTGCTCCCCTTTTTTCTTGGCTAAATAATTGTTTTATTTCACACAAAAAGGAAGCAAAATAGGGATGGGCCTTTATCATTTCTACCATTTGCAAGACGAACCAAGTCCGGGATGTCAAAAAAAGGGAATAGGACCCAACTTGTTGTAAAAGAAAGCCCAGTGGACCAGATTGGCAGATTGTGAGATGCACTGTTAAGACCTGCTTTAACAAAAAGAACAGCTTCTCTTTTCCCCTATTTTGCATAAACCTGTTATAATTGATTGCACTTGCAACATTTTCTCTTCAAAAGATTCGTGAAAACAACACAAGCAAGCAGCACATATAGGTACACCAATTTGAGAAGGTGAAAAGATAATTATCATCTTCAGCATTTGTTACATTTTCATTATCCAGGGAGAAGACATTTTGGTTTGAATGAAGGTAATGATTATTGAGATAACCTTCAATGAAAATGGGGAAAAGGAAGAGGAAAAATAAATTAACCTTACAACACTTACTACTCAACACACTAATTTCTTTAGAATACAAACTTATGGAACGATATTCTTCTTACTTCTAACAACTAAGAAGTAAAGAACACATAACAACTAAGAATTAGGAACACAAAAGCCAAATTCCTGGCATTACATGCTGTATTATGTTCATCTCACTGACCATTAACGAGAGAACCATTCTCACAGGGGGTGCCAGTTGTACTATCCCCGTCCTTCTTTGCATAGAATCTCCGATACATGGAGTCAACTTCAGTAAGATAGTATGTGCCTGGAGATAAAAGGCTAATGTCCTTGCTTGTCACATAGTCCTTAGCTCCATACCTGTGCTCCATTAGGTGCATAGTTTCAACAAATTTGTCTGGTGGGAACTGCATGAAAACCACACCAACGTTAAAATACACAAAAACCACCAATCCCAACTAATTTAGAAAGGAAAAGGAATTATTCATTACTAAAGAATTCCTAGGTTTTTTTTTTCCCCTGTTATGGGCTAACTATCCACCAATTATTCTTTGCACAAAATTATTTCTCCTGTAGAGACATGAAATTTTAGTATTAAACTGTATGGCCTTTTTAATCATAGGCAAATGAATAAAGCAAGTCAAAAGTTTAGCACACTTAAATATAAATCTCTAAAATAACAAAACATCAAACAAAGACACCTGGAAATTAATAGCATCAGAAAAGAAGAATACGAGAAATACCTCGTGCCTTGACTTCAACTTCCTTGCAACATCCATCACATTGGCAATGTTTGACAAGCTAAAGGGATGTTGACCTTCACGGAGTTGCAATGAAAACATTGTAGCACTTGAGCCACTCCCATATGAGAACAGTATCACTCGTTTGCCCGCCTGCAAGCCATGAGATAATATAATATTAATAATAACCATTAAGTATGAACATTTGAAGGGAAGAAACCAATTTGTTAGTTTAGAAAGCAGTTAGAAAATTACCAATGCACTATTCTTATTGTGAATAAGGGATGCAAAAGCTGCATAGAGAGATGCAGTGTACATGTTGCCAACTTGCTTTGGTATCAAAGTGGTTGGCTGCACCTTTGCATCGTATAGGGACTTTGCAAGTTGCTGGGTTACCTGTAGATCAACATGATCATTAGGAAGAGGGTCCAATCTTAAGAACGATATAATCCAAAATTATCTTAAGGAAGTAAACGAATAGAAAACACTCTTTTAATAATAATCACTCTCAAAATTCTAGAGTACCTTTTCAAGATCCCGGCTCTGGTAGCTTTCGTCACCAGATAAGGTCGAAAATGGTCCCAACTTTTCTTTGGCAGCCTCATCAATGGAGCTGCAAATAGAAGCAGATATTATTAATCCCCAAGTACATGCACAATGTAGATAAAACTTCTGAAAACTAGATGTCATAATTCCTAGAGGGATGAAGAAAACAAACAATAACCTGGCATTTCTCAAGAAGTCATCATACAACAAACGAGCAAAACTTTTTTGTACAAGCTGCAGTTGTTCAGAGCAAAAAATTGAATTAGATAAATAAGCTATTGCTTTAATCATTTTAGAATTTCAATTATGATTCCAAAAACTAAATTGGCTGCAGAATTATAATTGACAACATAATATACCTTGTTATATGGAGAGTGAAAAACAAAATAGTCAGCATCAGAAAGAGAAAATTGTTTCCCTTCCAGTTTCTCATACCTACAGAATGCAAAACGGTAAGGCATTTACATGGCACACATTTATCACCAAAAGCTCTATTAGAACATCGTTATTTTTCTCTAGAACTCTATTAGAACATAGTTAAAAGCTTTCAAGACTTCCATAGAATCTTACTTGTTACACATTTGTTTGTAGCAAGAATCAAGAGCCATGAGATAGCATGTTTGAGAAAGCTTGCCATCAACAACCTGCAATGATATTAATCAATGGGAATCATTCCACAAGCAACTTGATTCAACAGATAATGAATTTTCTTGATTGAATACCATGCAAATGACAGGCCAAATTCACAACCAAAAGCTAAAGAAACAGTTCAATCAAGAAAATCAAAATGTTAAAAAATCTTCAAATTGGCAAAATATAATGCCAATGGCAACAGTATATGTGAAAAAATGCCATGTAAAATGGAATTTGGGAAAAAGTACCGGATATTCACTAGCAAGGTTTGGCTTGTAAAAATCATAGACATGAGCCATATGAGACCCCCTAACTTTGCTTTCAAAAGAAATAGGAGCATCAGGTCCTATTAGGATGGCGATAGCTGCTGCTCCTCCGGTAGGTCGGGCTGGTCCTTCTGCATAGACCTGATAGAGGAAACTACAATCAGTAAATGGTGTATGATAGACTTCAAAAAATGTTAATTCCTAATTTATTCCCCCAAAAAAATCATTTTATGTGAATTAGACTGATTTCAAGTAGTGAAATAAAGAACAGGAATACATCTCCAAATTCAGAAATTCTTCAATTTTGTGTATTCATAATACATAATTTATTTCATGTGAGAAATAAAGCAAATTTGTCCCTGGAGGCCTGGACCATACTCAAAGGCATAATATAATATCCAAAGGAAATTGTCATACCGCACTGTCAGTGCACACAACAAGTCCATAGCGTCCATCCCATGAACTGCTCTCAACCCAATTGACACAGTTGAATAAAGCTGCAGTTCCCCCATAGCATGCATTAGTTGAGTCAACGCCTTCAATGTCGGTATTTCCACATTTCTGTTCATTCCAAGTAGAGCAGTCAATTAAATTCTTTGAACAAAGGTTTCATAAGAATTGATAGGATTTGAAATACTAACTAAATGAATCCTATCATAAGAACAATCACAGCAGAGCAATATCAGGGATCTAAATAGAAAGAAAAACCCAAAAAAAAATTCATTGCTTAAAAAGGAAGAAGATAAGAATCATGATTTGGAATCCAAACCAAATACAAAAGAACCCAGTCTAGCTAGAGGCAACTTTAACCTGTTGCTCTACATGAAAACCAGTATTGAGTCAACAAGTAAAATCTAGGCTTCTAAAAATTTGAAGAGGGTTGCAACAAGGTAAGTGTGATTCTACTTCAATCCACTTGATTAGCCAATTAGTAAGTGGGGTGGAACTAGGCTTTGTTCAAATTATATACAAACAAATAAGCAATTCCAGAACCAATGCAACATAATTCTGAGCCCATATGAATTGTATGAATCACTTGTATAACTTCTATGGTTCTACCTCAACTGAGGTTTTAGTATCCACAATATTTACTCTTCTTTTTTTGATAGGTATATCCACTACATTTACTCTAATTGGATTAGATTCCAAAGAACCAACATATGGTCACATATTTCATCACCATAAATAAGCAATTAATTCAAATCATAAGAGCATGTTGTATTTAAATGGTTCAGAGGTCTACCTCAAAGATTCCCATCAGGAAGGTCTTAATGGACTTGCTCTTGTCTATTACAGTCTCACTGCCTACTTCCAGACGACCAATTTGTTTGGGATCAACTCCATATTTCTCAAGGAGGGAGGTAACCACTGTCAAGCTGAAAATTGAAGAGCCAACAAATGTAAAACTTCCTGAAGATGCTATCAGAATGGTTATTATTGTTATAAAATTTAAAGTTGAAGATCAACGGAGTGTTTAAAGCATGGACATACCCAAGTAACAGTCAATGTAAAAAGAAGAAATCAATATGGGCCCTCCTAATGGTCACGTCTACCAGGATAAGTATTAAACATAAACTAATACAGGGCTAACACACATGTAAATAGATAAATGATTTTTTTTTTTTTAATGAAAAGGACAGTACATCATGTCATACTGCAATTCATTCAATTTCTTTTTCTTTTCTTTTTTTCCCCTCTTAAGGGTTGTCAATTGCAATCCAATAGAAGATCCACTTGGTATGATTCCTCACCAATTTAATAGTCTTTTCATTCCTCAATTGAAATTGAACTAACAGGATTCAGTTCTCAATGTAGGATTTCATTTTGGACTAAGAACTTTCCTATATTTGTATGAGGCTCCCTTTCAATTGTCATGGCGTTCTTTAAACTTCCTAGAACACCACTAGATCATGATTATGTTTTAACTTAATTCTGACTCAAAGCAATGACAACATGAAAAGTAACATTAGGTGCAGAAAAACAGTGATGGTTGAATGTAGAATCGCAACCTCATTGAGATGACATCTTCCACCTCAGTACAAAATGCCATGCAATCTTGTCCGAGTCCGATAGTGTATTTCCCTTTACTTGCGCCATCATGAGCCTCCAATACTTCCTATTTCCCATATAGAAAGAAAAGATACATTCAGCAGGTGATGCAATTCTAATAGTTTTTTTACAATAACACACATACAGGTTAATAAAATGCCAGCAAGAATTATGTTCACTTGAAAAATGCTAACTGGACTACATAACTTATTCCAGAAAAGAACCATGGGACCACCTTTATTACCTGAAAAATCAATATTTTTTTAGGAACCATGTAATTACTGATTTCAATGAGCATGCTATGCTAGTAGCCTAGTACTTTCTTGGTTATTCCCAGGGCACATTTAATTATTTTATTGTTGGTTATTCCTTTTATCTTGAAAAAAAATTCATTAAAAAATCATGAATTCTACCTGTTTACATAAGAATTCTACCTGCCTCAAATCCCATCTCAAATTATGGTACCCAGTACAGCCATGTATAAAATTCTTCATTGTTATTGGATAGTTTGTCATCCTTATCTCAACTAATTGTTTATTAGCTCTTTATAATTCAAAGATAGCCCTTTTTATATTAAAGCTCTATTTTAAGTTAATTAGAGTTTCTCAGTTATATTTTACTTCTGAAATTCTCTATTAATTAATATTAATAATATGCAGAATTTGCAATCATATATATCTTGCATTAAATTTTATATTAATTTTTTAAACTTTGTATTCACAATCCCCATTTCTATCATTGATTTTGAAAGTCAACTATAAATTATAAAAAGGGAAAGAAAAAAAAATTAAGGTAGGCTAGGAAGCACTAATACACACACAGGATATATTTATCAATATGATAAGGAGTGATGGGAAATTTCTTGAAAATATACTATAAAATATGACATGGAGACTTTAATTCATTAATATTTAAATGAATATTTTTAAGTACATGTTATGCTCATTTTTAGATTAAAATATTTTTAAAAACAAATGCCAAAAGGTATTAATATTTTTAAGTAATAATATGAATTAACAAGCTATTAGTTTCATTGAGAGAGTGTGTCAAAGAAGGAGAAATAGATCAAAAAACCTAACACTTCTGGAATCCTCAGCCCCTTGAAAAAGATTTCCAGATTATCTACTAATGGGTACCAGTCAATCTCTAAATCCATTTCAAAAAAAAGACTACCATTACTATAACTATTAACATTCTACAATTAGCAAAAAGTTCCAAAATCATGACACCCCATAATAGGCCATGTAGCCAAAGAAGCTTTTAGCTCACCTAACACTTCCTGGTGTTTCCAACAGAGACATCCCAGGATCAAATTATCGGCCATGTAATCCATGACAAATAGCCACTCTCAAAAGAATTGAGATTTGACAGTCAACACTATCTTCCTAAGCATGCTGTGGCTGTGGTTGACCGCCACCATTAGATCACAATTTTGACCAACTTTTTTTTTATTCTAATAAGACACAATTTTGACCAACTCACCAAACCTTATTATGAATTTACACACACTTCAGAAATCAGAACACCATAAAAGGAAGCAAGATTAAAATTTAGACCACTAATTTTAAATCACAATAATAAATCACATGCTTATAAATATATATATATATATATATATATCACGCATCTTGAGCCAACTTTGAAAGCAATATACACAAAAATGTCAGCATATATCTGAAATAAAAGCTTCACATAGAGGAAAACAAGATTCTGTTTGATTCTCGGGAAAGTAAAGTAGTAATAATAATACCTAAAAAAATGGGAAAAAAATTAATAAAGAAAGCCGAACTTATTATTGAACTATTCGATTAGCTGAGGTCAATTTATGTGATTTTTACCAAACTTGAGGATCAGAAAATCACTGACATTTTCTCAGCATCCAAACACAGAAATTAGAGAGAGAGAGAGAGAGAGAGAGTGAGTCACCTGCTGAATACAGGTAAGAGGGAAGTAGATATCCATGGCGAGAATTCCAACATTCTTTGCCATTTTTGCCTTTCACTTCCCAAGCAAACTTTGAAACGATTTGACTTCTCAAAAAAAGAAGAAGATCCGAACAACAAATTCGCCTCTCTCTTCTCTTTCTCTCTCACTCGCACTCGCTAGATTCGTTACAAAAGGGAAGAGGAAGAAGAGGTTAGGAGAGAGAGAAAGGAAGAGCTTTGAAATCGCAGAGAAAATGGGAGGGTGAGGCTAACATGGAGCTGCTCCGGTTTATATAGGACCTCCTCTCTCTCTCAGACTCAGAGCCCACGCCACGAGTGAAAAATAAATAAATAAAAAGTCTCTCTACAACTACAATGCAAGCTTCGTGAGCTTCGTGCCAAAACACATACGACTCTCTCTGCTCAAACTCCTTTTTTCACCTCTGTGTTCCGTTTATTTACAGAGGGTGCCATTACATATGGGAATCCATCAGTTTTTTTTTGTTGGTGTTTGTAGGTGTTGCTAAAACGACAACCAGTTGTCGTCATTGTTTGTAACGGATGCTTTTGATTTCTCTATCACACTTATTTTCAAAAACTAACAATCGGTTGTTTGTTGACAACAAATTGAATAATAGTAACTAGTAAGTAATAACAATAATTCTGAAACTTGACTTTGTGCTGTCATGTGTTAGAGCGTGCAGCCACCGGTTATTCAAAATACACAAAAATCCAAAATAGAGAACCAAAATTACCAAACACACAAAAATCGCTTCCAGTTCGGTTCTTTATTATTAATTCAATTTTTTCCCAAAATGATACAACAATGTCTTTCAAATTTAGATGGTCATTGTAGCATTCACCATAAGAGCATGTTTAGTAAGAGGATTTAAACTCAATTTATTTTTTTGAAAACTTGGGTCTCTAACTTAAATATATTGCTTGGCTCATATTCTCTAAATACAGCTGTCAGAAAATTGTTTTCTATTTTTCCTATTCAAATAAGCTAAGTTGATGTTTTCAATATATAAAAAAAAAAAATATTTTTAATGGCATAGTTGTAAGTAAACTGAAAATAGTAAACCTCATATATTTGTCTAAAATTTTTTATCTCTTAAATTAAGGAGCTTAACATTATCACAAAAAAAAAAAAATTATGATGTTTCAAATTTGAAGCTTATCATCATCAAATAATAATAATAATAATAATAAAATGTGCATGAGCTCTATTCCCCAATCATTATTAAAAAGTAATCCACATTACTTTTTGTAAAAAAAAAAAAATTTAAATCTCAAAAGTAAAAATAATCTTCCAAAAATTTATCTTTTATTTTCAGTATTTTGAAAATTGTTCTTAAAAATTGGAGTCAAACACTTATAGTAAAAAATATTATCTAAAAACTAGTTTCAATTTCAATTTCAATTTTTGAAAATTGTTTTCATACTGTTTTGAAAATAAAAATAAAAATCCTCCCACCAAATAGACCCTAAGTTATTTTTTGTTTTTTTATTCGATCACTCTCTTGAAAATCTCTCTCACACAAACGGTGGCTTCATCTGTGGTAAGTCTTGGTTTGTGGGTCTGTAATGGGTTTCAGGCAATGAGTGATGTGGATGGTGAGTATGGCTAAAGGGTTGTTAGTGGTGATGGGTTTAGGGTTGCTGGCAGAGATTGGTTTAGAACCTATATTCTCACTAAGTTGGGTGCGTAGGTTTGGATTCTATTTATAGAAAATTTTATTATCATTATTATTATACAATTGCCCTTTTTTTATCCTTTTTAACTAAATTCATTAAAGGCATGGATGACAATGGGGTAGGGTTGGATCATTAATGAGATTAAGATAAAACAACAAAGGGAAAAAGCAACCAAATTATTACTAGGATATTTTTTTGCAAATTAAATATTATGAATAAATAATTTAAACATATTATTTATATATAAATTCAGGATGGGGGAGAGCAAAACCCTATCTCACTCTCACCTCATCACCTCTTCGAGATTATGCGGGGCAAGACGAGTAAGGTAAAGCAGGGCATTTGTTGGTCTTAAAGTACTAACCAAAGTGCTTGTTGAAAAAAATGAGAATATAATTTTATTGCTAGGTAGACTAATGATTCTTTAATGCCTTTCGTTTGGAGATGCTAGTATTTATTCTGTATTCCTTCAAAAATAAAATTATGCTTGGTTGCATATGATTTTTGGAGTTTAAAGCCTTATGTGGAAATTGGAAAATTTGGATTCTCATAATTTTTTTTTATTTTTAATTTTTTGTGCAATAGAGAGGGTCCATTTCAAGGCTAGGATCTACCCAAATAAATATATGGCTTATGATATGCCACCTGATTTAAAATGTTTAGAATGTGTCATCTCACCAAATCTAATGATGGTAAAGCGTTAACAAGAGAGAGAGAGAGAATGTTATACGAACACAAGGAAAAAAAAAAAAAGGAAAAACAAAAGGGGAAAAAATACCCAAATTCTCATAGACACAAAAAGATGTTTAGTGATTGTATGACCATAAACAAACCAAGTCAAACCAAGTATTAAAAGTTCAAGCTTATTTAATTAATTATATTTCAAATATGAGTCGAGTTTATTCATCATCAAACTAAATTACATATTCAAGTTTGGTTTATTTTCTTGTTGAACAAGCTCAAGCTACTGGATAAACTTATTCTTTTCCCATATATAATAAAACAATGGCTAAAATTTGTTACTTCTTCACAAATTTATCAATTTTTTTACAAATGAACTGTTTATATTATCGATAAACTACAAATAATAATTTGATATCATATGAACTTATTTAAAAACCTATACAATCAAATCTTAAGTCTATATAAGTATATTTTTATACAAGTATACATATAAAAACATAATATCATATATAGTTAAATCGAGCATTATGTTCATGAGTTTATTCACAAACATGCTATTATGTTTGAGCTTGACTCGTTTGATAGTCGAGCCTAAATTTGGGCTTAAGCTTGGTTTGTTTCATAAACAAACAAACATAACAAGTTTTTTTTTCCCAAACCAAGCTTGAGTTGTTCATAAACAGCTTAGTCATTTACAACCCTAAGTAATTGATTAAGCAATTGGGAACAAAAAGGGGCACCCAAAAATGTGGTAGATTTTGGTAGATCAATTCATTCATTATCTACGAAAGAAAAAAAAAATGATAACAAGGAGAAGAAGAATGAACGAT
This sequence comes from Notholithocarpus densiflorus, assembly GCA_030021035.2. Lineage (NCBI taxonomy): Eukaryota > Viridiplantae > Streptophyta > Magnoliopsida > Fagales > Fagaceae > Notholithocarpus > Notholithocarpus densiflorus. Next base: position 10,197,856 of record JARYZH020000002.1, read on the forward strand.
GCTACAGGAAGATAAAGATCTACCATTGCCCAACGGTGGGAATCATGTCCATTATCTTCTAATTCAAACAACAATAAGCCAAAATATATATATATATATATATATATATATATGGTATAACAACCAGGGACGGAGCCAGGACTTGGAGTTTGGGGGGCGACTCTACTGCTAGCTGTGTACGGCGGCTCCAGTCTTTGAGTCTATTGCTTTACTACTAAGGATTTTTGTTTAAAATTTTTTAAATGGCCAAATTGTTTGTTCGGGGTAAAATAGATTGATTGAGCTTAATTTTTTTAGTTTTATTATTGATAATTTTTGTTGTTGGACTAATTTTTTTGGGCTTGTATATTTTGTTTTAGATTTAATCTATTAATTTTTTATGTCCTTTAAAAGGTGAAAAATGCTAAAACTACAAAAAATTTTACAAATTGTTAATATGGTGAATAGTTCTTGATAAGCAAAAAGTTATACAAGTTTACGAAACAATAAGAATTTGCTACCTCAATAGTTTGTATAAACGTTGTAAAAACGTTTATGGCTATAACATTACTCTCAAAAGAATTGATGACATTATTAAGAGGGGCAAAGTGTTATTTTATTGAACAAAATTGCTAAAATTAGTACCAATTAATATAGTAATATTTTTTTAAAAAAAATTAGGGGGGGCAATCCAATAACAGTTTCATCCCTGATAACAACATCACACTAACCCAGTATGGAAAGCTAGGGTTTTTCCCCCACTTTACGAGAAATGATGAGAGAAAGAAGTGAGGTTGCAACTGAGACCAATTTTTGCTTCCAAATGGGTCATTCTTTTGTTTTGTTTGACAAATAAAATGTTCCAATTAGTGGAGAGTGTAATTAGGGCTATGCAAAAAAAACTGCTTAACCCACCAATCTGTCCGACCCAACCCAACTTATGCGGGTCCATTGAGTGATGCAAGTTGGGTTGGGCAGGTTGGATGGATAATTTAGCGAATCAAGTTGAATAAGGGATTAAAATATTTCTAACCCGCCACAACCAAACGCTCCCACTTTATTTCTCTCATCTCTTTCTATTTCTTTTTAATTTTTTAATTTTCACATTTCTCTTCCCTAATAAACTACAGTGTTGCCTTAGCTTTGGCTAGTGCTGCAAAAGAGGAAGAATAGGCCATTGTTTGGCTAGAAGAATGCCCATCTTTTCTCTTCTCCATTGTACAACGTGATCTTTCATAAATAAAGTCTACTATCATTTCTGCTCAATAAATAAATAAATAACTACAGTTGTTCTCTCTAAAATTTTGTTATTATTCTTACTCTATATGCACATTTAATTTTAGATTTTGAGATTTTTTTTCATTGTGATAAAATTTCAGTCATTTTAAAAAAAATTATGTAGTATTTGTAATTATTTCTTAATGAAAATTGTAATTATTTATTTTCTTATTTTATTTTAGAGAGAAAACAATTATCCAATTTAATTGAAATAAATTCATTTAGTCAATTGAATTTGGGAACCCGCCTAACCCGCTCAACTCGTCAAGTTGAAACTGTTAAGATTTTCAACCAAGCCGCCGTATTTATAGATTGATGGATTGGCGGCGGATTGGAATTTTCTCAATCCGCCATTGGTGAATTGGTTAATAATATTTTCTTCCACCCACCCAACCCGACTCATGAACACCCCTAAGTGTAATGGCCCAAGAAAAAACGCTAGCCACATATACATTATACCTTAAAAGAACTAATCTAGTTACAATTAAGACTCCTTATAGTTGTTAACAAAGTCCATATTGACCAAGTATATGCCAATTGTGGGACTTATCACAAACTCAATCAATATCCAATCAATATGGGACATCACAATCTCCTCCACTTAAATTTCCAACTTCCTCATCAGGGTCTATATTGTGGGGTAGTGTCTCTAAACTCACACGGGGTTGCCAGGCTTGCAGGCCGATTCTAATACCATTTGTAATCACCTAAAAAATAAAAACACTAGTCATATATGCGCTATACCTCGAAATGATCAATTTGCTTAAGAGAATGTGTTGTGTGTAGTATAATTTGTATCACCCTCCCTTAAAAGTTACCATGGCTTTTGAGTGGAGTTGTGATGTGGTTTTGTGTTAGAACCTATTTCCCTCTCCCTTGTGTGTGTGTGTTTGTTTCTCAAAAAAAAAAAAAATAGTCACAACGGTGACTTATTATATTTTTTTTAAGGAAAAAAAAAAACATTTTCTCTTTTGTTTGATTCAAAATACACATTACCTTTTAAAGCCGAAACTTCACTTTATATTATTTCCATATTAATCAAAATTCCAAAAAAAATCTCACAAATAATTATGCTATATAGATATAAATTTAAACATTTTTATTCTTCTAAAAAAAAAAAATTTAAACATTTTTATTAATAATCGACTAATTTCAAGTTTGGTGGTGTCATGACTCACGAACGACTACAGTCTATATATAGAAGGACAAATATACAATATCAATGTTAAATGGATTCTAAAGAAAATACAATATTAAATGGTGGCAATGAGGCTAAGAAAAAAAAAATGTTGACAGCCATCGTGACAAACTGACAGTAGGGTTTGTTTGGATACTACTTATTTTGCTAAAATTGAAAACTTAGGGGGTGTTTGGTTTGTGTTTTTAAACAACCATTTTCAGTTTTTAAACAACATTACACGTGTTTTCACACACTTTTTCACAAATGTTTTCAAACAACAATTTTTAGTTTTTAAACACATATACCAAACGGACCCTTATTGTTGAAAGTACTGTAGATAAAGGTAAAAGTTAGTTCAAATAATACAGTAGGCCCCATGAATAGTACCAAAAATAAGCTGAATAGTAAAATAATTTATAATTTTCATCCAAATCCAAGCGCACACTAGATCTCATTTTTTTGATAGGGCATTATAACTAAATGCATCTGTCAGAATGGCAACGACAGATCTTCCAGGAAACAAAAAACGACAACGACGGGTCAGGTCGGCATGCAGCAAGCTTATAATTTGGGACACATAAAATGACACAATTTGTGTCACACTCACCTACATGGTGAGTTGTAAGTGGTAGAAATGTGTGTAAATATAGTTATCTTTGACTTCATTAGATCACAAGGATTTATTTAACTCCAAAACACACATTAGTAGGGAAAATGCGCAATCACATTAAAAGGAGGTTGCTCCTTATAAAAATATCACCATGTGCTTCTCCAGGTAATGTAAAACTTTGAAATTTATAATACTTTTAGCATTTTTGAATTTAATTTTCGGAGTATAAGAGCACCAACATCAAATATTCTAAAAAACTGTTATTTTGACACATAAAAAATTTACTTTATATATTTGGCTTAAATCCAAAACTGACCCTTTAACTTTCTTCAGATTTCATTTCAGTCTTCTAACTTTGCTTTCGTTCATTTCAGTGCTCTAAGTTTCAGATTTATTCAATTAAGGCCTTTTCGTTAACTTTTGTTAAAATTTTTTGAAAAAAAAAATCTGGAAAATATTTTTCAATCATTAATTGAATTTTTTTTAATTATAAAAATTTGAAGAAAAATTTAAAAAATTGAAAAATTAACCACAACATATAACAAAAGTTGATGGAAAAGCCTTAATTGAATAAACTTGAAAGTTAGAGAACTGAAATGAATAAAAGCAAAGTTAGAGGATTAAAATGAAATCTGAAGAAACTTAGAATGTCAGTTTTGCATTTTACCCTACATATTTTAACACATCATTTTACACTTCACCTACATTATATCTCTTCCTTTAACAATTCAACATTAAAATAACCTAAAACAATATCAACCTTGTATTAAATAATAATTAAAAAAAAAAAAAAAAAAAAAAAAGAAGAAGAAAAAACTCAGACACAAAGTATAGAGCACCTAACGTTAAAAAAAGGAAACAAAAAAATTTTCAACCACAAAAATGAGACTTTTGACATGTGAGACAAGAGAGAAAAGGAAAAGAAAAAAGAAAAAATAAGGGCACAGCAAATGCCCCTTAAGAAACTACTTATGTTATTAAAGTTAATTTTTTTAACTAATTTTATAGGGTGTAGAGCCAATAAAGTAAACTTTTTGAGTTTCGCTTGTCACTTCAGTATTATTTTTAGTCATTTCATTAATTTATACAAATTTTTTATTAGGTGAACCACACAATAAATTATCCTTAATGGACACTTTACGATGTCAGTTACACTTCTATTTAAAAGTGTAGTACGGCAAATGCTAATTTTTTTTTTAGCATTTGAGAGATCTAGAGACCATTTGGTAATGTTGTTTTGGTAACATTGTTTTAGTAACGTTGTTTAAGTGCTGTGAAAATATTGTGGAAATACGTGTTATGTTGTTTAAATAACAAAAATTATTGTTTAAACAACACAATCAAACAGGCCCATGATGTAAGGGTGTTTTTTATGTTTGGTGTGCTAAATACTAAAAATTTAGCATTTCGCACACCTAATACTAGTGCTGAAGAACATTAGCATCAAGTATTGTAAAAAAAAGTGTTATTTTGACATATAAAAAAGTTGATTTTTTTCTATTTTAACACACAATTTTACAATACACTCTACATCACATGTTCTATTCTTTTACCATCTTATTTAATATTCTTTCTTTATTATTTTTAATTAAATTTTTATTCTTGCTTTATTAGATGGGTTCAGTCAATATTCAAGGGGTGAGATAATGAATATGAGAGAGAGAGAGAGAGAGAGAGTAACTGTGAGAGATAAAAGTAAAGATATATTACTAAAGAAAAGAGAAAATTGATTAAAAAATACACAAAAAATATAACATATGATATATAGTGCCATAGATAGCCGTTTCCAACAGGTGCAGATCAGACATTATTATCGGCAAGCTAATCGATGTGCTGACGTTATGGCTAGGCTAGGTTCTGATAAGCTTTTAGATTATGTTGCTTTTCATAGTCCACATGTGGACGTTTTGGAAGCCTTTGAGGCTGATTTTAATGGCATGTATTTTGACAGGCGCTGTCCTGAACCTGTTGTAGCCTCTTAGTTTTGTTTAATGAATCGTTATTTTAACAAAAAAAAAAAAGATAGAACTGTACAATAGAAAATGCCAAATATTTTTGGTATTTAATAGGTTTCGTGAGCTTTGGTTTTTAGTGTTTGGTGTGTCGAATGCTAAAAATTTGGCACATGTGATGCAATGTTCTAAGTAGAGTTCACAATCATAGTGGTAGGTGACAAATTATGAGTAATGCTAGGGACACATAAAATGGTACAATTTATGCTACAATTCATCCACGTGGTGAGTTGTGAGTAGTAGAGGTGTGATGGTGGGTTCGAGAAGTGTGAATGCATTTGGTAGGCTTCAACTATTTCATAAACTAGCTTGTAATCCCATGCATATGCATGGATATACTTAAAGATATACAATAAGACGCATAATATAATTCATATATATATATAATTTAAATACTATTGATAGTCATTTTTATATTTTATTAACTTTTTTAAAAATTTTGTAAGGATATTGATGCTGCACGGAATCAGTAGGCTGAATGCTTCGGCTTCGGTGGGCAGTTCAATTTGACAATGCATAAATTAATTAGATGATTCACATAAGTACCAACCTTGTAGAGAATAAAAAATAAAAATAAAAAAGAATGGGTAATTGTCCCACATTGCTTAAGAGAGTGTGTTATGTGTAGTATAACTTGCCCCACCCTCCTTTAAAAGTTATAATGACTTTGTGTTGTGTTGTGGTGTGCTTTTGTGTTAGAACTTTTTTTCCTTTCCCCTCTGTATGTGTTTGTTTCTATAAAAAAAAACCTTGCAGAGAATATTATTATATCATGCAGATCATGTGCAATTAAAAAATAAAGCTAACTTCCTCTCAATATATCTCACACGTGCTTTTACTTTTCTTTTTCTTTTCTTTTTTATTATAAAAAATGCTTTGTTCTTCAAGCCAAGCCCACAAAAAGTCACTAAGTACATGAATTGAGACGACATTAGAAACTCAATGGTCCCATAATTAATTAATGTTGCTTTGGACCCTTTGTGGTTATTGGCTTTGCATAACAAATTCCACGCGTTTCATTAATGCTAGAGGTTTATTTAGTTGGACTTAGACCAAATTTAATGACGACGATGTTGACCCAACCCCTCACTATGGACCACTTGACGTTTCTAGGTAATTAAATGCTAGCTAATAACTTAGGCTGTGTTTGGTTCCCGTAAAATATTTTTCAGAAAATAAATATTTTTCAGAAATGCTATTTTCGGGAAAGGAAAATATTTTTAAGTGTTTGGTTGCATTATGAAAATTGTTCTAGAAAATATTTTAATGTGTTTGGTAATATTCTGAAAATGTTATTTTCCACCACCACCCACACAAAACCGACCACCACACAACAGAAAAACCACCAAAACACCACCACCCACACCACCACAACAACAATAAAAATCAAAATCACACAGAGAGAGATCGGTGAAGTCGAAGGGTGCGAAGTCGGTGCGGTGCGATGCGATCAGCGTGGTGCGATCGGCGCGGTGTGAATGGGTTCGTCGGCGTGGTGCGATGCGATCGGCGTGATGCGAAGTCGAAGGCTCGTGGGTTTGTGATGGGTTCGTGCGAAGTCGAAGTCGAAGGTGCGGTGCGATCGGGGCGGTGCGAAGTTGAAGGCTTGTGGGTTCGTGATGGGTTCGTGCAAAGTCGAAGTCGAAAGCGCGGTGCGATCGGCGCGGTGCGAAGTCGGTGATGGGCTCGTGGGTTCGTGGCGCGAAAGCTCTGGGTCGCCGGCGAAGTCGAAAGCTCGTGGTCACCGGCGATGGGCTCTCTCTTCTTCCTCTCTCTCTCTCTCTGCGCGCGAGCTCTCTCTCTCTCTCTCTCTCTCTGTTTTCCGGAAAATGATATTTGAAGGTAAAATAAAAACGGAAATGATTTTCACCCAAAACAAGTTAAAACTGAAAAGCATTTCCGGAAAATGTATTTTCCATGCGCAACCAAACACCCGCATTTACAGAAAAGCATTTTCAGAAACTATTTTCACCCAAAACAAACGCACCCTTAATAAGTCATGAAATCCATCATGAATGAAGTGACTCCAAGCTAGGTTATCTTAATTTAATAAAGCAATTCCCTATAAAAATAAAATAAAATGGAAAATATACAACGGTTAAAAAAGTCAATTATTTTTTTCTGTTTTCATAAAAAGTTTTTAAAATTAGTTAATTAACGAATGTCCTTAGGGCATCAGTTAATATTTCCAAAATAAAATTCATAAAGAACTTTGCTATAAAAATAAAAGGAAGAAGTTAACGAATGCATTGATTTAGAAAATATTTTTATAAATTTTTTATACGAAAAGAAAAAAGTAATTTATTTATCTTTTACAGTTTTTTATATTTCTCATAAAAATGATATCAAATAGAATGCCTATATGTTTCTAAATATTAAGGACACACATTAACCGAATTCTAAATAAAATAAAAATCATAAAGCAATTCTATGAAAAGGCGAGTGAAAGAAAGTTGCAAATAGAATGCCTATATGTTTCTCAAAAAAAAAAAAAATAATAACAAATCTTTCCCTTCCATTTTCTTTTAAATTAAAAAAGTTTATTTCACGGTTAACATTTAATTTTTTACAAATATAAAAAAACTACTTAGTGTAAAATGTGACTCCTACTATAATTTTAATTCCATGAAAAATAAAATGTTAACTATGACATGTATTTCTTCGTTTCAAAGCAAAAGGGAGATTATTCAGGTAATTGGGTGCCAACTCTGGTGTGTTATTGTTAAGTTGTTACATAAAATACAGGACAAAGTCCTTTTCTTTAGTTAAAAACGTTGTTTGGCTCTTTGTTATGTTAAACGTGAAACTTGGAAGCTAGTAGTTTTTGGTGTCAAAAAATACTTAGTAAATTTTTTTTTTTTTTTTGAAGGAATATCTTTTTTTTTTTATATATGATAAAAAAAAATGTCTCAATACTAATAGTTGGTAGTAGTTTGTAGGTACTGATAATATTTGATGTCTTCAATTAAGACATTTGGAATCCCCAAGACCGCACAAAAAAGAAAAATTGGCACAAAAAGCTCATATTTAATGCTTTTTATTGGATGAATGGAATTATATTTTAATGACATTGACAAAACCAGCCTAATTACACTTCTCCAGTTCATCAAAAAATTTTCCAACTATCGTGCATCCTTAGTGTGATAATCACTCCACAAGTATAAGTATTTGTGGGGTGTGAAGGAGACAAAGGCCGGGGTTCAAGTCTTCAAAAATGAGTTTCACACACACACACACATATATATATATATATATATATATATATATATTTACATTAGGGTAGAGTAGAATTTTTATCTTATATCAATAAAAAAAAATAATCAAAATTCTCTCCATGAGAAAAATTGTATTTATCTTCGTTTATTACTCTATTTAGTATTAGGAAAATGCTGAAGTTAATTTTAACTATAAAAGATTTACAAACCGATGTAATAATGAAAATAGTTGGTGTCACTTTGATAACATAATAAATATATATTTGCATTTTTTTTTCTAATGAGTGATGATACATCCGTTTGTAATTGTAAGATTGTATATAATAAAATTCATATGTATTCTTTACATCACTTTTTTTCTATTTTTGATAATTAGGATGTGGAGATTTGAACATTGAAGGTTTCCGTTATAAACACCAAAAATTATTAGTCAATTAAACTACAAGGTTCTAGGCCTAACATCAATTTTAGTATATAATTAATGTATATTTGATAATTAAAATTAAGAGTGCCACTTTCTTATTTGATAATTGATTAGTTTCCTTATGACTATAGGAACAAACTGTTTTTATTTTCACCTTTTAGTAATAATATATGATTTTTTTTTCTTTTTTGTTTGATAAGATAATAAATGATAATTGCCATCAATAAGAGTACGTTTTTCGATTTTATTCCCAGTCCCACTGGGTCCTAACTCTTCAGGGTACTTCCTTACTTTTGCATGAAATAATGCATCTCTCATTATGAGGAGGGACGAGAGTATTTATTTCCACAAACATTTATGAGGCAAGAAAGTAAACTTCATGAATTTTTAATTCACTTGCTAGTACCAAACCCAAAATACTTGATATGGTCCAAGCATACATCCAAAAAGTTACAGATTTCTAGTCTCTGCTTTGAACTGAAATCTGTCAAGCAACTATTCCCCATACTACCAAAATAATGATGTCCAAGTTATATGAAGATGCCATTTTAATATTGATTGAGCAACAGAATATATATCAAATGAAAGGATAAGCTATAAATTGGCTCCACAGTGCATCATTATGCAATGTGCTTGGTACAAGCACAGATGTAATCATGCAATGTGCTGACATTCTTTGTTTATTTATTTTATATTCATGTGTTTGTTTCTATATCTTGTTTAGAAGTCAACTTTTGGTCCCTTTGATTGGTTCACCTACACTACAAGTTTGAAAAAACTAAAATTTAAAGTTGAATTTTGAAAGATTTGGTCTTTTCATCCCTTCTAATACCCAAAGGCTAGTAATGGATGACCAATAATTTTAAAAAATACAATATTTTGTACTCTTTTTTTTATATATAATTATTGATATATTATTATTAGAGTGATACCATTTTCACCAGTACTACTGACATAATTTTTATTATGCTTCAATCCCAGTAAGTTAAGTCTAACAGTTTTAAAAAAATTATGAAAAATAATTTTTCCTAAAATTATTGATGGTTGAAAATACATATTCATAGGAGAGTAGTAGGAAGTGGTGTTTAGCTCTGAAAAGTGACATGATTCATAAACTTGATGAGGATTATTGGCCTTCTAGAACTTCTCTGTTTTGTTGAAAACAGAGAAGGCTCATTTTGGAAGAGTAGATGAAGACCCCTGTTTTGTTGTTACTAATGCTTTTGCATGGAAAAAGAGGGTAATGATTATCACCTAACCTCATATGATTTCAGTTAAATCATGCTATTTATTGGCAAGTTAGGTGAATCGTCCATGTGCTATGTACATGGACGATGCTAATGCTCTGTCACTGAGTAAGTCGTCCATGTGCCTTGCCCATGGACGATCCCACTGCTCAGACGACCAACAAGAATAATTGGCTCAAGATCACGGACGATCCATATGGACGAATATGAGTTGTAATTTTTTACTATCCCATCAGATATTATTATGTATAAAATGTAAATTGTCCATATTTTTTTTTTATAATTCATTTATTCTAAACTCTTTAATTTTTGTACTTAATAACTCATTTAGATGAATATTTGTAATGTGGTTCCACATTTAATTCTAAAATTAAGAAATAAAACTTTTTATAAATAAATAATTTAAGACATGTAGCGCAAAATTGAAACTCTAATTTAGAATTCTAATTTGAGTTTTTCTCAATTTCACCTATTATTATATATAAATATATAAATAAGTACTTGAATTTTTTTTTTTTTTTTTTTTTTGAGTAAAATAAGTACTTGAATTGATTGTTAATGTCAGTGCTACATTATTTGGTGAGTTCAAGGTAGTAAATCTGGTAGCACACATATCACTACCAACGCTGTATACGGAGAACTAACCTAATGGACTCTCAGCCGTAGATCTGGTGGACTTGTCAAATTATATAGGAATTTCTATGCATGATTTATCTCACCCAACATCATAATATTCGTACCTTATTTTATTTCTGTGCAATACACAAATTGTGTTTTACTAAGATTTAAGAATTAAGACAAGCATTTCCCTAAAAAAAAAAAAAAAAAAAGAATTAAGACAAGCTTCCATAAAATAAATAAAAAAATTAAGACAACCAAATTTGACTGCTTCATTGCTTTCCCTATTAGAATTGGTCAATACTCAATAGGGCTCGCAAAAAGCGTGTAGTTGTAGCAACTAGCTGCTAGCAAACCAGGTTTTGGTTTACCGATCCACCACCGTTGGATGAGTGCCTGAAAGTGTATAACCCATTTAGTGGTAGGTGTGTCAACCATGTGAGTGTCAACTGTCAAGTAGTTAGAACTTAGAATATTATAAACTCTTTTATTTTTATTTTTTTTTAATATTATTATACTGTAAATTGAATACCCTGCATTTATTAGTGTTGTGTTTTATTGGACTGTAAATGTGAGTGTAGTTGATAACTTATGATGGTTTCACCAAAAAAAAAAAAGATAACTTATGATGGTAACTATTGGTATTTTCGCACATGATTATCGTGGGAGGAGATCCCAAAACTTGTTTTGATACTTTGAATTCTAGCTTATCTAATGTCGAGTGGTCTATTTCTAGTTTTCTACACTATCGAGCAAGCAATACTGCAGAGCTTGATCATAATTTTGATTCATGTGCATTTAGTTGGGTTTGAAGGGATGTAAATTGTGTTGTTGATTCTCTTTGTTAGGCTGTGTTTGTTTCTGGTGAAAAACGTATATGGAAAAAGGACAAGAACGAAAATGTTAGGGACGCATCAAATTTTGGCTCCAAAGATTTTAGACATGGTCATATGCAAAAATTTCCTCTTAAGAGAAAGGTCTTCTCATTGCATTAAGATGAGATTTTATTTGTCAAAACTTAAGTATTAGGGTTCGTTTGGTAGAGGATTTTGAGTAATGTTATTTGGGTGTTTTTGATATACGTGTGGGTAAAAAAGTGTGTTAAAAAGTGTGTAAAATTTTTTAAAATGTGAAAATGTGAGTTTAATTTTGCCTACCAAACAGACCTTAGATATTTTGCTGGTGAGATCTTGATATTTAACCACCTAACCACGTGAGAGTTTTATTTTTTGGATGGGACACGTGAGAGTTTCTATCAACTTTTTTTTTTTTTTGAAAGAAGTTTCTATCAACTTGTTTAGACTTTAGAAGGGAGACTTAATTAAAGCAATCTTTATAATTTTAAGAAAAATGTATTGTTATGTTTCTACTCTTTTAGTATTTTTTTTTTCAACAAACAACACTTTTGGTTCTTTAAATTGGTTTCGCTTTTCAATATGTTGATTTCTTAAAGTTTCAAAAGTAGCAATCAAATATTTTTTAAAAATAATTGAATTTTATTCTTAAAGTTTTTTCTATTTTCCAATTTGGTTGTTAAAGTTTCAAAAGTTTAGAAAATAGTTGCTTCTATTTTCTTCCTTTTTATATATTCCTAACATTTTCTCATTAGATAAATATAAAATAGAGAGTCATTTAGTAGATTCAGATTCCTACAATGGAAAATATTTATGCCATCATTTTATTCCACGTCAATGTCATGTCAATTTGTGACACTTGTACTCCACTTGAACTTAGGTCTGGCAAGGGCAGATTTGGGACGACATCAAAGTATGTATAACAATAAATGACATTATAAAAAACAACGTTTTAAGGCTAAATAACACATACGTGGTGCGATGGTCACTCTATAAGTATAAGTGCTTGTGGGGTGTGGGGGGCAAGAGTTGGAGTTCAAGTCTCCAGAAGTGAGCTTCACACACATATACACTTTATTATATTAGGTTAGAATAGAATTCTATCTTGTATAAAAAAAAAAAAAATGTTTTTTTTTTTTAACAAAAAACAAACATAAAATATTTATCTATACACTATACATAATTAAAAAAAGAAGAAAAAAAAAAAGGAACGAGTCTGGTGCGGTTCTGAAGAAAAAATTCCCATTCCCACCTGATTTAGATGGGTCGAATTGTGCACTCGTGAGGGCAAGTACAAATTTTCATCCTCACACAAGTTTTTGGCATGTAATTCTTAAGTCACATAGACATTTTTTAAAATATTTTTTATCATTATAAATGTATCCTATCACAAGACAATTTCGAAATTAGGGTGTTGACCAAATTGAATCATTTATCCTACTTAACTTAAATATTTGATTGCTACTTTTATAATTTAAGCAACAAATGTGAAAACATGACAAACTTTAGGGGTAAAAGTAGTGTTTGGCCTTTTTGTTTGGACAAATTGCATCTTTCTTCCTTGGTAGTTGTAAGATTAAAATACAAATTATACTCTTAAAATTTATGATCATTTTGATTCTGCTATCTAACATTTAAAAAATTGGATCCACTTTCCTAACGTTAGAGGTTCATTTTGATTGCTAATCCCTCGGTTAAGGGCTAGCTAGTCTATTTTAAATATATAAAAAAATTAAAAAAATATAATAAGATAATGACATGTAAAATTATGAGGTCTCAAAAGTTTATAGAGCAAAATATTATAATGTCGACAACAACAATAAGCCAAACGTTTTTTATTATATATATATATATATGTATATATATTATATAGATAGATTGCATATGTGTATCCTTATAACTTACATAATTCCAAAAATTTGGGAATTTTTTCTTCTACTAACACTTCAATTCTGTTACTCTTGCATTAACGTTGTTTTTGTAATTAAGGACTAAATTCACGATGTAATCTTATAACTTACCTAATACCAAAATTTGGAAATTTCTTCCTCTATAACACTCCAATTCTGTGACTCTTAGAACGTTGCTTTCAGAAGGACTAAATTCAAGATTCCTCTTTTTCAACTATGTTCAAGTCACGAAAACATTAAAATTAGCAAAATATAAGCCTACGATGGCATGCCATTGTTGATCATAAGATATTGACAGATTGACTTCCTCCTCTGAGAACTAAAAAAATTGGGTAGGGAGGATTTTTAGACTTATGGAATTGTTTCACATTTGCAGTTCAGACTTACCATTCAGAACTTAGAGCAATGACTTTGACGCAAATCCTAGGCGGCTGACTTAGTTGGTAAAACACGGAGAGTCTCCAAGTCCAAACTTGCAAGCATGATGCACAGTGTGAAAATCTAATAATAATATTTGCTGCCATCTTTTAAATAAGCACAATATTCTCTGGTTGTTAATTTTTCTTTTTCTTTTTTTTGAGACAAACAATCAAGTTGTTAATTTTTCTTAAATCTTAATCATATATGCGTGTGGTTTTTTTTTTATAAGTTGTTGCCTATGGAAAAAAACTGAACTTTATTAATGTAAACGTGCTAAATCAGCTTGAACAATAGGAAAAATGTGTGACGGAACATCCTCCATCCACACTAAAAAAAAAAAAATTATTGCCTATGGTTTTTATTGGTCTTTTCTTATATCTATATATTTATTTTTTCTTATCCCAATTAAGGTAGATTGTACCGTCAAGAGTCTTATAACTTAGTGACATTATTTATTCCCCTTTCAATTGTTGCAACTTAGTGGCATTATTTGTACTGTCAAGGTGTATATAATTGTCACTATTGCGTTCTATGAATGAACCTCTTTTATTAGTGTGAAATGTGGATCCAATATGTGTACAAGTCTACAAGATCCCCATATTGGAAGTGGCCCGGTACATCAAGAGGACGTCCAAAATAATTGCTGCAACTAAAGACTCGGGTAGGAATTAATTAGGAGGTACTTGACCATTCTTGTTATTTAATATTTGTTATCAAAGTCAATTGTTAGATTCCCATTTCTCGTACTTTTTTCTCAATACTTGAAAGCACTTATTTTTAACCAAGGGAGCAGTTTGGATCTAGTACTTCCAATGCAATAGATCCGTTGGAATGGTGATATGTGTCCAAAAATAGACACGTGTCGTCACAATCCCAACAGGTTCAATATCACTGGATACTAGACCTAATCCAAACTCTTTAACAAAATTAATGAATAAAAGTTATTGGATATTTTCTTGAGAAAAGTATCAAATTATGTAATTTCATATGAAGGCAACAAGTAAATCACATCTTGCGTATTCGAATGAGAAAAAACTTAAGGCCATCTGACTTTTTATAAGATGAATTGCTCTTTTTTTTTTTAATACGAAAAAAAATTGTTTCTTCTGGTATTACCTATATAATAATGCTTCAAGTATGAGACTTGAAAACTTGGCCTTCGCATGAGTGTGATAGTACTGATATGACGCTTGAAGGGTAAACAAAGGAGGCTTGTATCGAGGGTGACTTATTCGTTTCATTAATCTTTTGCTAAGCATACCCAATTTGAGTTGACTTTAAGAGTTTAGAGAAATAATTTTGGTGGTGCTCTCTCTAGTATAACCACAATGAAAGAAATGATTCATAGGGCGTGTAACCCAACTACCCAACATATTAAATAATCTACTTTCTATTAATTTGGCCTCCAAAATCTGACTAGATAGGCAATTTTACAAGTAGGTTTAAGATAGAAGATTGGTAATTAAGGCCTTAAGGTGGAAGCACGAAAATAATAGAATTTGCATGACGACAAAGTTATCCGTGCTGCAATTCAGCTTGAAATTAGCTGCAAGATTTCAAGTTTCAACGTTTAGACAAACCCAAACCCAAAGCACATCATTATTAAATTTTACTAATATTTTATGGAAAATGATAATGGGTATCGTAGCCCGCTCGTTAATGATGCTTTATTATGAGATTTACTTAATAAAAAAAATTGGTTGAATTAATGACAAAATTGAAAATATTACTGAAATGATAAATAAAACTAGAAAAAATTAGCTGTATAAAACAAAATGATTTGATATAAAATAAAAACTATACCATATTTTTTAGTGCCATACCATTAAAACTCAACAAAGCTTCCACTATAATTGACCAAAATTCTCTCCAACCGAGTAGCCAAGTTTGTGGAAAAAGCAGAGGAGACGAGTTTCTTTTTCCTTTTTCCTGTAGCCAACAGTCAACTTGTCGAACAAATCCACCAAATCTACCAAAAAATTATAAATTTTAATATTCGTGTCGAACATAACGCATGGCAACAAAAACAAATAAAAATCAATTTATCCACTATTCAGTGATTCTATAATCTATATCGACAATAATAACAGTACCTTTTTTTTTTTTTTTGGAAAATACTTAATAAAAGCAATATTGGAAAAGTGTTAATCAGTAATGAATTCGATATTCATAAAAAATAAAAGTAACAAGTTTCAATGCTAGATCTAATGTCTGTCTTTTTTTTTTTTCTTTTTTCTTTTTTCTGAATAGATCTATTGTCTGTCTAAGCAAGCATAAGTAAGATTTGTCAGGAAAATAAAGTCTAGGTGTAAAAAAAAAATATGGGTTTAATCCATCGTATTATTGATTCAAGGAATTTTAGTGTGTCAGATTTTTTTTATAGAAAATTTTAGTGTCTAAATTGATAAGTAATTTTTAGGTATTGTCAGAGCATAAAAAATGATACTCATTCCTCTCATATTTATGGTGAGGTCTACTTATTAAATTTACAGTAAAGTTTATTATGAATATAAGAAGAGTATAAGAGTATTTAAAAATTTTCCTTTAAAAAAAAAAAGATTTGGTCAAAAAATGAGAAATCATTTTTCTTTTTACTAAAAAAACACATAAGAAGATGAAAAAAAAAAAAAAAAAAAAAAAACTAAAGTAGTTAAGTATTAATTTAATTTCCCCCCACCTACCCTGGAAATGGCCTATTACGTATCCACACAGTCCTGAGTCCCGACCTTTCACATGTTGATTTGCATTATGCGATGTGCAACTCCAGGTCAAGCATATACTGTTTGGATTCATCCATATGTCCAAGTCTGCCTGCCCATGCGACACGAGTGACAGGTGTCCTGGCAACACATTAAAAATATGCTACTCAAAAAAAAAAAAAAAAAAAAAAAAAAAAAAAAGGAAACAAACGTGTCGTATTAAATTAATAATTTTATTTTTTTGAGAATCTACTAAATTAATTAATAATAAATGGGAAAGATTTTAGCTACTACAACTTAAAAATCATTGTTCCATTAAAAAAACAAAAAATCATTGTTCCATAAAAAAAACAAAAAACTTAAAAATCATTGAACCACGATATAAAAAAATAAAAAAAATACTTTAAATTCGTCTCTAAGATTTTTCTTATGCATTTATTATCAGCCAAAATTTAAAATAGACATTTCAACTAAAAAATTATGGCAAATGTTAAGGTTGTATAAAAGTGGGTTTCATTTAATAAAAAAATTACATAAATAAATGAAAAGGACATAAAACTAGTCCTTTTAGTTATTTTAATATTTTTTCTTTTTACAAAATTGACCCCACACTGAAAAATATGACATAAAATTGTAGAAAAAGACAAAATTGTACAAAAAAAAAAAGTCAAAAAGTTGTTGATAGACAACATTTTGACCTAAATTTTTTAATAGATAAAATTTAGCAACAAACTTAGTTGTAACCTAAAATTACAACTTCACTTAATATCCCTTTTATTGGAAGTGAATTTTGATAAATCCACAATTGGATTATATTTTCTTCTTATATCTTTCATACTTGCAAAATTTCTAGAAGATCAAAGATTAATAGTCAATTAGTCATGTAATCAATTAAATATTTAAATTTCAAATTTTTGTAATCTAAAATTATGCATAAAAAATAAGTCTATGAATCAAATAGTAAATAACACCCTTTTTGACACGAAATTTAACATGTGTGTTAAGAACATAAAAAACTTGCAATTCAGCAGTTAGATTTACAAAATTTGTATCATTGTTATTTTTTAAATTATTTTGCTGCATTTTTAGCTAAATTAATTTGGTCTTATTTTTTATCAAGGAAATGATTAGATGACTATCATTAAAAATAAATATGTTCCAGATATTGATCCCGGACTCCATTCAATTTTTTTAAACCGGAGTCGAAGCTAGCTTGAATGCAAAACAAACACATTTGCACTCCATTGTCATCTCCGGCTAAAACCAGGCTATCATTATTGGCATTGCCAAGTTATAACATTTGGTCCAATGGGGCTACAAGCTTTGCCTAACTTCTTAAGTTTTGAATGTATGCACAAATTTTAGAAATCCAGAGAAATAGCAAAACTAAAAGAATCCAACTACAGTCATTTTAAGGGGTTACTTGAAAAAACGAGCAACCCCATTTATTTTTTAATTTGCTTGACAGCTATAAAGCAAATAACATATTTTATTATGAGATTTATTTAATTATTTAAAAAGGTTTGTTTAATGCTTTTAAGTTTTAGGGCAAAAATTGCAAAACAGTCTATTTTTGAGAAAAAATTATGCACGTGGCATGCGTTCAAAGTTATTTAGTAAGTTGGACTCTTTTTGAAAGTCGAGTTGGGCAAACTCGACTTTGGGCTAGAAAATGAATACTATAGTGGCTTTTTTTTAGTGGTGTTTTTCAAAAACGCCTCTATAGGAACCCTATAGTGGTGTTTTTTATAAACGCTGCTATAGGCACTAAAAAACGCCACTATAGTGTTCGTTTTTCAGCACAAAGTCGAGTTTGCCAAACTCGACTTTCAAAAAGAGTCCAACTTACTAAATAACTTTGAACGCATACCACGCGCTTAATTTTTTCTCAAAAATAGACTAGTTCGCAATTTTTTCCAAGTTTTAGGCCTTGTAAAAGTCAACAAAGCTTAACCCAAGACCGACGTTGTGGACTATTTCTATGATCTTTTTTCTATATCAAGGATTCAAGGTGGTTGGTAGGAGATTTTATTATTTTATTTGTTGGGATGTTAAAAGAATAAGTGTATGATGTTTATAAATGTTAATCCCAAATTTATCTCATAAAATCGAAATCATGACTAATTTATAAGAGAAATGATGTTCATAATATTTTCACAACATTTTTATAATAAATTTTAAGTGGTAGGTTGTTATTAGTTGTTATTGTTGGGGTAAAAAAGTAATTTTAGTGTTAGGTTTAAATTTGAACCAATAACAATTAACCACCTAAGATTTATTGTGAAAATATTATTAAAATATTGTAAATGTAGAACATGTATAATACCAATTCAGGCTAGGAGTCTTGTTTTTAGTTTGGTATCCCTCACCCGGATTGAGATCAAGTGCAATACCCTAAGTATTGCACCTGATGCAATTAGTATGGATGGTTGAGATTTAAAGTTGTAAAAAACAACTTTAAATCTCAACTATTAAGTATAAAAAATGAAAAAAAATAAAAAAATAAAGGTAAAAAATAAAAAAAAGTAAAAAAAAATTGTGAAGGACTTGGATGAATTGCACGGTGCAATTGCATCCCAATCCCCCTCACCCCACTTGAGAGTCGAGACAATTGAAAAAAGAGAAGAAAAGGTTAAAGTTAAACCATGATTAAGACTATCAGTTTCTAAATCGGTATAGTACAACGCTTGGATCATTGGTTAATATTGCTGCTATATAAATAGGCTTTGACAGCAAATGTTTGGATGGGACATGATTGTTTTTTACCCTGAATAATTGATTTAGTGACAATGAAACACACGATGGGCCAGAGCCATGTCTAATCTAATGTTTAAAGACCTAGCAAGGACGAATAGAGATGGGAATAGGCCCAAATCTGTGACAGTCAAAAGCCCAATAGCAAACATTGTGAGCTAATAAAAAAGCCTACAAATCTACAAAATCCCTCATTATATAACAAAAGTTTTAAGTTAAATGATAGATTGCACCCTCTAACTTTATTTAAAATTTAATTTAACTTTATATTTATATTTTAGTTTAATTCAGTCATCCAAATTTAACTTTGTACAATTTAATCCTCTCGTTTGTCTTCATTAGAATTGTGCCGTTATTGACTACAAAATGACACCGTTTTGATTTTTTTCTTTAATTAAAAAATATGAAAAATATTAATTTTTTTAAAATATATATAATTAGAAATTTAAATTTTCCTCTAAAAAAAATGCTATCCAATCCACATAATTATTCGAATTGTCATGTTCAATGAAATCAAGAACTCTTAGGTGTTTGAAATTTCACAAATCATATATACAAATATGGACAAAACTTATATGTATAAGTGTTGTTCCTTATATTTCACTCTTAAGATTCTGTCATGTGGCTACTTAACTAAAAAGTACACTTTTATCTCATGAGAATAAAACCACATAATAGGATCTTAAGAAGAGAACCTAAAAAACAGAACATAAGTACCATACGTAAGTCTTGTCTTACAAATATAACATCAATAATTTTGAACCAGTTATAGTTTCATTCACTATTCTCAAATTTACTCACGGCAATATTTTTTTGCAAATATACATGTGTTTCAAAAAGAAATGTCTAGAGTTCCAATCTCTCCACCCCAATTATCTAATTATTAAAAAAAAAAAAAAAAAACCCTTTCATCGTGTAGTACCATGGCCAGTGGCAACTATATTCTATTGTCATAAGCTTTCTCCATGCTAATCTTTAGAGCTACGACTCCTTTCTTCCTTTTATTTTTCTTCATTGAATGGAAGATTTGTAACACGGCAAAGGACCCGAATACATTACACGTGATTACATAGAACATAGAAACTTAAAACAATAGCAAATAATGTGTAAATAAGATGTTATTCTCATGTCAAATACACTTGTGTTGCATAATCTCAAGAGAAATTTGGTAATTGGCATTATACCATCCAATAAAAGTAGAAAGGATCCCACTAGAATTTGATCCATGTAAATCTAGAATAGAGTAACTTTTTTAAGCTGCATAAATCTAATTAATTAGAAGCTAAGTAGGCACGGTTATTAAATCTACATATTGTGAGAGAAAATACATATAATTGATGCATGAGATATTTTTTTAGATTTATAATTTCCTAGTGACATAGTTTCTTATGAGATGGTTTCACGAGATTTTTCTCTCTCACAACATGTGTAGGTCTCACATGTTATGAGAATGTGATCTTTTGATGAAACTGTTTCATGAGATACATTTTCCCCCTAAAGACACAGTACCTTATATCCTTCCACAACATTTAGAAAGTTATAATAATAACAATAAGGGTTTGTGCACTTGTGATATTCCTTTAATTTTTTTTTCTGGCTCCAATTGTTATGATTCTCATGTTAAATTAATATAGGCAAAAATACACTTTAATTTACTCCTTAAACTTTGATTGGTTATCATTATAGTCCGCTAAGTTTAAAATTTTCATTTTAGTCCATTAACTTAATAACGTGAATACTTTAGACAAAAGTTTCCATAAACTCCCTTAAATGGCGTTTTTTTTTAAAACATTAAAGAATAATTTTAGAGATTATTTTATTAATTTATGCAAACAAAAAAGAATGAAAATTTATAAACTTAAAAGATTAAAATGATAATTGGTCAAAGTTAATAGAATAAAATGATAATTTCTAAATATAGTTGACTAAAACAAAAATTGATCAAAGAATTGATGGACTACAATAATAATTTTTGAACTTAATAATGAACTAAAAAGATAATTGATCAAAGTTATAAGAAGTAAATTGTAAAGTGTATTTTTTCTTAGAATATATTTAAGGCCACTCAAGGTGTTTAATCTTCTAGATTAAAACCACTATAATCAGACACTGCAATGACAGTTTGTATTTCACATTAGACAAAACGGAGTGGGGAACAAAGCTATACAACAGTACACTGAAGAAAGGAATATAAATATTAAAAAAAAAAAAAAAAAAAAAAAGGGATCGTGTTGAGAGTGGGATTTGAACCCACGCCCTTTCGGACCAGAACCTTAATCTGGCGCCTTAGACCAACTCGGCCATCTCAACCACGCTGAAAAAATGTTTCGCATATTTAGTAATATTTATTCTCCTATAGTTCTGTTACTGTCAAGATATTCCACATTTCTGCTGTGCCTATTGACTATTGTGTGAGTTTGAACTCGAACACATTCAAGTGTGTCTGACCTGTTTCTATCGAAAAAGAATATGTTAAGAGAACAATGAAAAGCAGGAATATATAGTGGTAACTGCCTTACCAATTAATTCAAATCTACTCTGAAGGACATGCATGCATGCAAAATAGTGTTTCGAGCTAACTATGGAAGATGAACATTATATTTGAAAATTATAATTTTTCTTTTTTAACTTTTCCTGGGTTTACAAGGACATTAGAACTATCATCTAAAAGTCCGAGCTTAATCAGCTAAAAATATCTAAAAGAACTAATGTTTGTACATGTAAACCCAGGAAAAATTTTGAGATGAAGAGAACTAATGTTTGTACATGTAACTGTTCTCATACTTACGGATTGGTACAATTAAAATAGTAATTAATCTATTTCACTTCCACTCATCTTGTAAAACTAAAATACTTATCAATATATATTACTTATTCTATCTCTACAATGGAGGTATTTATAGTTCAAATCCCCCCATTTTTATTGCAACTATTGAATTAAAAAAAAAAAAAGTTTTTCACAGAGGTGAGTAACTAACTTTCAACAAATAAGCAAATAAAATTTTAGTAAAAGACTACATTTAAACATATTCTAAACTGGCTAATTTGGTATCTTACTTCTGGCTTCTCAAACAGATCGACAGTCATATTTTGCATCAAACTATAGTACTATACCCAACCAATAAATACATACAAAAAACTATCCTGTAAAACGTTAAAATTATAAACTAAATCATTTTTAACCTAATTAAGTTTGATGTGAATGTACGAGTATAACAAACAATGATCCTCTTGTTACTAATGCATGCAAACTGCTAAAATTAAAGCTATCTTTGCGAAAAGCTAGCAGAAGACTTGTTGATCGGTCCATTTCATCATATCTTGAAATGGGAATATAGGGTGCATAATTTGGGGCTTATTGGAGTTCAAACTTCCAAATCAAGCAAGATTTTGTACAGTACTGAAGTGGAAAATTGTTCTGGCCCTCCCTTGAACACAGCAAAATAACTATATAAGCCTCCTCCATGATATTTAGGGCCGTGGTCTAGTGGTTCAAGGTAACTGTTGAAGCATGAGCTGGAGTCCTTGCTTCAAGATGCAACGAGTGATTCAATGATAATTTCAGCATTGAAAATTTTATTTTAAGAAAATGGAAATCGTGAAAGACTACCAATTCAGGCAATTCTTTTTCTCCAATACTCAAATTCACATAACCTTATATCAAAATGGTTGCACACTTGCACTCACATCATAAGGGGAGGGCAAATAACCCTTTTTTTTTTCTTCTTCAATTCTAATTTTTCTTTTGGGTAATTAAGGCCATGAATTTGTTAATTAGTTACTACAACCATTGCAATCTCAATATTTAGTTGAGTTTGAACTTTAATAATATTAGCAAATGCATGCACACTATTACAACTCATGGACAGAGGCTAGTGGGTGGAGTTCTCTTTGTATGTGTATGATCTACCACACTAGAATTTATCTAAGCTCTTTAATTTAAACTAACATGTCTCTGAGTTACATGGTCTTTAAGTCTCACGGAAATGGATCATTTCTATATAAAATTTATCCATTTTATGATTTTATTACAAATGTAAAGGTACATCTAATGTTATATTACTTAACATTTTAAATGATGTGGGACTAAGTACACCGTTAGATCTATAAAATAGGTGAAATGAAGTTTTTATTTCAATAAAATGAACACGATACTGTTCCAAAGCCCACACTCTTCACATGGTCACACGCGCATGATTTGGAAACCAAAACAGTAATTTGTGATGATCATAATAAACATAACATTGGGATTGAAAAATGGCATTGGACAATTTTGATTTGCACAAAATGCATGAACCATAGCTAGCACAGAAGATTAAAAAAGAAAAAAGAAAGCACAAATGGCATGCATTAAGTTCTGTGAGCATACCTCTTGCATTCAACACGCGATCTTTAGCCCTTGAGATTACATTAAGCTGAAGCAGTTATAGGGCAACTCTCCTTTGGCGGGTCATGAGAAAATTAAAATAGGTAGGACCTATAAGGCCATAGTCTATATCATCTATGACCCGTGCCAAAGGAGAGAAGCCCCACAACTAGTTTGCTTACTATATATATCTGTAAATCCTAATTGTCTACTGCCTTGATAGCTAAAAACATCTCTGGTTTGTGCCTAGGGCAACTCAAGATATTTATAGGCTCTTCATGAAGGGCACTAGCAATGGATAAGCGGTTGAAGGAGTAGCATATGCCATGGATATCCTTTGATGCCTGCTTTCTACGCATTCCATATATGCAAGGCTGCTTTTATCTGAAAAAGGCTTCCTTGTGAATGTTTTGGATTCTAGTTTCAAACTTTATTTCAACCTCTGAAAGTTTCTTTCATCTCTCTCTCTCTTATATGCCATGGATAATAAACGATGCTTTCTTTTTAATGTGTCTCTCTCTCCATCCATTTTCGGAGACAATTGCTGCAAAATTTGGGCCTAGAGGTATATCCTATGTCATATTCTACTCATTTCTGATTTGCTTTATGATATTTTATTTATTATAAATATTATTATTATGATATGCCAATTGGGTGTTTGAAAAACCAGACAACGGTTGCAATTGGACGACAATTTCATTTGGTCCAATCAGAATAAATCCCAGCTCATCTCATTTGGTCCAATCATGTATGTATGTCAATTTTATAAGCTAAAAATTACTTATTAAGTTATTATAGAAAGAATTTGCTAGTGGATGATAACCAACTCGCATTTCTAAAAAAAACACTAATTAGTGTGCAAGTATTCATAATCTGAAATATTTTTCGTTTGCGCTTTGTTAGTATATCAATTTTCAAGATTAGAACCTTCGATCCCTAGCTCCCTCTGATAAAAAAAAAAAGAAAAAAGAAAGAAAAGAAATTATGGTGTTCTGTCTTTTGGTATGAATTTACCAATTATAGGGATTACCAATTACAATTGGACATAACATCTGGTTTTTATTCCAGCATTCTTCCCTTTTTAAGGCTTTTTTTTTATTTTTTATTTTTTTATTTCTAGTTCATTTATGATTTATGGATGAAATTGCACCCAAGATCAAATTCACTAGATTGGTTTTGTCTATGTCCACAAAGAAGTGGAGGGCATGGCATGGGCAATGCCTTTCAATGAGAACAAGATTAATGTCTCTTAAATCTTAATTAGCTATTCCTATCTAGGAATTTATTCTTTTTTTTTTTTCCCTATAAAAGGAACATCTGAATGAAATTATATAGAAATATTCAGTGCTAACACATTACTACTGATCATAAACCCTGCATGGCATCAAGTACAAACATACCAGACACCATCTTAATTTTGAACAAATACTAGCAAGTTAAAATGTATTTGCTTTATTCCTAACCAGTAGATATGCTATATCTTACTTTTAGGCCTACTCTTTTTCTCCTTCATTTTTATATTTTGATGCTTCTAATTTCCTCCATCACTTCTCTGTGGATTCTTTTTCAAATTATTTTTCATGTTGTCCTAATATATCATTATTGTAGCTCTTGCTCCTAGCTAGTCATAAATGGTTTCCACTTTCCATTATTTCGAATCTCATACTTCTTAGTTTTCTCTAACCTATTGCTTTCTTAAATCATCTACAAAGTCGATTTTTGGAATGACTCCATTAGATTAGTAGTATTTTTTGGATTATTCCATGTAATGGCTCCATCTCCGTACAAGTATTTAAAATTTTTGTTTAATCATGTAACCCAGCACTTTGATTTGCAAAGATTTTCAGAACAGAATCTAATCTTCAATGCTAATTGTAAAAGAACCACAACAAATGCAAAAAGATGCAAAAGAAAACATAATAAATATCTTCAATGTGAACCCTTTCATGTGTTCTTTCAAATCCTAGACAAGAATCAATTTGACATTTCCTTAGGCTATTAGCTGAGTAATAAGGGCTCCTAAATTGCACACTTTGATCAAACCCAGTAAAAAAAAAAAAAAATCAAATCATGATCAATTATTTTGAGTATCTCCATTAAGTCTCTCACTCAATATTCGTACACCCATGTACCTGCACCAAATCAAATCAAATGGCCCATTATTGATAAACGTTATATTATTAAGCATATCCAAAATTAAGAGGATGCTAATGACTAGTAAATTACCTTCCAAGCATCATGACAGTGGCTTGAGGATTAGTTCCAGGAGAGTAATTAAATGTGGATCCATCAATAATCCTAAGTGCATCTACTCCAAGAACCTTATAATCATGATCAACAACTTTCCCAACTTGGCACCCTCCATGGTAATGCCAAATGGTCATCACAGTGTCCTTGCAATATTGTTCCAAGGAAGTTGAAGCATTGGCATGTTTAGGCAACAAATTTATTGGGGAACTTGCGGTCATGTTGAGCAGTGCTGGTATTGTTAAAAAGTCATATCTAAATTTAGAGAAAGCCTTAGACTCGATTATTTTCTCTATGGTGCTAATGCCTTGGACACATCTTTGTAAGTCTAAGGGCTCTTTGAAGTAGTTAAAGGTAACAGACGGGTTATCGTTTGGATTACGGGTTAGGATCTCCAAGTGGCCTGTAGAAAGTGGACCCATTATTTTTTCAAGAATGAATCCACCTTTAAAGGCTGCTTCGTCAAGATTTGCCTCAAGTTCCACAGCTTTGGCTAGGGCTTCTGGGGTCCTTTCTTTTGGTGGCACTGTGGAGAGCTGCCCAATCTGCAAATAGGGAACACAATGTTTTGATTGTCAAATTTCTAGAAGATGTTACTATGGTCAAATGATATTACTATGCACAAGTTATGGGTCATTCGGCTGCTTGGCTTTAGAGAAACAGGCCTGGGCTTGCACTAGAAGTTTTGATCGTCGAAAATCTGAGCCCAGTAAGCTTCTTGTATAAATCTGGGCTTATCTACAGCACAGCAAATATTGGTTTGAAATTTGAAAATTGGGCTTACCTATTCAGGCCCACAATAATGGAGACAGGTGCCATTGGGCTAGAAACCCATTGACAAATATATGAGTACCTTAGGAATCAGACGTTAAAAAAAAAAAAGAATTACCTTAGGAGAGAACATCCCATAGTCTCTTGGAGAGCCACCGCCAAAGTTGGCACCGCTGGCGGCTTCAATGTAGCTTCCGAATTGGGTGATGCCGACAACTTGAATGAGAGAGAGCTCAACCGGAGCCGGGGAGGGGATGAAGATGGCATTCATGGGATTATCAGACATGCCTTGGCCAACCAAGGGCTGGTCCAACACAATGGTGATGTTGTGGGCCTTAAGCTGATCTGCAGGGCCTATCCCACTTAACATCAGTAGTTGTGGGCTTCCCAGTGCACCAGATGATATGATAATCTCATTTTTGGGCCCTCTCTTGAGGTAAGCTCTGTGTTTGACCCCTGATGCATCTCTAAATACCACTCCATGGGCTACTGGCCTTGGTTTTCCTGTTTTAAACGCACAATTTTAATGGTTGTTTATGAGAAGAATAAAGATTAAAAAAAAAAAAAAATAGTAAATAGTAAATTAAGGAATACAAAAACAGAAAAGCACATACCTTTAATTCTAAACAAGATTTTGTGCACAGGGGCATGCAAAAGTACAGTAAGGCCATTAGGGTTAGCATACTGTAGCAAGTCAGCAGCTGTATGTCTAAGACCATCTTGATCAAAAATGGTTCCTCCAACCTTAGTCCCGTACATATGATCATAGGTGAAGCCATTAAAGGGCACCACCCCTGCTTCCAGCAACCCATCCCGCACTGCCGATTGCCACTGCTTTATCGGTGGCTCAAATGCCACCACTCTCTCCACCCATTCATATGACTCATTCGCTAGTCGCCCATCCCATCCCACTTCCCTAATGTGCAAATTAAATTCTCAATGAAAACTATTTCCAAAAAAAAAAAAAAAAAAAATGTAGGCATGAACATATATTATTCTTATTTGAAAATTGATAATTTATTTTATTCCTAACATTTAAGTTAATAGGAAGTGTAAAATTTAACCATTTATATTACTCCTATTTTTTAAACAGGTTAGAACTCTTTCGATGAATTATACATTCTCTCTACATTTATAATGCATA
This sequence comes from Notholithocarpus densiflorus, assembly GCA_030021035.2. Classification (NCBI taxonomy): domain Eukaryota; kingdom Viridiplantae; phylum Streptophyta; class Magnoliopsida; order Fagales; family Fagaceae; genus Notholithocarpus; species Notholithocarpus densiflorus. The sequence goes on from JARYZH020000002.1 coordinate 10,225,584, forward strand.
TCCAATTTCATGTCAATTAATAAATTGAGTTTTATTTACCAACAAGTTGATTTAGAAACTCATGTTATATGTATATATATATATATATATATATTTTAAACTAAAAAAATAAAAAACCCTAAGATTTTGATCATGTCTTTGATAAGATAGATACTAATTTTTGATTGACTTTGATATATGAGGAGTATATTGATATAGGAAGAGTATGTAATTAATATGTTGAGGTTGTCAAAGTAAATATCCATTTAAACATTATTAAGTGATATAAAATTAACAAAAGCAATATAGAATGCAACTTGAATTTAATATTATTTAAACATTGTAGCACTTTTATTTTGAGTGGACAAAAAAAACTTGAATCATATTTCTGGATTTATGCTTGATACCTGACATAGTAGGATGCAGCACGTGTGTAGAATCCGGCATTTAAACAACTTGCACCACCCAATACACGAGCTCGAGCATTGATGACACCATCTTTAGAGATGAAGCGTTGAGAAGGCGAGGTTGGGGAGAGATCAGAGAGAGCAGCACCGAAGGCCGCTAAGTTGGAAACGTTAGGGTTGCCATAAGGTGAGCCACCGCGTTCGAGCAGCAAAACACTGTAGTTTTGGGAGAGAGTGGCTGCTAAGGGGCAGCCAGCAGTGCCTCCACCAACTATTATGTAGTCGTAATAGGAAATGGGAGGGGCTGAAGTTGCATTGTGCATGAAAGTGTAGTTTGGAGCTGTACAGGCCAAAAAAAAAACACAAGGTCATGAAAACATTTTCTCTTGTCAATTTTTTTTAGGGGGTGGTTAAACTAGATGAAAAGTTAAAATTTATTTAATGGTTAAGATTTTAGTTCATAAATCTAATAGTATACAAAATCACATCATTTAAAATTTTAAATAAAATAATACACATTTAAATTTGTAATATTTAATTTCAATTATAAAATTAATCCATTTCAAATAGAAATAATAATCCTAATAGTTCAAACAAGTGCACTATCATGATAAGCTGTAATAAACAAGTACACTATGATGAAAAGCTGTAATTTTTCAGTGGAATATTGAGGGATTCATTAAATTCATGTTGGTTGCTTAGCAAAAATAAATAAATAAAAGGTGCAAGTAGTTGGGAGAAAAGCAAGTAGGAGTTATGAATGAGGATGTGGACGGGTTGGGTTGCTTTTGTTTTGACGTTTGAGGTGTTTTTTTTTTTTGTTTTGACGTTTGAGGTGTTTGTAGAGAAATAAATAAATAAATTTGCAAAAAACCGTTTAACCAGAGCTAGCTTTTAATTTTGAATTAATTAATGTATCAAGACCACTTCACTATGTTTCCAGCTATATATAACAAGAAACGTCGATTTTTTATTTTTTTATTTTTTATTTATAGAAAGAAACGTCAATCCTATTCATAAAACATATATGTTAGGAAAATGTTGGCGTTACCAATCATATTTCACCCTCTTTCATTGTCAGCTTTTGTGATGACTATTGAATTTAAAGGAAATAAGGTCATTTTCATCCTGAAGACAACATTTGATACTCTATATATTAATTAGTCTTTGTTTTGATAGCATGTGTTAGTTGCTCGATCTCTCCTATTGACTATTGAGAGAAGAAAAAAAAAAGGGCCCATAATATGTTAGGCTGTCGCCAGCCATGATAATGCATCTTTTTTGTGTAAATGGGTGAAGAAGTTAATGCAAAACATTTATTAGTAACACTACTCAAGACTTTAGCGGGACATGTTTGCCACAGCACATGTCATATGCTAGCTCACAATAAATTATTAGACAAGAAATACCTTACTACAAAAAATCTCTTACCACATCAGAAACGTGGGAAATGACTTCTTTTATGTAATGTGCTAAATCACAAATTTTTTGAGAAAATATTCATGTTGTTGGCTAGAGATTATTTCAGCATTCCAAAACACCATGTAAAGAAGGCCCTTGGTAATAAATGGCCTTCTTCACTCATTGGCTTTGTAAAATTGAACTAACAATCAAGTTTTTAGAACCATTATAATTTATACTAAACGGCCTCTTAACTCATGCTCTCAGTGATGTTCATGAAGCAAACTCCAAATTTATTTAAACAAAATACATTCATGAATGATAATCTCACATATCCGATCCATGGTTAAAACCATGAATTTCTTTTTAAAGAAAAGAAGAATTATTTTGTATATAGGCAGTATACTAGTGTCTAGTGGGAAAAAATATAAGGAGATACAGCTCCTTAATTTATTATCTCAGACTCAAGTCCAAGACATGCATAATAGTACTCCAATTTCATGCAGAAAGACCCAATTAATTAACTTTCCTCTATAATTACAATTAATGACAAGCAAATCTTTTTTTCTTCCCAACATTTCCATTGAAGACCAATACAAAACTATGGTTTATATATATATATATATATGCACACTAATATTCTAAGTATATTCTAACATTCACATCTATAAAACTAGTACACCGTTAATTGTAAGGAAGTACAGAACCAGAAAAATTGGTACCGTTTTCAGAGGCACAGAAGCCATGAAAGAAGAGAATTCCAGCAAAAGCAGCTCCAAACAATTTCCACCACCCAATAGTACCCATTTATCTCACTTTCCAATTAAGCTCCCCAGGAAAGGACTTGAATACTGTTGTGGAGTTTGTTTGTTTGTTCTGCAAATCAAAACCAAAAAGCTTCTCCCTTATATAATGTGAGTGAGCAGCGATCTCGACGGCGACAAGACACAAGGGTAAAAAGATGTCTAGCTAAACAGGCACACTTAAGTTGATTATTGAATCAACAAAGACAGGCGAGGATTCAAGAAATGCGGAAAATGTGACACCTAGAAGTACCTAGCTGCTAGCTCGCAAAGTTTTAGCCGATAAAAGTAAAACAAGTGAACTAAGTTGGTACTTTGTAAGAAAGAGAGCTAGGAGATGAAATTTAGCTTGTCATGCTTATTGGCTGAATTTGTTTTTATAGGTCTGTGTTTCAGCAAATGTCTTTGCCGTGAGAGAGAAAGAGATGGGCTTTGTTTATTAATTGCACCTAGAATTACGACCAGGATTTGATTTTTGGTCATTGGGGTCGTTAAACATCATTGTTAAGTTTTCATATTATTTCCATGTCTTGTTTTTGCTTTCATAAAATGGTAATTGTCTGGTAATACCATCCTCTCGTCATTTTGCACCAGCGGACACATTTTAGCTTTGATTTTTCATATATGTGAAAGGATAACAACAATCAATAGCTCATTGGAACCATAAAAACATGAAAAATTAAAAAAATAAATAAATAAATAGGATCACACCATTTTGTGCTGCAACTATGATATGTAAGATTGTGAATGATGGATTTATGTAAATGTGATAGACAGTCAAGTCTGCTACATAAAATAGTTATGAAAAATGATGTGGTAATGGATGTGATCCTATACACTAAATAGGCAGGCATATAAAGGGTGAAAATCATGTCAACATGCATTAAAACACTTAATAGTTGGTAGATTAGTAACTAAAGAGTGAGGTTAATAATTAGGTAATTATAAAGATGTTTGATCTGGAAACTCGGAAAACTTGTAACTAATGCATCAATATGCTTACATTTATTAGATATATCATATATCCTTTCAATAATGAGATCCATTTAAACAGGAAAAAAAATAAAAAGAATAGTGAAAGATTGCTCAGATTCTAATACATAGTGACTAGGAGCTGTATGAATCAAATAAAACAAAGCGTTTGTTTACATATCATGAGTAAGAGCCTTTCGAATCATTACCCATTGTGTATAGCTGATTTGTTTTATTTAGAGAGATTAACAAAGTGATCTATCAACAAAGTGATAACATTTACGAATACAGTGGGGAAAAGATTTAATGAAATTCAACTACTTGTGAACAATTAGGTAAGCTTCACTTTAATGACACATAAATGGTAACGTCGTCAGTTTCATTACCTGTTCCAACCAAATAAAGCTCTCCGCCATTTTCAAATCTTAGAGCTCTTTGCATTAATTACAGCGATATGGCCCTCTGTTTTGTCACTTTTGTGTATTGTTGGTAGGTCAAAATTATCTTGGCAGCTGGCTTAAAAAAAAATATAAATTTAAAAAAAAAAAAATTATGTGTTTGAGAGATCGAAAAGTGCAAGTCAATAGAAAATAAGGCTAATAAAACAGATTACGTTTTATGGATCTTAAAACGTTTTCTAGAATGTTATATACTCAACAGATCACCAACAAAAAAAAGAACTCTCAATAGCAACTTCTCTTTATTTTCACTCCGCATATTGATTTTTTTATTTTTTCAAATAAGTCGTTTACCACTTAATTTTTTGCATAAGTTTTAAATTTGAGGTCTGTTGTCCATTTGAGGTTTCCAAATGGCCCAAAAATGAAAAACATGTTCAACTTTAGGGGCTTGTTTTTGTGAATGAAAATTTTTGTTTATATAATTATTTGGAATTATCATAATATTAATGATTTAATGCGGACCAAATAACAGGAAAAATGTTTTTTGACTCATATTCCAAGGCACAATTGAACACGAAAACAAGCTATTTTTTTTAAATGTTTTATAAAAATGAGTTCTCTTAAAAATAAATAAATAAATAAATCCACCGAAACCAACCCAACTTAAAATCTTAATTATAATGCCATCATTTATTTTTTCACTAGTAAAAAGAATTTTACCACCAGTATTCTTCTTCTTCAATTATTTATCAAAACATCTAATCAAGGAGTCCAAATCTTCACCAATAAAAACTTACCATATGTTCACCTAATTATAATTAAATACTACCATTATTAATTTATTATTATTTTGTTTTTTTATAGGATTGACTTACTATTTTTATTTTAACTACTAAATAAAATAAAACAAAACCCAAACACCTCCTACCACCACCCATGCCGGCACCGTCAGCCGCAACCCTCGGCTTCTCCGATTACAGAAACCACCATCACCCGATCTACACCACGCCGGACATCCAAGCCGTCACTGCCCCTCACCAACCACCATCACTCCACCAAAACACCAACAGATCTAGAATCATTATCATTCAAAGCAAGACTTGCCTTTCTCAAATCCAAATCTTTTAGATCTCTCTATCTTTGTTGTTTGTCAAATCTGTTGTTTGTCTCCAATATCAATGATTCTTCATTTAAATCCAACACATGTATTAGAATCCATAACAAAATGCCAAAACTGTAACAGAGAGAGAGAGAGCTTTTGGTTTGTTTTGAAGGTCTAGAGTCTTGAAGGGGTTATACTTTAACCCCTTTACATACATGCTCTGAATGATTGCACCCAACACATTTGGCTTGCATGAATTTCAGATCTGTTGGGTTTATTTGGTGGTGGAATGATGGTGGTTGGAGGGATTCAGATGGGTGGTGGGATTGGCTTGAATACCGGCGATGTTTGTGATAGAGGCTTCGGCGCCGGCCAAGTTTGGTGGTGGACTGGTGGTAATGGCAAGGAGTTGTTGGGTTTTTTATTTAATTTAGGTAGTTAAAATTATAAAAAAAAAAAAAAAAAAAAAAAAAAAAAAAAAAAAAGTCAATAATGGTAATATTTAATTAATTAGGTGAACATGTGGCAAATTTTTATTGGTGGAGTATAGAGTGGAACAGGATAAGTGAGACAGAAGATTTGGACTCCTAATCAAGTTATCAACCTAATTGGTATCATACCACTGCACACATTGATGCAATAGTCACTCCACAAGTATAAGTGTTTGTGAGGTGTGAGGGGTAAGGGAGTTTCACATACATATACACTTAGATTAGGTTAGAGTAGAATTTCTACTACCTCCGTCCCACTTTGTTTGTCCTCTATTCCATTTTGGGATGTCCCAAAATATTGTCCTGTTTCTAAAAATAAAAGTCATTAATTTACTAATGTTTCTATTATACCCCTATTTTATAAATAATTCAATTTTTTGATAAATTTATTTAAGGGTAGTTTTGGAAATTTATACAATTTTAAAAGGTAGACAAGATAATAAATGATGTTCCCTTAAAAAATTTGACTTTTCAAACAGGACAAACAAAGTGGAACGGATGGAGTATTTTGAGTAAAAAAAAAAAAAAAATAAATAAATAAACCTAATTGGTGTCATCAAAGTCATTAATATTAAGAGGGATTGTCAACCTTGAGGCCCCTGTGTGATTATCTTCTCAACTACCCAATGCTCACTAAGTTTTGATCAATTCTTGCATTTTCCAAGTACCATGAGGGATTAAATAGCATGAGATTACGGCTTCTCCATCTCCCTCATTTATTCCTAAATTTAATTTTCTAGTTTTTCTACCACATTGAGAAAGCACTTTCTTACCACCTTTGTCGGCTATTAAATAGTCTTTGGAATTGAACTCGTTATTCAGTTTAAAAATGCAATTTGTTTTTGAGTTTTTAAAGATGCACGTCAGTTCAATTCAAGCTCCTTGAAACATTATTGGTCGAGGCAATATAAAATGATTTCATTTATTTCCCTTTATGTTACTTCCAAACAAGATTACTTACCTTCTATTTCTTTCCATTCCTCTATTTTAAAACATCTAAACAAGATTACTTAAATCCATTCTGTAACTCTAAGTAATGTTACACCACTCAATATTTTTTAATTAGAAAGGGGAAGTGAAATTCGAATTACAAACATGAGGCATCATAAAAGATATCATTACTAATCAACTATCACTTGAACCCCAATTCCAATCACAACTTACATACATAAAAAATAGTGAAAAAGATTGTGACAATATTGATCTCACCAGCATTGTTCTTATATACCTTTGGAGAGAGGACATCAAAGAGTACTAATCTAGAGAAATTCCTATCACTAGCAGCACTTCATTGTGGCTTCCATGGTAGATGATGATGGCAACGATTTTAATGAGTGGGAAGATGATATCTTATGCAATGAATATATTATTATCATTGTCACATGCATGTAGGGAATACGTGTGACTCTCACATATATTTTTCTAAGTGGTGTTGCATAACTTGCATCACCAGCTATTGACTTTCGTATGATTTTTTATTTTAATTTAAGGGAGGGGATGAAGAAATGGGATATGGGATTTATTCATGAGATGCCTTGGCCAACCATGGGCTAGTACAATACATCTGTGATGTTCTGGGCTTCAAATAACTTGTTACTTCATTCAAAATTTGTAGCTGTGGGCTCCCTTGGGCCCCACCTGAAAGGATTTTGTCTCTTGATGGATCTCTGGATATCACTTCATGGGCCCCAGGAATTGATTTTCCTAACTTTATTCATAAATTGATTGTAATCAACACTGAGAGCGAAGGTGTCTTGTGTGGACTACATCTGAAACTATACATGACTACATCCGAAAAATTATTAAACAATAAATTTTCTGTCGTCAGATTCCAACCCCCACCCCCCCTCCCCCAAATATTCAAGGCATCTTATAAAATTAATAAAATATACTAAATAAGAAAGGAAAAATAGTTATATGAGTTTCAATTAACTCAATTTATAAAATTTCTTATCATTGAATTAAGAACTTGGGTTCATATCCTACCCACACAAAATAAAATTCCATCAATTAATGTTTTGATTTGATGGTAAAGAGCAATAATGCAAATAACAAAAATTTCAAATTATATCATATATAAAAAAGAAGTTTTAAAACATCCAAATCCAATGAAATAAAAACTATTATTTAAGTAAATACAATTAAGACAGAATTTTTTTTTTTTTTTTTTTTTTTGCCTTCAGCTAAACCTTAAAACCCAAAAAAAAAGCCTAAATCCTATATCATTATATATAACCTTAATACCTAAATCCATTTACCCTAAACTCTAAATGCCAAATCCAAAAGTCCCATATACCATTCTCTAATTAAATACAACTCAACTATATAATTTCTATTTGTTAATTAAATTTTAAATAGTTTTGCATAGATATTATGCTCGAGAATTTAACTGGAAAAAAGAAAAAAAAAAAAAAAAGACAATGGCCCAATTCTTGGCCCGGAAGTATGCAGTTCAGATATTTATTTTTTATTACTTCTCTTGCGATCTTCTCTAGTTAGTCGTATTTTGTGAAAAAAAAAAAAAAAAAAAACAAAAAAGGGACTATATAAAGGGTTTATATCAAACCAACCGAGTATGAAAATATTACTTTCTCAATGTTTAGACTTTAGATACATTCACTAATATTTTCTTACTCTCATTCTGGACTTTTAAATCTTGAATTCAAAATCCATATACTAATATTCCTCTAAAAAAAATCCTTATATTATTTATTTATATTTTTAGATTTTGAAAGAGACATGAATTTTTTTTTTTTTTTTTTTTTTTTTTGTCTCAAACGGAAATCAGAACACAAAGTTTTGACTTTCAAGGTTTTGAGAAATTATAAGGTCCTCATGGTGGATAAGTGACGTGGTCCACAATTCTACTAAAAGACTCTCACCTATTTAAAATTGTTGAGATATAATTTTTTTTTAAACAGAAATTGATTACTGAATCAGCAATTTTAAACAAATGAGAGTCTTTTAATGGAATGGTTGACAAATGACGTGGTCCACCAAAGGACTGTATAATTTCTCCAAGGTTTGGGCTTAAAAATCATTTTAGATACTTTTCAAGACACCAGTGATTGCTTTTAAAACAAATGAGAGTCTTTTAATGGAATGATGGACAATTGACGTGGTCCACTAGAGGACTGTATAATTTCTCTAAGGTTTGGGCTTAAAAATCATTTTAGATACTTTTCAAGACACCAGTGGTTGCTTTTAAAACTCGGTTTTGATCTTAAAAACTTTCTCTTTTTTTTTTTTTTCTTTTTTTTCTGCAAGGCTTTGAATCTGAGCTCCTAAAGATCTTGTTTAGTCAACACTTTTCTATTCAACAACAGAAAACTAGCCTTTACAAATACCACTGAAAATTATCTTACTTTTTTGCATTTAACATAAAAAGTTCCAAAGGCAGGACTTTTAAATCTTGAATTCAAAATCCATATACTAATACAGTATTCCTCTAAAAAAAATCATTATATTATTTATGAGATGGGTCAAGTTACACCTGGTGTAACTCTTATAAAGTTACATTTTTACACCATAGATTCATAAGAGATCTAACGGCTAAAAAAATATCATTAAATGCTATTAGTTTCCACCTCATTCATAATTAATACTAGCATTTTCTCTCTCTCCTTATTTATTGTTTTTCACTTGATTAAAGAGCATATTGCCATTTTTAACAAAGCCATGAGGTATTTCTCAGGGGTGTCAATGTTCGACCCAACCCGCGAACACGACACGAACCCGACACGGCTTTTTTCGGGTTAGGGTTGGACCTTAATGGGTTTGGGTTATAAACGGGTCGACCCGAAAACGACACGATAAGAAACGTGTTATAAGCGGGTCAACCCGCATAACCCGCAATAGACACGTTTGACACGCTAATTTATTTGTGTCAACCCAAAATGACCCACTTAACACAACCCGTTTAACTCGTATAACAAATAAATATTTATTTTATTTTAGATTTGTCAAATACCTTTTATATCCAACATATATTTTTAATTTAAAAAGAAAAGTGAGTAATTACAAAAATTTACAAGGGATATAATTGGAAATTGAAACTTTATAGACCTTAGAACTACTAATACTTTTTTTTTTTGCATAGAACTTGCACAAATGAAATTGGATGAGCTTGTGGAAGATGATATGAATTTGGACATCAACAAAGAATCTATGAATGATAATCGTGATCATAATCAGGATTAGTCTACTGTTTACTCAAATTCTTTCAATATTGATACTTAGCTTTTGGCGAGTTCCAAGGATATTATATTTTTGTTGAACTATGTTATTTTATTTTTGTTAAACTTTGTTATTTTGAATTTGGGTTGAAGTGTATGCACTTCTTTTGGAGTGTAAATAATTTATTTTCTAGATGAATGTTATATTTTTGTTGAACTATATTATTTTGAATGTGGGTTGAAAACTTGAAGTGTATGCACTACTTTTTGGGATGTAAAAAAATTATTTCTAGATGGATGTTATATTTAATATTATCCAGGTTGAAATGGGTTGTGTTACATTTGTGTCAACCCAATACGACTTGTTTATTAAGCGTGTCAAATGGGTTGGGTCAGGTCAACCCGCCTTATTAATAGGTCGGGTTAGGGTTGAAGGATCATGACACGATTATTAAATGGGTCGGGTTAGGGTTGAGCCATTTAGTCGAATACCCCTACCTCGACACGACACGAACCCGACACGCTATCCCGAATTGACACCCCTAGTATTTCTCAACAATTTAAAAGGTATTCGAGCACCAGTCACAGTTTATTAACTCTAGTAATTTGGGGAACTGGTAAAGAGTCTGAACAATTGAACCAACAGATCAGATATCATTCATAAACTTTTTTTATGAAAAAAGTAAAAAATAAAAATAAAAGTAAAAAAGCACAATGGAATTAACAGTCATGAAATTTATGACTAACCTGATATAAGAAGGTTAACCCAAGTGTCTCAAGCTGAGAGAGATAACGCAAAATCGTGCAATCATTTTTCACCAAATATCGAATATAGCCATAATTTATAGACAGATTAACAAAATTAGGTATATCCCCTAGAAGGATTTTTGTCTTCTGAAACCCAGAATAATTGAAAGAAACAAGATTTATAGCAGAAAACAGTGACTGGTGCTCGAATACCTTATAAACTATTGAGAAATACCTCATGGCTTTGGAAGATTTTAAGGAAAAATCTCTGCAAGTTGTTAAAAATGGCAATATGCTCTTTAATCAAGTGAAAAACAATAAATAAGGAGAGAGAGAAAATGCTAGTATTAATTATGAATGAGGTGGAAACCAATAGCATTTAATGATTTTTTTTAGCTATTAGATCTCTTATGAATCTACGATGTAAAAAAAGTGTAACTTTATAAAAGTTATACCAGGTGTAACTTGAACCCATCTCATTATTTATTTATATTTTTAGGTTTTGAAAAAGACATGAAATTTTTTTATTTTTTGTCTCAAACGGAAATCAAAACACTCATAATTAAAATTTATTGATTTCAAATTTTAATTAAAGAGTATTTTAAAATATTTAGTATAACATTTTTTTTTTAAGTTTTTCAATAGGTTGTGGAGATTATTGTCATTGCAAGTATTTTGGTACTTGATAAACTTAGCATTATTATTCTAAAATTTTCAGTATTGTATGTACTATTTATTGTATGTACTATTCATTGTTAAATTTTGGTAAAGAAAATTTTATAGAAAAGCATGAACGTCGAGAAAACCCTGAAATACAAACCAATATCCAAAAACCCACTCAAAACCTCCATATTCAACCTAATTTGATACTATCGAGTGGTCATAAACCCAACTTCGATAGTTGACCATGTTTGACCAAATATTGACCAAGTTTTGCAAACTTTGACTACTCATTTCTCACAATCTAACCGTCTAATTGTTGTCATACTTCACCAATACCAATATCTCACCACATTCTTCCAATCCAAAAATCGGATTGTGGATTTGAGTCTAGAGCATTATGGACATGTGTTGTTGTACCAAGACACCAAGAAATTTTGATTGGTCACATTCTCCTAATCTATCCATTTGATTGAGCTCAAAATCCATCAAAACCAATATTTTATCCCACTCTTTCAATCTAGTGGTCAAATTTTAATCTAACTCTGGCACAAGATGGATGCATGTCGTTGTATCCACCTATCATGAAACTTCAACCAATAAAAATATACAATACTCTTCCAAGCGAGTTATAAACTATATAAATATTAATAAGAATCAAGAAAATGATCTACAAAATACAATCAAAAACCTACAAAATGACCTCAATGGATTTGCATGTAACCTTTGACTTTGCCATTTTTAAACTTGAAACTGATAAAAGCATAAAAACCCAAAAAACCTTAAAACACTGACCAATACCAAAAACCTACTTAAAAGTTAAAACCTCCTGATTTGCCTAATTTGTTCAAAACCAGTGGTCCTGGAACCAACTTTGAAGTTTGACCAAAGATTGCCCAAGTTTAATAGACTTTGACGAAGTTTCGCAAGATTTGACTACTCTGTTCTCACAATTTGATCGTCTGATTGTCATTGTAATTTACAAACACAAATATTTCACCACATTCTACCAATCCAACGGTCAGATTTTGGATCTCCATCTGGTTGCATGATGGATATGTGTTGTTGTACCCACCCACTGGGAAACTTTGATTAACCCCGTTGACATAATCCGACCATCCAAAATGGCTAAAATACGCCATCAAAGCTAGGAAATAACCAAAATACCCATAAACTTCTAAAGAGACGAAAGTGCCCCTAAAAGCTTCAAAATAATAAAAATACCTTTTACTTCTGAAATGACCAATATTGCGCTTAAGTACTTAGAGGGTCTTGAAATTTTTTTTTTTTTTTTTTTTTTTGGAAATTTTTAAAATTATGAAAAAAATTCTAGATTTTAAAGACAAAATTGAGGAAAATTTACCATTCAAAGAAAAAAAAAATTATGGTCATATGTATGTTGGAAATCACCTTTATTGTGACAGATTTACCTTACCGTCGCTAATATCTTCTTTTCTTAAGAAAATTTTAAATATTAATGATGAACAAAATGTCCATTTCAAATAACAATATAATATATAGTGATGGAAAACAATCGTCAAACAAATAAAAATAAGGGCATGAATTCCCCCCTTTACAAAAAATTACCATTGTCGACGGCTTAGGTCCATCGCAAATATTATTTATTGGGAGAGATCCAATTCTATCACTAATACATTCTTTCTTTTAAAGCAAATTAACTATTTATGACAGTCAACATGTTCGTTGCAAATACAAACTCAATTACCACCGCACACCCTTGGTGCGATGGTCAGTCCACAAGTATAAGTACTTGTGGAGTGTGGGGGGCAAAGGCCGGAGTTCAAGTCTCCAGGAGGAAGCTTTACACACATATACACTTAGATTAAGTTAGAGTAGAATTATATCTTGTATCCAAAAAAATAAATAATAAATAATAATTGCGATGGATAAATGTCGTCCCAAATATTGTGAAAAGTAAGGGGAGAATTTTCCCTCCAAAATATTTCACCATTTTTTATGGCTTCATGGCTGTCACTAATACCCTCTTTTATATTTATGATGGAAGAATGTTTGTCGCAAATAATAACACCATAAAAATATATATATTTTGTATTTTCAACGCACAAAAGCTATCACAAATGTTAATAGTTCTGATGGTTTTTCTTCGGTCGTCGTAATTAATACTCTCTTTTATATTTACAATGGAAGAATGTTTATTGCAAATAATAACACCATAAAAAAAAAAATTTGTATTTTCGATGCACAAAAGCCGTCACAGGTGTTACTAGTTCCAACGGTTTTTATTTGGTCATCGTAAATAATACTTTATTAGCGATGAACATTTTTATGCCGTCATAAAAAGTAAGGTGGGAAAACTTCCCTCCAAAACAAATCATATTTTTGACAAAAATAATAGGCATTTTCGACAAACTCATTTTGCCGTCACCAATGTTTTAATATTTGACAAGTAATTGTCAACGAAAGAGACTTGCCGTTGAAAAAGCTAGTTTTTCCGACGGCTTTTTGCAGTCGTCGCAAATAACAATCTTTTTTGTAGAAAATTTGTGCTTTTCTTGACCCTTCTGAACCCAAACATGCCATTCTTAGAGCATTCCCATCAGGTGTGTCAAATGCCAAATATTTGGCATTTGACACACTAAACACTAAAAAACCACTCTCATCAGGTGTTTTAAATGCCATAATATTTGGCATTGATGAACAGTGCAATCTCAAATTTGAGACCGCACTGTTCACAAATTGTAAAACTTATATTACTTTTTTATTCAGGTGGGGCCGCTTTCTTTTCTTCTTATTTTTTCTTTCCTTCTCATTTTCGTCATTCTTGCTCTGCCTCTCATTCTTGCTCTGCCTCTAAGCCTCCAACCATTTCTCTGCTCTCTCTCTCTCTCCCTTAGCTCGACGTCTTTGCCTCCCTCTCCGACGAAACCCAGGCCGGAGCATCAAGCCAAGCCGATCTCTATCACAGTGGTTTCTTTTCTTTTTCTTTTTTCTTTTTTTTTCTTTTTTGTGATTTGATGGTAGATTCGGCAGTGGTTGTGTGGGTTATGGATTCGGAGTTTTGGATCAGTGTTCAGCGGTGTTGTGTGGTCGAGGTTTTGGGTCGATTTTAGGTCATTGATTGATCGGTTGGGTTGGGGTTTCATACCACTCTCTATTTTTTTTTTTAAATTTGTGAGAGGATTCCAGCGATGGTGGCTGTGAGTTTGTGGCGTTGGTGACTATGGGTCTGTGTCGGTGGTGGTTGTGGGTTTGTGGCATTGGTGGATGTGGGTTTGTGCCAGTGGATTTGTTGTGGGTATGAGTTTAGTAATGGATTTGTGCCGGCAGTGGCTGTTGGTGTTGTTGTTGTTGTCGAGGCAGTTGTTGTTGTTGATGGCCGTTGTTGCAACTTGCAGCAATAGTGGTTGTGCCGTTGTTGTTATTGTTGTTGAGGAGTAAATATATTATTTTAATGCGTTGTAAATATTATTTTAATGTATAGAATTGAAAAATAAAACATGTGATGAAGGTGATATTGTAAAATGATATGGTAAAATAATAAAGTAGGTTTTTTGTGTGTCAAAATGACATTTTTTATAGAACAGCTGATGGGAATGCTCTTAAGGGCTTGTTCTTCTCTATTCTCGCTTCTCGTCATGATAAATTCATCCCACTTTTCAGAAGCTGCTTGTCTGAGCTTTTCATCAACATTGAAGACCAAGTATCTGACAAAGGCAAATTTTACTTCAACACCCTTAGCGATAGCATGTCTTGACTTTGTATTTTGGCTCTTTTGTGATCAAAACCCTTTAGATACAAGTATCGAATCAAAGGGTCCGACACTCTTTGATAAATGGTTGTTTTTTCAACTTGCACCATTGATTACACTAGGGTTACCAAAGTTGTTTAACTTTCTTGAAAATTTACTACTCCATTCAATCCCATTACCACCTTTTCTCGGTAAATCTAGCTATAAGAAGCTTTATAATGCATTTTATGTGTCTATGTCTTCGACCTTGGACGAAGCTGAGCAATGTGGGATTAAAAGAAATGAAGCGTGTCATAATTTAGTATTTATGGCTAGTTTCAATGCTTATGGTGGAAGTGGAATGAAAACTTTGTTTCCTGCTTTGATCAAGTGGGTTGGCTTAGAAGGAGAAAAGTTACACCGTCAATTGTGTGATGAGATTAGGACCATTGTTAGAGCTGAAGGTGGGGTTACTGTATCATCGTTGGATAAGATGACGTTGACTAAGTTAGTGGTTTATGAAGCACTGGGGATTGAGCCTCCAGTTAAATTCCAATACGGTAAGGGCGTAAGGCAAAGGAAAATTTGGTAGTCAATAGCGATGATGCTGCTTTTGAGATCAAGAAAGGGGAGATGATATTTGGATATCAACCATTTGCTACTAAAGATCCAAAGGTTTTTGAGGATCCTGAGGAGTTTGTGGGCCATAGCTTTGTGGGGGAATTAGGAGAGAAGCTTTTGATGATCCTACGGTGGAGAATAAACAGTACCCAGGAAATGATTTGGTGTTGTTATTGTCTAGAGTAATGTTGGTGGAGCTTTTCCTCCATTATGATACGTTTACAATTGAGGCTAGAACATTGTTGCTGAGGTCATCAGCCACATTCACTTCGTTGACCAAGGCCATGAGTATTTAATCTTGGTCAACTATAAATCTTTTCTTTCATTACTGGTGTTTAGATTAATTCATTTATTTATTTGTTAAAATTGGATAAAAGTCACGTGTACTTATAATTGAGGAAAAATAATAATTGAGTACTATTGTGCTATTATATATAAATTGGTTTTTTTTTTTGAGATAGCTTCAATCTATGACATTCGCTTCTAATAATAGCTCTTTATCATCAGATTAAGACACCAATCAATTTTTGGTGTAGGCGAAGAGTTAACCTTAAATCTCTTATTCAATCATTAGAGATTTTACCAGTTGAGCTAACTGGAACTTATAACATCCAATCTTGAAAATTGGTCATTGTTGATTGTGATGGATTATTTTTAGATAATTAGTGGGGAGAAGAGAGACAAGGTTCGAATCCCAAACATCAAGGCTGGAACGTTGTTGTTGGAATCATCAACCATGTTAACTTTGTTTACCAAAACATCAAGCATTTGACTTTCATCAATTATAAATCTTTCCATTGTATTTTTGGATTTTTTTTTTTTTGTTTATTTACTTTATTTTTTGAAAATGAGAAAAAAAAATGTATATAAAAAAAAAAGTGAGGTTTAAAAAGAGCATTAGGTTTTGCACCATTTGTTATATATGCAATTGGTAATTGTTTGAGGGACATTTTCAAAATAGTATACATGATCATATCTCAATTTTGAGAATTCATTTGAGAGTATAGCTATATAATAAGGATGATATTTTTATGTGACTTTACAACAGATCCATTGAAGGGTCGTTAGCCTGCTACCATTTTTTTTTTTTATTTAAGAAAAGGAAAAGAAAAGGAACACTAGTTGATTGGTACTTGGTACTTGTTAAAGAAATATGATTAACAACAAAGGCTACTTAAGTGCATATATATATATATATATATATATATATATTTGTTTATTTATTGGTAAGAAAAAAATGGGGTTAGTTAAGCTATGCCAATCTCGAGTAAAACACTCAGATTAAGACATAAAACCAGTCCTAACTTGTGGATGCCTATAATGGTTGTTACATTGATACGTGACTTGTCAATGTAACCAACGAGCAACATACTAATTAAATGCTGATATTGACAATTCTCTCTTATTTATTCTGAAAAAAAATTCTCTCTCTCTCACACACACTTTTCATGTGTTTTTCATGACTTGAAAGGAAGTGGCGGGTATTCTGTTCTCTTTTCTCCAGTCCCTTTCTTAACCCCACTGGACATAGTCCTTCGTACTCCTCATCAATAAGTTATGGGCAAAACTAAGGTAAATTCTATTGAGTGTTATACTTTAGGAGAAACTCCTACAAGAGGAGTTTCCCTCATCCCTCTCTGACAGGAAGTGTGAGCCCTACCATGTATTTCAGACAAAATGAATATATTCTCATACTTTTTAGGCTCTCCAACTTAATACAAATGCATATGTTTCCCCTCCTTATGATAGGAAACTCAAAGGCATGTTTATATTGATTAATTAAACACAAAAAAATATTATCTTTTTCAAGGAAATTGAATTCAATACAGTCATATGCTTCAATTCAGTTGGGAGAATTAATATACAATACTAAGAAACTATTCATAATTTTTACCCTTAGTTTAATGTTAGTTTATGTACAACATGTTAATATCTTATTTGTTTAGAGATAATTTTAAAAAAAAATAATAATATAAATAAAAACTAACTGAACCAGGGGAACGTCTAGACCTAGGGATTACCTAATGACTAATCAAGATTTTATTTTGTTTTTATTTTTTTATTTTTAAATTACTTAGATTTTGAGATGATCAGTTGGTTTTGGATAGTTTATTTTATTACAAAATAAATTGTATATAAAAAAATATAGGTAAAACTTAGGTTTTATATTTTTAGATTTTGAAAGAGACATGAAATTTTTTTATTTTTTTGTCTCAAATGGAAATCAGAACACAAAGTTCTGACTTTCAAGGTTTGGGCTTAAAAATCAGGGAAAATTACACTTTACCACCCTAAACTATGTACCAGATTATACTTTGCACCTTAAATAGGGCCGGCCCAACAAAATTTGGGGCCTAAGGCAAAAATTTTATATGGGGCCTTTTTATATGTAAACATTAATTAAATAAAATTATATAATACTAATTAAATTAAGACTAATTTGATGTAAATACATAAATTGATGAATAATACTAGCTAAACTAAGGTTAATTTCGTATAGAAGATTGAATATTATAGTTGAATCAAAAGGAACTTACTTTAACTTGGATATATGATTATGCATAGTTAAGTACAGTTGTAATCTAAATTTTAATTTTATATATTCTTTTTAAGAGAAAAAGATAGATAGATATTATTTGATGTGTGGCTTAGTAGGAGATTAGTCATCATTGATGATTTATCACATTTGCAGCATTTTATTTGAAACATCTTAGGGTTTCAATTAGGTTAAATTTTTATTGGCCTCCTATTTTAAAAGCCTTGTTAGAAATGAAAAAGAAAAATACTAAAAATACTACAAAATGTTCACAATAAATGTAATTATGACTGTAATTGATGAATTTCAACAACTTAATTTATTTGTTTTTGAATTACTTTTTTTATGTAATTGGTGATATGTCAGTTAAATCTATAGTAAAATTTGTGGTATCTTTAGCATCACTCTTAAAAAAAAGTACCAATTATTTAAAAAATGTTATATTTTTATAAAATTTTGGGCCTTTTAATAAGGGAGATGGGGCCTTTTTTTAGTAGGGAAATTTTTTGTTTGTTGTGGGGCCTTAGGCCTAGGCCTAAGTTGCCTAGGCCTTGAGCCGGCACTGACCTTAAACTATCCGAATGCACACTTTGTACCATAAACTATTACACTTATCACACTTTACACCTTGGTGTTACTTTTGCTGTTATGTTTGACAGAATTTTACTACATATGACAAGCACATATTTTTTTGCTGAGGTAGAACAAACTTAAAAGTCTAAAACACCATTCCTCAAAATTAATTAAAACAAAAACCAATTTTTTCTACTTCTCTCTGTCTCGCGTGTGTGCCTCTTCCCAAATTCAGATTCTTCTCAAAACCTCAGGTCCCACCCACCCACCTCACCCATCGTCCTGTCCCTCTTTCTCTCTCTCTCTCTCTCATATTTCAATTCCAATTCATTGATTTTAGCAGCAGTATCACTGTTTAATTGCAAAGAAGCACGAGAGGAGACAGTTAGCATAAACCTTAGAAGATCTCTGATTGTCAATAGCTGGGTTTCACTCATATCTCTGCAATGACGAATTATTTGCTTGATTTCTTTGTATTGGTCTGTGTTACTAAAATCTTGGATAATTTTGTCAAGTTCCAATGAGGTAAGATTTTCAATAGCTTTATTGTAATTGTGCTCTGCCACTCCAAGCTTCTACGGCAAAATCTATAACCCCATCTACCAAACCAAGAATGTCCATAAGCAACCCCATACAACAATCTAAGATCCATTGACCTCTTCTTTGACATCCTCAACTGTGATTTTTCTGCTAAAGAAAGAAGACCACCTTAAATTTAGAGTTTTCATAAATCAAAAACAGAAAAACCAAGAACTTTGTGTGGAATTTTGGTTACCGGGTTCGTAGATTTTTACAAATCCTATCCCACAATCAAACAATGCAATAGATGGGTCTGAAGATCAATGACATGAGCAGCCAAAGGCGTATTCTATGTCCTCTCTCTCATATTTCAAGTTTTGACTGCACTGTCAGCAAAACTTGCATGTTGATTTCCTACACCAGCAATACTTTCCCTACGGTCAATTTAGAGTTCCACTTTTCGTAATTTCTGCCTCTATTCTAGTCCTTTCTCTATCTTCGTTTTCTTTCATGGACCTTTCTGGCCAAAGAAAGAAAATTTGAGTTTTTTCTTTCTCTTTGGACGATGGGTGAGTTGGGTGGGACCTGAGGTTTTGAGAAGAATCTGAAGGGGGAATGTGCAAAATAGGCAAGTAAAAGGGATCTATATGGTTAGTTAGGTAACGTTTGAAACAATAATGGAAAGTAGCATATCGAGTTTTAGAAACTCGAGATCCATATTACTGAAAATACTACATAAATCTCGAGTCTTTAAGACTCGAGTTCCATGCAAAAAAAATTTCCTCTATAGTGGCGTTTTTAAGCCTTACAGTGACGTTTTAAAGCCCTATAGCGGCGTTTTTCTGCAAAAATTTTTTTATAAGTGATCACCCCATACCGGGTTTAAGGAGCCCTATAGTGGCGTTTTTAAGCCCTATAGTGACGTTTTAAAGCCCTATAGCGGCATTTTTCTGCAATTTATGGAACTCGAGTCTTTAAAACTCGATTTTCATGTGGATTTTTTTCCAAATCAATCCATTCTCTTACAAATCGAGACTTAAAAACTCGATTTTTATCTTGGAATTCAAGTTTTAGACACTCGAGATGCTAGTTTTCAATATTGTTTTGATCCGTGACAAATAACTAAATTTTTTTATATTTGTTGTTATTTGGAAAGGGAGTTCAGAATCTGAATCTGGGGAGAGGCACACACGCGAGAGAAGAGATTTGGAAAAATATGACTTTTGTTTTAATTGATTTTGAAAAAGGGTGTTCCTGTCTTTTTAAGTTTGTTCCACCTAAGCAAGAAGCATGTGCCAAGCACATGTAGTAGAATTCTGTCAAACATAACAGCAAAAATAACACCAGGGTGTAAAGTATGATAAGTGCAACAGTTTAGGGTGCAAAGTGTGCATTTGAATAGTTTAAGGTGCAAAGTGTAATCTGATATATAGTTTAGGATGGCAAAGTGTAATTTCTCCTAAAAATCATTTTAGATACTTTTCAAGACACCGATAGTTGCTTTTAAAACTCGGTTTTGATCTTAAAAACTTTTTTTTTTTTTTTTTCTGCAAGGCTTTGAATCTGAGCTCCTAAGAGCACTTACAGCAGTGGAGCTAAATAGCTATATATCTATTTTAGCTCCCCCAAAACACAAAAAACCACCATCCAGCAATGAAGTTATAGCTATTTTTTTTAGCTTCATTGCTACAGTGCATATCTATCTATAGATGTGCACTGTAGCTTAGAGCTAAAAAAAAATATATTTTATTAAATTTCTCTCTCTTTTGTCATTTAAAAAATATTTTCTCTTTCTTTCTTTTTTTCTCTCTCCGGCTTCTCTTCTTTCTTCCTTTTTCCTTCTCATTTTTTTTCTCTCTCCCTCATCTACTCTCTGTTTCACCGTTGCCAACCCACCCCCACGCTGCCGACCCACGCCGCCAACCCATTTCACCCTTACTTGGTTGCTTTTTTTTTTTTTTTTTTTCCTACTGTGGGCTATGGTGTGGTGGTGGTTGTGGTTGTGTAGGTAGATCGGCGTCGGTAGGTGGCTGGGTTTGTCAGCATCAGTGGATATATTACCTAGTGAGGAATGGAGTAGATCGGCGTCGGTGGTTGTGGTTGTGTGGATAGATCGGCATCGGTGGGTGGCTGGGTTCATCGGTAGGTGGCTAGGCTGTGGGTGGGTTTGTGGGTAGATCGATGTGTTCGTGGTGGTGGCTCGGGTGGGTTTCGTGGTGGTGGGTGTGGGTGTTGCCTGGTGGGTGTGGGCTTGGTTGATTTTTTTTTTCTTTGTTGTGGGCTGTGGTTGTGGTTGTGTGTGTGGCTGTGGTGGTTGTATGTAGTGAATATATTATTTTATTGTAGTGAGATAGATTATTTTATTGTAGTAAATATATTATTTTATAATGATGTTTATATTATTTTATTATATTGAAAGTTAAAATAGATCCACTGCTGCAGCATGTGTATAGGTAAAATAGATAAAGTAACTTTTGGTGGAGTTAAATAGCTAATTTTTTAGCTCCACTGCTGTGGATGCTTAATGATATTGTTTAGTCAACACTTTTCTATTCAACAACAGAAAACTAGCCTTTACAAATACCACTGAAAATTATCTTACTTTTTTTGCATTTAACATAAAAAGTTCCAAAGGCAAGACTTTTAAATCTTGAATTCAAAATCCATATACTAATATTCCTCTAAAAAAAAAATCCTTATATTATTTATTTATATTTTTAGATTTTGAAAGAGACATGAAATTTTTTTATTTTTTGTCTCAAACGGAAATCAAAACACAAAGTTCTGACTTTCAAGGTTTGGGCTTAAAAATCATTTTAGATACTTTTCAAGACACCGATGGTTACTTTTAAAACTTGATTTTGATCTTAAAAATCATGAGAAATTGTGTCAAAATGGTTCTCAAAGTTGCCAAGAGTCAACGGTAGGAGCCTTTTTTTTTACTCATACTTAAAAATATAATGACTAAAATGAAACATTTCAAAAAAATATGAACACCATTTTTAAAATAGGATAAAGTTTAACTACAAAATTTTACAGTATTACATATTTCAAAAATCTAACTGTTGTATTGCATGTTCTTTACGCTTTTTAATATACATGTCAAATTTTGTATCAATTTGATATTGTTTACCATTAATCTATAAGATTATATTTTATGCATAATTTTAAACTATAAAAAATTACAAGTTAAACAATTTATTGATGACATAACTATTGATCTTTAATTTTCTAGAAATTTTGCAAGCATGGAGTATAAGAAGAAAATGTAATCTAATGATCGATTTGTCAAAATTCACTTCTAATAAAAAGATATTGAGTAAGGTTGTAATCTAAGGTTACAACCAATTTTGTAGCCAAATTTTGTCCTTTAAAATATGGGACAAAGGTTGAAGAGTAAATGTGCAATTAAACTTAAAGGAAACACTCACAATTTTCCATAATTCAGCTCAAAGGTGTTTATAATTTCGTAGTTTAACCGCGTGCAAAGATAGGAATTCTCTAGACTTGCAACTTTCGGGGCCCCCATAGCAGAGGACTAGTCATTTATTAAAGTTCAAATTGTAGAAGAAATCAATGAGCTTGTTTTCTTTTAATATACAACAATAATGATACAAGAGATACAAAATAATGAAGAAATAGAGATTTAAGGGGACGGGCATTGCATTGGATTAGGGGCATCTTTTGAATCAAAAAGTTACTAATCAATAGAGAGAGTTGTAGGTAAAGCAGGTGGCAACAATTGAGGATATGCAAATGAAGAGTGAAGGAAGTAGGGTGATATTCAAGAGTCTACTCTCGCTCAAGTACCCCGCCAAGGTTATTGTGCCATCTGCAATCACTCGTGCAATTGTCCCAGCTTCTGTTGAAAGTAGTCCACCATTATAGGTTCCACGGGAAAGCCGGGATGACATGACCCGAGAGAGGAGTGCCAAGTTGATACCTGGACCAATGATTGAGGAAAGTTATAACATATTATTTTCAGGATCCTAAGAACTTGGCAACAAATTCAAATATTCATAGAGAGTATATTCTGGTACTTTAGTTCACAAATCAATACAGGATTTTTAAAGTCTATACCAAACTGTTGTTGGGAATGCACCAAAAGTTTTGGAGCTGGTAAATGTACAATTTTTTTTAATAATTATGAGGTACTGAGAAATGATACATTTACTAAACATGAGACAATAAGACATGATGCTTTTTTTATCTTGAAAATGGAGAAAATTTAACTTTAAAGAATCACAATTGAAGAAGCCCCTGTCCAGGCTTGTATTAATCTATAAACTGAAAATATTTTAGCCTGAATTCATTCATGAAAGGTAGTGGAATATCATAAAGCTAATGGATACTATTTATATTGTGCCAAAATCCAGATTCAATTAAGATGGTTTTCATATTATGTTAATACCTTTAAGTTACATATAATTTGGTGTTTGTGGTTTGAGTTTTCTAAACTTATGGTTGGCAGATAATAAATATAGCATACCAGTTACAGATAGATAAAGGCACCAAATTGGATGTCCATAACTTAAAAGGTCGGCAACAATGTTAAATATAGAGACAACTGGTGGAGGGGGTGGTTGAAGTGGTTTTGGAGGATGTGGGGAGTGAATGGATGGCGGTCGAGGAGGCTGGCATTGGTGACGTAGGACATTGGACATGGGAGTGGGTGGAGGCAACGTGGAGATTCATCATTGCCCACCTGTGAGCTGCCTTTCTCTAGCATAAGAAGAAAACCAACTGTTTACCAGCCAAAGGGCAGCAGCAGCAGAAATTTATTACTATCTAAAAGGAGGTCAGATGTGATCATTATGGGGCAAAAGAAAGAAAAAAGAAAAAAGAAAATAAAATATCGTTTCCTAGCCAAGGGGTCCAGCAGAAATTTTATTTCAAACCAAAAGAGTCCAGATGTGACCATTGTGGGTTCCCTTTTATTCTAGTGCCTTGTTAAAAAATATTCAAACAATTTTAGCTAACAACAATCCCTCAGTGATTGTGGAACATGCCAGCATGTACAGATGCTCAGCAATGGCTGGCTTCTTTGAAAAGGAGTCCACCATATATCCCTCACTGTGAACAATGAGAAAATGAGTGGGTTAGAGACAAAGGCCGCAGCGCTGCTCTGCCTGAGACAGAGTCTACCATGATTGACTTTGACATAGGCATAGGAATGGGTTCCATACCCACAGACCATTGTGGACGCAAGAATGCCAAGCAACTCACTGTGCTGCTGGTTGCTTGAGGTCAGGGTGAAATGTGTGGGTCACCTAGCTACAGTAGTGGTGGTTGGATGCTTCAATGTGAGAGAGAGAGAGAGAGAGAGAGAGAGAAAGAAAACAAAATTTGAGGATGAAATTGACAAAATCGAAACTTAAAAAGCCAAAATAATAATAACCCCACAATTTGGACTCCAGCCTCTTTTTTTTTTTTTTTTTTTTTCCACTTCTTGAGGAGCCACCACTTCCTCTACTTGTCCTAAAATGCATCGATTAAAATTTTCTTTTCAATTGGAATTTGGATATTCATCACGTGCAATTATACTCTTTCATACATACTATTCATTATCACAAATAACAAAATAATTTAACCAAACAGTATCTCACCTTCAAGTACTTCAGCAGAAACAAACAAGATGAGTCCTGAGCAGACATACTGAGGCACAGAATATGGAACTATTATATGGAAACTCAGGAGTATGCCTATTAAAACCATAATTTCAGATGCCAATAAAATTTGCCTGCAATCAGATCAATGAAAATTAATGCATTGGCAGTTTCTGAAAAACATATCCAGAACTTTAGATAAAAATTAAGTTAATGTTAATAATTACCTGTCTTCAAACATGTTGCTTATGTAGTTTCCAACAACAATGTTTACTGGAAGAACTGTGAGGCCAAGGGCAGCAAGAAAAATTGCCACCGTGCTTGTAGACCATTTAAAGTAGTATGTGGTAACGACACTAGATTCTGAGAGTAAAATCTCCATTACGTATTTGAGCATGAAATATATCAACAACTGAACCTGATGAACCATAGAGATTCAATTAGAGAATGTGTAGAAACTCAGCTCCAACCAAAAATTAATGTCAGAGAATCGCTATTGAGAAGAAGATTAGGTTCTCAATGATTTTAGAGTCTGTCCATTGGCTTGTACTAATAAAAAACATGACATTAACCAGAAGTAATTGGACTGGATTTTGATATTTTAATCATCAGCAGGTCAATAGTGAGGTTCCACTTGACAAGCTGAATTAGGAACAAAAATTTCTGATGCACAATGTGCAATCTGATTGGATAACGTATCTAAACTATCTGTTTAAGCAAAGCATCTAAACTATCTGTTAATCCCCTTTTTAATGTAGTGGGGAAAAAATCAGACCAGGTTTTAATATAGAAGCAAAAATACTTATTCACCTTCTTATTATATTTCATGTAAAATCTGGACTTCTAGCTTCATTGTAATGACTAAGTGAATTTGCAATATTGATATTAAGCAAATTAAGAAGTTCATAAATCCATAAACATAATATGTATCAGCAATGTAGTATAAATTTAAAAAGCACATATATTGGCAGGTCAAACTTAAAAATATTTTTTATTTTATTTTTTCAATTTCGACAAACAAGGAAGAAAAGTGAAGGTGCTATGATGCAGGACAGGGTAGAAGAAAAGAGATAAAGGTAACAGTAGATAAAGCAGGACAAACCCTAAGCTTCACCACCTAGAAATTTCCTGAAAACCTTAGGCATTACCACCTAAGGATGCTTGGCATCAACACCAGACCAGAAAACATTCACCTATCAAAAAATATTTCTAATTCAAATTGTACTTCACGATCACAAAGGCCACTATTTTAATAGGACTTCCAGGATTACATCAATATGGAAAGTTCTAATCATGCTACAATTAAATCCCATAAAATCCTACATCACAATAAAGACCGAATTCAAAAAGAAAACTAATTTAAAACTGAAGAATAAATTCCAAAATAATTTTAGTGCTCCTTGCATCATACTTCCCTGGTTGGAGAAAACTCAACCTCAGGTTTTGAAGTGCTCAAGGATAAGAAATTTTGTACTTTATAATTGCAATAACTCTTGAAGCACATCTGGCTACATTAAGAACAAATAAGCGTTTTGTTCCACCATGTTAAATGCTTCTGGAATGATAAAATCAATGGGTGGAATAAATGATACAAACCTTTGTTCTATAGGAAGCAACATCAAATCAAGCTTCTCTACTTCATCGATCATGGAGGGTTGATTAGTATTGTTGGCATCAAACTCAACTTTCATGTCATATGAATCCTCTAAATATTCGCTCTCTTGCTGAAATTTTGCCTCATCAAGTCGTGATTCTTCAACAGGTTGAATTGGATCTACTACACATGGTTTAGGTGGTACTAACTGTACATCTGTGGCACTTTTATTTCTTTTTCATCACAAATTTGTGGTGCCTCAATATTATTGGGTGGAGGCCATTATTTTGCCTAGTTGGGCTTTTATACCTAGTGCTTTCTTGGACTGTTTCTTGGAGGGCCTTCGGTATGTCTTCCAATGTTACTGGGATGAACTTAGGACTAGAAAGTGTTCGAGCACTCATCTCATCTTCTTCAAATTGTGCCACATAACCAGTAGCGGGTCTATCTCACTAACTTAGATTGTTTCTTTGATCGAAAAAGTTACCATGATAATATTTGGACAAATCTCTTTTTTTTGATAGGATGAAGTAATATATTTCTCTCTGAGTTTTTCTTTCACTTCTTCCCAATTGGTTATGGGAGGCTTGTCCTTCTTAAAGCCAAGGTTTTCAATATCCTTCCAATAGTCCCTAGCTCACCTATTAGTTTCATCTTGGCAAACCTAGCCTTTTTTATATATGTTGGAATGGCTTGAATTGTCAAACTTAGTGGCTTGACATTAGCCAACAAGCCATTAAATGGCTTGCATGCATATGTTAGAAAGTTTGGATGATATTCAACCAAATATCATGCATGAAGAAATACAACAAGCTTGCATTAAATGTTGTCTTCATGATTTGTCAAAAAGGCAAGGAACAACACTTGACATGCAAACCAAATTCATGCTTTCTTCTTATAGCCGAAATGGATGACTCTTTGGCAATAAAATGCTTGCCATTTTCTTTGACCAAGTAAGTCTCATGTGCTGAAACTATTGGTATTTCGGCGGAACATCTAGCTATAAATAGATGGTGGGTATGAGAGAAGAAGTAAGTGTGCCTCTACGTAAGATAGCAGAAAAAGGAAAGAACTTCTTCTGTGTGTGTGCACCAGAGATAGGAAGTTAAAGTATTCTGCAACTCTTATCTAAATACAATAGGGTGTTCTCTATTTATTTGTGAGAGAACCAAAGGTGTATGGGGTTTGGGTTTGTGTAAGGCATTGTTGCAATCTCCAAAGTTATAGTGAAAATTTATTCTGTTGCCTCCTATGGACGTAGACATATTGCTGAACCATGTAA
The DNA here is from genome assembly GCA_030021035.2 of Notholithocarpus densiflorus. Classification (NCBI taxonomy): domain Eukaryota; kingdom Viridiplantae; phylum Streptophyta; class Magnoliopsida; order Fagales; family Fagaceae; genus Notholithocarpus; species Notholithocarpus densiflorus. The sequence goes on from JARYZH020000002.1 coordinate 10,253,162, forward strand.
ATTCCTTATGTCATATTTTTCTTCTCTCTCTTCTTTAACCTTGTGTAAACAGATTATTTCACGATTTTTCACAACAACTGGTATCAGAGCTCCAGGTTGATTTATTCAATGGAGATCAACGCTTCTTTGCTAAGATAGATGTAGTTAAGTTCGATGGAACTGGTAACTTCGGGTTATGGCAAAGAAGGGTGAAAGATTTGTTGGTACAACAAGGTTTGGTGAGGGCTTTGTACGGGAAAGCAAAGAAACCAGAGACGATGACAGATGACGAATGGGAAGAACTCGATATGAAGGCGGTTAGTACAATTCGACTATGTCTGGCAAACGAGCTTATGTATGATGTCATGGATGACGTGTCTACTACAGCTATATGATTGAAGTTGGAGAGCCGGTATATGTCCAAGTCCCTCACAAATAAACTTAATCTTAAATGAAAACTGTACGAGCTTAAGATGGTAGAGGGTGCGGATTTGGCTCAACACGTCCACACGTTTAATAAAATTACCAGTGACTTGTTGTGGATCGATATAAAATTTGATGATGAAAACAAGGCGATGATGCTTCTGTCCTCCCTCCCGGCTTCCTACGAACACTTGGTTACAACCCTACTTTGGGGGAAAGAGACTCTGGAATTTGAAGAGATCTCAGGAGCCCTGTTGGATCACTACCAATAGAAGCATAATTCGGGTGAAAGTTCTAGTGAAAGGCTTATGGTAAAGGGTAATCAAGACTGTGGAAGGAAGAAAGACAGGGATCACAGTTCTGCCAGGGGACATAGTAGATCAAAATCCAAAAGCAAGACAGTAAAGTGCTACAAATGCCAAAAGAAGGGGCATATTAAGCGAGACTGTCCAGAGTGGAAAAGAGGCAAGGACAAAGACAAGGAAGGGTCATCAAGATCTGCAAACATTGTGGCAGCAGATTCAGATTCAGATGGAGATATGCTTTCTGTTTCATCTAGTGCCAACCAGCTGATCGATTCTTGGATTCTGGATTCAGCATGTTCTTTCCACATGACTCCTCACAGAGATTGGTTCGACACTTACAAGTCGGTTAATTGTGGTTCTGTTCTAATGGGCAACGATGCTGCTTGCAAAGTTGTTGGAATAGGAACAATTAAGATAAAGATGTTCAATAATGTGGTGAGGACATTAGGAGAGGTACAACATGTTCCAGAGGTGAAAAAGAATTTAATTTCATTGGGAACCCTAGACTCTAATGGCTATTGCTATAAGTCTGAGAATGGGTTAATGAAGGTGTCAAAGGGCGCTATGGTTGTGATGAAGGGGCAGAAAATAGAAGGTAATATCTACAAGCTATTCGGCAACACCATTGTAGGTGGAGCTGCTGCAGTGACTGAATCTGAGCAGGATGATACACTCTTGTGGCATATGCGACTAGGGCATATGAGTGAGCGTGGTATGAGGGAATTGCAGAAAAGAAATCTGTTGGCTGGAGCTAAGTCATGTAAGTTAGAATTTTGCAAATACTGAGTCATGGGAAAGCAATGTAGGATGCAATTCAAAACAGCCACGCACAAGACAGAGGGTATATTGGATTATGTACACTCTGATATCTAGGGGCCGGTGAAAGTGGTCTCTAAAGGTGGAGCTCGGTATTTTGAGTTTCATCAATGATTATTCTAGAAAGGTTTGGGTTTACTTCTTGAAGAACAAGTCCAAGGCATTTGCAAAGTTCAAGAAGTGGAAAGCCGAAGTGGAAAACCAGACTGGAAGGAAGATCAAGTGTCTAAGATCTAATAATGGCACTGAGTACAAGGATGGGGAGTTCTTGAAGTTTTGTAAAGAGCATGGTATCAAGAGGCACTTTACGGTACGAAGAACACCTTAACAGAATGGGATGGCTGAGAGACTTAACCGGACAATCAGTTAGATAGCTAGATGCATAAGACTGAATGCTGGGCTACCTAAAGTCTTCTAGGTTGAAGCAATGAACATGGCTTGTTACATTCTTAACCGATCGCCTAGAGTTGCGCTTGATGGGAAAGTTGTTGAAGAGGTATGGACAGGGAAAGAAGTTGATTACTCATTGATGAGAATATTCAGGTGTCTAGCCTATGTTCATATTCCCATCGAAGAAAGGTCGAAGCTTGATTCAAAATCTAAGAAGTGTATTTTTCTCGAGTTCGAGAAAGGAGTAAAAGGGTACAAGCTTTGGGATCCAGTGGCACAAAAGGTGGTGATTAGCAGGGATGTGGTGTTTGATGAAAAGTCCATGATAAAAGCTTTCAGAAAGGAAGAAGAGTCTCAAGAAAAGGGAAGCAATAGTGACAGCAATAGATCAGTGGTGTAGGTGGAGCTAGATGAAGTGGAGTCTTAGCTAGAAAAGGAACCTCATAATAGTGATCAAGAAGATCACAACATGATATCAAAACGGCCTAAACGCAACATAAGACCACTGGTGAGGTTTGGTTTCGAGGATCTTGCTTCTTATTGCTTAGTAATCAGTAGCGGGGATCCTTCCACTTTTCAGGAAGCAATTGATAGCTCTAAAAGGGACAAGTGGATGGAAGCTATGGTGGAGGAGATGGAGTCCTTGAATAAGAACAAGACTTGGGAGTTGTCAGAACTTCCAAAGGGAAAGAAGCCAATACTTTGCAAGTGGGTGTTCAGAAAGAAGGAAGCAGTATCAGAAAAGGAAGGAGAACGGTTCAAAGCAAGATTGGTAGCAAAGGGATACTCACAAAGACATGGGATTGACTACAATGAGGTTTTCTCACCTGTGGTCAGGCATACTTCTATCAGGGTAGTGCTGGCCTTGGTAGCACATCAAGATCTGGAATTAGAACAATTGGATGTGAAGACGGCATTCCTTTATGGGAATTTGAAGGAAGAAATCTTCATAGAACAACCAGAGGGGTTCAAGAAACCTAGTACAGAGAATCTTGTCTGCAGATTGAAGAAGTCACTCTATGGGCTTAAACAATATCCCAGACAATGGTACAAGAGGTTTGATTCCTATATGATTTAGATTGGTTATACCCGTTGTGAGTATGATTGCTGCGTATACGTTAAGATGCTTGATGATGGTTCTTATATTTTCTTGTAACTGTATGTTGATGACATGTTAATTGTTGCTAAGAGCACGTGTGAGGTTGACAGGTTAAAAGCTTTGTTGCGCAAAGAGTTTGACATGAAAGACTTGGGTACTGCTAAGAAAATTTTGGGTATGGAGATTCGTTGGGATAGGGAGTCAAGAAAGCTGTGGTTATCTCAGAAGAACTATATCAGAAAAGTTCTTGAAAAATTCAACATGCAAGATGCTAAGCCCGTGAGCACCCCATTGGCGAATCACTTCAAATTATCTAGTAGTCCGTGCCCGAAGAATGAAAAAGAAATTGTAGACATGTCAAAGGTTCCATATGCAAGTGCAGTTGGGTGTTTAATGTACGCGATGGTTTGTACCAGCTCGGATTTGGCTCATGCAGTGAGTATTGTCAATAAGTACATGGCAAACCCCAATAGAGAGCACTGGAATGCAGTGAAGTGGATATTCAGATACCTGAATGGAACCGCAAGATATGGGATCTTGTTTGCGAGGCAACATGGGGATAATTCAGTGGTAGGATATGTGGATTTAGATTATGCAGGCAATATAGATGACAGAAGGTCTACAACAGGTTATGTGTTCACACTGTCAGGAGGGCCTATTTGTTGGAGATCCACACTACAATCCTTAGTAGCCATGTCTACTACAGAAGCTGAGTACATGGCGGTAGCTAAAGCTGCAAAGGAAGCACTATGGTTGAAAGGGCTAGTCAAAGAGCTTGGTTTGAACCAAGGAGGAGTTCAGCTGCATTGTGACAGTCAAAGTGCCATTTACTTGGCAAAGCATCAGGTTTATCATGCTAGGAAAAAGCATATTGATGTGAGATTCCACAAGATAAGGGAGTTGATTGTCACAAGAGAAATTGTTCTTGAGAAGATTGACACTTCAGAGAATGCAGTTGATATGTTGACGAAGCCGGTACCTACAAACAAGTTCAAGCACTGCTTGGACTTGATCAGTGTTTGTGGCTTGTGATAGCCTGTAAGGGCTAAGGTGGAGGCGATTGAAGAGTTTAGTTTGTGAAGCTTGATACAATTCAAGCCAAGGTGGAGATTTGTTGGAATTGCTTGAATTGTCAAACTTAGTGGCTTGCATGCCTATGTTAGAAAGTTTGGATGATATTCAACCAAATATCATGCATGAAGAAATACAACAAGCTTGCATTTAATGTTGTCTTCATGAATTGTCAAAAAGGCAAGGAACAACACCTGACATGCAAACCAAATTCATGCTTTCTTCTTATAACCAAAATGGATGACTCTTTGGCAATAAATGCTTGCCATTTTCTTTGACCAAGTAAGTCTCATGTGCTGAAACTATTGGTATTTCGGCTGAACATCTAGCTATAAATAGATGGTGGGTATGAGAGAAGAAGTAAGTGTGCCTCTACGTGAGATAGCAGAAAAAGGAAAGAACTTCTTCTCTCTGTGTGCACCAGAGATAGGAAGTTAAAGTATTCTGCAACTCTTGTCTAAATACAATAGGGTGTTCTCTATTTATTTGTGAGAGAACCAAGGGTGTATGGGGTTTGGGTTTGTGTGAGAGTGTCTTCAAGCCATTGTTGTAATCTCCAAAGTTATAGTGAAAATTTATTCTGTCGCCTCCTGTGAACGTAGGCATATTGCCGAACCATGTAAATTCCTTGTGTCATATTTTTCTTCTCTCTCTTCTTTAACCTTGTGTAAATAGATCATTTCACGATTTTTCACAACAATATATGATAAATCAACTTGATCAAAGAATTGATTCATCTTACTTAACCAAGTGATGAGGGTCCGTGGGTCTAGACAACCATCAAATGTAGGTGCCAAGATTACATTAATATGGAAAGTTCTAATCATACCCCAACTAAATCCCATAAAAGTACAAATCACAACAAAGATCAAATTCCAAATTCAAATTTAAAAAAGAAAACTAGTTCAAAATTCAAAAATTAAATTCTGAAATAATTTTGGTGCTCCTTGAATTATATATATATATATATATATATATGAAGGACAGAATAACAAAACCATGTTATGTCATTATGCTAAACTAATTTTTGATGTCAATGATGACATCAAAGATATAATTATCAATTTTACAAAACTCATATAAAATTCTGAGTCAATCACATACCTTTACGGAGGGTGTAAGTAGTCTATATGCTGATCGAATTGAAGTTGCTGGTCGGCAAGGGTCCTTAGAAGCTTCTTCGCTTTCATCACATTCTTGCTCACTACCTTCATCTTGTTGCTTGTCTTCTGAAGAACTAGCAAGCAATGGCTGTTTAAGTCCATTCTCAAGTGCATCATTCTCTACCACCACCGTCATTCAAGATCCACCATCAGAAGTAAGCATATTGAAGAGAGAACATTATTGTACAAAGAGATTTTTTTTTTTTTATTAACACGTAATAAATGATCATTTAAACCACCAGTATGAATGACAGATTGACGGTGCGGTTAGTAATTAAAATTTTGAAGTTTATAGAATAACAAAACAATTTTAGGAGTAAATATTAGATAACTATGTTCACATTAAAGGGTTAATGCCTCAATAGTTCAATTTACAGGCTCCAAATGATCTAACACAGACAGAATCACATGTGCAAGATATCAACCAAAAAGCATTACCATCTAAATCAACATACCAGCATTAGATTCCTGTGGTATATGATTCTCCTCAATTTCACGAGAAGGTTCTTTAAATGAGATCCACAACCAAATTAAGTACACAAGCCAAGCAACAGCCATAACCCAGCCAGGCAAAGTGTCCTGATTGAATGTAAGCTTGTAGATCTTAAAATTAGTTTGAAGCAAACCAGCTAGAGCAGGACCACAAGCCATTCCAAGAGCACTAGCACTAACAAAACCTGCTGATGCCTGCATGCGGATTTTTTGTGGTACACAATCACTGATATACCTCCGGTTAACAGCTCTAGCAGAACCCAGTCTGCAATTTGAGAAGAGTGACTATGTCAACACATATCATGAGGTATAAATAAGAGTCATCTAACCAAAATTTAAGCTCTAATCATAATCTATAAATCTTACCACCTTACACTATTTCTAGTTTTCAGTTCAATCTGAGTCCTCTAATCATAATTTAAGATCTAATGCTGCACTGCAGTGTACAAAAATGAGTTTCTTGTCAATTCTAGAACCAATAAATGGTTTTCTAGTTTTTTTTTTTCTCCGACCAGACAATAAAATAATATGGTGGCCTCAATAACAGGGCAGAAACCAATCTTATTGCTTGTATTTTAATACCAAATAAAAGCCTGAGTATAGCTAAACAGTTTGGTGAAATGAGAATTTTCACTCGCTATCTGACCAGCTTCATGCTGCCTTCTTAATTTGAAAGAATTAGGCACAATCATGCTTTTTCTAAAACCCATAATTTGGGTACTGAGTTCAGTGCAGGCTCCAAGACCTGACACCAATTAAAATTCTCCTTGAAATATATGCACGTGTGTGTGTATACCTGCGCAAATATATGACCTAATCTAATTTGAAAATAACTGATAAAAATATTTGAATGCCTCCTCTGTGCGTGTGTGCATGCATGCACGCGTATGTACATAAATTAATTTTTTGCAGTTATGCTGAGTTATAATATTTAAATTTGATCTTTCATATTGCCATAAAGTAAATAAGAATGCTATTCCCTTACTAGAATGTTGCACTCCTCGTGCAAAGCATGTGCAGATCCACATAGTCTCTCAATAAAATGCACAAATATCACATGCTTGAAGTTATTCCTACCAAGTAATGAGTCCAGAGGAAAAGCAAGACTACTTACCCACAGAAAAGACGTCCGATTAGGAGAACTGCTATTGAATTAAAATCATAAGCCAATGCGTACAAGATGTTTCCCACAAAAAGAACTACACTGCTAAATACAAGAGGTCTGAAGTATGTTTTATTTGACCATGCACTAAAATAGACTGAAGAAAACACCTGCGCAACAGCCATTGCCCCAATTACAATACCACAAACTGTTGCTGCAGCTCCAAGGCTCAAGGAGTAGTCATCTGCTGTAGGGACAACAATATATGTATTGACCATATAAAGAAATGTGTTCACTAAGTTCAAAAGAAGCGACATAAAATGGTAGTTATGATCATCAACTTGTTCCTCAACAGGAGTAGGGAACTCTTCTTGCATAATGAGTGCATGTTGTGCCAAAAAGTTGAGGAAATTTGTTGAGTGGGTTAACCTGTCCACAGCTGCTTTTATTGAATCAATGACAGGATCCTGCAGATGAAAACTAGTAAATACAATAGAAAATCACCAGCCTTATGGCTGCTTTCCAACCAAAAATATATAACTACAACTCATTCAGTAATATATATATATATATATATAAAACAGGGAGTAAGAAAACATTGAGACAAAAAAAAAACATGAAAACTTGAACAGGTTGCATTGAGTATACGTAACAGAACCTGGAGGGGAAGAGCGGGCTGATCATATATTGATAAGTAGCTTCCCTGACGGTCCTGAAGTTCATGAATATTGCGTGATATGGCTCCCACAACAGCCCCTATTCCCTGCAAGTTCCATTCATCCAGGGAAAAATAGTTTTTAGAAGTATTTTTGTAGTGTTTAAATGTTCAAATAGGAAGGTTAGCCAAAAAATAAAAAGAGGAAATAGGAAAAGAACATCAACACATTACCACATGCTTAAACACTTGCTGCAACTGGGAGTATGGATGATTTGCACGAGTCTTGACATAGTCATTAGTGAATCTATAACCAAAGCGTTTATCAAACTTCTTCAGTATCTTACGCAGACCAATAGCATTGACCTCAACAAAAAAGAGAAGCTTTAAAAGATCTTGTCCCACTGCTCTATAAGCTTGTCGTAATTCACATATTTGGGATATTTCGGGCTGTTGCTGAAGGGCATCATGCTGTTCATCAAGTTTAGCTAGCCTGCTTGCAAGTAGCCCTTGTTGCTCCAACAGAAAAAGGACAATCTTCTCAATCTGAAATATTAAGAAGAAATTAAGTAGAAACATTTCATGGTCAACCTCAAGTAAAGAATAGCAGAAGTTAAAACATCCATGATGGCTGCACATGCAAGAAGTTCCTGCTTCAATTTATTTTTTTAATTCAATAGTTTCGAGGGGGGAGGGGGGATTTGAACCCTGGATGTCATGAACACACGGCAAGAGGTGCCAACCAATTGAGCTATAAGGCTCTTGGCAATATATATTAGGCAAGCAATACAATGACAGACACACACACTCGTGAATTTATACATGTATATGTACAGATATGTAGGTATACATCAGCACAAGAGCCTGTGCAACTTACAGTACTTCCATAGTTTGAACATATCTTGCATTGTCACCAAGACAGTAAGAAAGATACAAAAGTGAAACACAACCATCAAAAAATACATTTCTCAAGTTTGATCCTATGTAAGGGTAGCTTCTTATGGACATCACACAGTTCATTGCATGTCTAAGAGGCATGACAGAACTTCCATTTTAATTACCAGAACATCACATGTTTCCTCACTTATCTTAAAGACTGACAGATCTTCCAACATTACTTCCAAAAGGTAATGAGGTTCATTTTAAGAAGTTGATTCCATTAGAAAACCTACTACAAATTAACTATAAAAAATGCTCATGCTAATCAATGTTCAACAGCTCAACGGATTGCTTAATCAAGCATAATGACAAGGTGGATGCATGATCCACAAACCCATCTGCCAAGAATTCATCTAGAGTTAATGAACCTATAAACATTTTCAGTATATATGATATGTTGAAACTTCAATGTCCACTCAGTTTGACACAACGCATGTGTGATTCAATAACCAAATTGTGAATGACAGAGATATAGACAAGACACAGATAAAAACATGCACACAACATACCTGATTATCCAACATTCTTGAGAAATCCTTGAGAACATGCTGGCGATCTTGTGTCCCAACTTCAATTTGTTGAGCATATTGTTTTACTTTTTTCTTCATCAGTTTATAGTTGATGTAATATCTGAAAGAAATAATAATTATGAGTATTGACAGCAGGATCCTAATTACAATGAAATGAATATGTTGTCCAATTTAATATTTAGCAACAGGTTGGAACACTCAACTTTGTATCAGTGTATTGTTTATATGTGTGCCTACACTAAGTTGGAGAAATATTGCACCCCCTAAAAGCTTTTAATTATGAAGGTATCATTTCAGCAGGTTTTGTGTGTTTTGTGGAGAGCAACTAAATTTTGGAATGAATGATTTTTTGTGCAGCAATTTACAAATGGAGTTAGGCAATGGACTACACAAAGCTGTGTTTTGCTGGTTCAGATCAAGGTCTGGTTAAATACTGTGGGATAGGTTGCTGCCACCTGCCACTTTCAGAGGTAATGTAAGGATCAAGAAATTGTTTCAGCCACTTTCATATATTCCCTCCATCCCAAAATAGACAGGGTGATTGCAAATGGCATGTAAACATAAAAATCTTCTAAAAATGCCCTTAGGTGGGCCAAGAAGAAGCATTTTTGTTTGAAGAAAGGATGATTCAAATTTTAAGGGTGGTGGATTCAAATGTAAGGATAATATAGGAAGTCAAATGGATAAATAATTTCACTGTTTAAAACTCCCATATATTTTAAGATGGCCCAAAAAGGAAACCACTCCTGGAGGGAACAGATCAACAGAACAAAAGAGAGTTTATCAATCAGTAATGAGATAAGGTTTCTATTGGAAAATGTATGTAAGTAGTTGTCAGGAGTAAGTGAGGGCCGAGGGCATGCTGTGGACATGTAGATCTGCTGTGTGACCTTGGGGTTAGTATCTTGGTTGAAACTGTTGTATTCATGCATTTTTCTCTTTTTGCTATCAATAAGTTTACAATGGATGTGGGAGACCGGATGTGGGAGACCAGATGAAATGGAAGTTGAAGCCTAATGGGGATTTTGACATCCGGTCATACTATAACAAATTAAGGGACACTCCCTCAATTGTCTTTCCTTGGAAAGCTATATGGAAAGCAAAGGCCCCTAGACGAGTCTCCTTTTTTGTTTGGTGTGTAGCTTGGAATAAGATCCTAACGGGTGATAACCTGAGATTGAGGAGATTGGTTTTTGTGGACTGGTGTATTATGTGCCGACATTGTGGAGAGACAGTAGACCACTTACTTCTTCATTGTGAGATGGCTTATCGGTTATGGAGTTTTGTCTTTATAACTTTTGGCTTGTCTTGGGTTACACCTAGATCGATTCCAAATTTGCTTTTTAGCTGGTGGAATTGGTTGGGGAAGCACTCGTCTCAGATTTGGAATTTAGTTCCGTTGTGCATCCTTTAGTGTATTTGGAAGGAACGGAATTGGCGGACTTTTGAGGATTTGGATAGTTCCAGTGATCAAATGCTTGCTTCTTTTAGTGGAACTCTTTTTGATTGGTCTCGGGCTGGGGACTCACGACTAGTGATTCTCTCCCTTCTTTCCTTAACTCCCTTTCTCTTTGTAATTAATATGTTGGTTGGTTTTCTTTTTTTTGTTTTTTCTCTGTTTTCTTCTTCTTGTATCTTTTGGGTCTGCTCTATGTTCTTTATGCATAGAGTAGCCTTTCGTATATATATCATTCTTACTTATCAAAAAAAAAGTTTACATGCCTCCCTTAAAAATCTACAAGCTTTAAAATGATTGCAATAGATTGACAAAAAATCAACTCATTTGAGTTACAATGGCCATTAGACAAGATAAACAATTTACTCTCTTATCACCATGACTTATTCATAAGTAGATAGCATAATGATGTATCCGAAATTCATTGTATACATTTTATCTTTTCTAATTTTTAAGAGAAAGCTTTCTTGAAGAAATCAGAATGAATTAAATTCTAAGCAATGCAAAAAATTATATATACACATTTCAACATACCCTTGCCATTCTAGAATTTGTCTTTCCTTCAACTTCTTCCCAAAGGCAACCATCTTTCACTACAAATAAAATTATATATACTGATGTGAGAAGATGACTAGAAGTCCACAGAAACATATACAACAGAAGTTTGCATTTCCTGGTTACAATGATACCGGGAGCTGTTCCAGCATTAAAGGATAATGAGAAAAGAAAACGATAACAGATATAATTTGTGTATTATGTTGCCATAAAACTTCTCATAGAACCACCACGTTTCTGCTGGCCTAAAATTCAGCTCTCAGGAATAAAATTATTTAAAGATTCAAAATATATGACAACTTCAGTGCTGTTGTAGACCTTTTACCATGTCAGAGGTATAAAATATAGTGCCAGACAGTCATACACAAAACCTGACAGCTACGATTGAATAACATTTTGTGCTTGAGGGCAAAATGTGGTCTCCTCATTTCACAGATTAAACAGCACAATATCTCTTCTTCTTTTTTTCCTAATGACTAATAGGCCAATATCTTTTGTATTGAAAAGAAGTAAAATCAATTAGTACATACATGTATACTATTTTACATGGAAGCCTTAAAATTAAGTAAATCTGTCAGACACATGACAGAGCCATACCTTTTTTTTTCCCTAATGAATAATAGGCAATATCTTTTATTTTGCCAAGAAGTAAAATTGATTAGTACATACATGTATGCTATTACATAGAGCCTTTAAAATGAAGTAAATCTATCAGACACAACTACATGTTCACTTTGAGACATGTACCTAAATGGAATACCTGACAAATGAAGATATAAATACTACTTGGCTTACTAGAATTCCCAACTTAAAATGCTCCTAAAGTGAAGAATTCATCTTGGGCAAAATGTCAATTATCTCATGCGATAGAACAAGATAACTAGTCCATTTTACAGATAAACAAACTCCCGTATGTCCTAACAATTGGAGGTTAGACAAGTCGAAGAACCAGACATACACCAAATCCTCACGTGGACATAAGTCCACGCAACATAGCATTTCAGACAGATTGAAAAACTACAACTCCACTTTCTTATAGAGCCAGACAAGCACAATTAACAACATTGAACACCTAACATAAATCCAATTCCTAGATAGTAAAGAAGACTTACATCTGAACTTTTTTAACCAAAAAAAAAAAAATTATAAACTATTCTTTGGAAGAAAAGAATAAACATGAGAATCCAGCCCTTGAAAATTAATCTTAGCTAGCTGCAACACTAGACTTCTCAACTCCCAATCCCAACTCGATACAAAACCCGTCACTTTTCCGTATTATTTGAATACTGAAAACCTATCATAAAGCCATAAATTGGGCATGAAATTGCCACATCAATCATGATATGAGTCCAACTAAATCCAGCTGAAAAGGATTGCGTGTTTAAATTTCCTTTCTCCCAAACAATTAATTTAAAACAAACTTCAGTACTGTTCTTATTCAACTGAACAGCTTATCGGTTTATCAGTCAAACTTATCATGCCTTACACAAAGTTTATGTAAAGCCACCAATTCCTAAATTTATGATAAGCCATCAATCATTAGAGCTGTGATTGCTAATCAAATTAGCATATTGACTAGTCAGCTTAATCTAATTCAGTGAACATGTTTACCATTATCTCGTAAAAACCACCGAATTTGACCAAGTCCATATCAAACAAATCCAAATTAATCAAGTTCTAGTATCACATAGTCAGCTATTTCAGATTCACAAACTATACTCATTAAGAAAAAAAAAATTAAATTAATTAAATTAAAATCTTCACAGCTATGAATATAGTATATATTATTCCGAACAATATACCAGTAAGCTAAATATTATGCTCAAATTGAAAATTTGAACTGCAGAGAAGTTTTCGTTCCTGCTCTGTTTGGCTGCCGAGAAAAAGAAAAACGAAAACTAGTTTCTTAACTAATAATATAGTCTTCTTTGATAGGTTTCCTATAACTTAAAAAACCTGAGACGCGGAATTTCGAAATTCGAATCTCGTTTTCTTTTTCTAAGTTGCCAAACGGAGCACGAATTCAAAGAAAACAAATACATAAAAAAAACAACAAATAAATAAATAATTCGTTCATAGAAAATGCATTACCGAAGTGAATTTCGGAAATCTCGCTATAACGCTACGAGTCTGAGCACACGAAACGAAACGAAATGAAACGAAACGCAAAGTTTGTTTGTTTGTTTGTTTTTGGTTATATATAGATGGCCATCAACGAACACAGCTATGGCAATAACAAGCTAGCAGCAAGACGTAAACAATGGAGGAAGCGTATTCTTATTGGAAACCAAATGGAAACTGTTTTACGAAGCAACTCTCGACGCGAATTTGGGAAACATTTTGTTAAGAAATAGAGATTCGGGATTCAGAGAGAGCAGAAAATAGTGCTGCGTTTGTTTGATAGAATGAGAATATCTGAATATAATATATATATATATATATATATATATTTATATTTATATTTATTTATTTATTTATATAAAAGGGGTTGAGATTTTGAGAGGTGGTAGAGTTGGCTTTGCTATGTTTTTTCTTTCCATACAAAGGAAAAAAAAAAAAAAACAACAACAACAAAAAAAGAGTGGCCCCTTTGTTTCTCTAGTGATAATGAGGTAGTGTAGGGTTGGGAGGAGAGATTGGAATCTCTGTGATAAATAATGAGGGGTCGAAATCAACTTAGGAATTATTATCTTTTAGACCTTCATTGCCCTTTATGTATAATAACAATCCAATTATTATGAGAGCACAATGAGAGTGTGTGTGATTGTGAGAGACAATGATGAGATGCTTTATTTATTTATTTTTTTTGAGAAGAATGAGAGTGCTTTATTTCGATTCAGTTTAGGTCGGAACTGTTTAATATATATCATATCATATACTATATAATAAAAGTTGGACTTAAATGCCGTGGTTGTACCAAATGGCTTCACCAAATTGCATAATTTTTTTAAAATTTTTAGATTTTTCAATAAATTCATTCACTTAAGTTTTTAGATAAAAACAAAAAGTTTTTGATCTTTATCAACTTCTTTAGATAAAGTAACAATAAGTGTTCTAATAAACTTCTTCTCCTCTTTTTTTTTTTTTTTGGGATAAACATTTATCCTACATCATCTATTTCCTAATAATAAAGTAAAAAATTTAAAAGTATTATTTTTTCTTCTCAAAATTTTTTTCTTTTGGAATAAACGACAAAAATATAGCTAATATTTATTAACTTTAACGTAAACTAAAAAAATTCTAATAACATTAACTGTTTTTTGGGATAAAGTAAAAAAAAAAAAAAAAAAAACTAATATGTAATTAACATAAACTTCTTAATTACGTAAACTCCTTTTTCTTTTTGTTCATATCAAGTTATCAACTTCTTCACAACTTAAAATTATCTAATATAAAAGTGGGGGTATATATACGGTTTCTTGATGTATTCTTTCCTTCTCATACTTACCTTACCTATGAAACTTGCATGTATGAATTTGCCTTCTTCTTTTTGTTTTTCCATAAAATTCCCTTGTTTATTTATTTTTTTCATCAAATTGAATATGTTTTGTGTGTGGGTTGCCTTTTGTTTAAGTTATTTTTGTTAACTTTGATCTAATTCATATGCTTATTATGGTCTTCAGAATCAATTGTAAAAACAATGGATATTTAAGGTGATGTGAAATCTCCATGACTTCGCTGCCTCCCCCTTGCTGTCAAAGTTAATTCAATTTTCATGTGAGTATCTTTACTTTAACTCTAATTCCAGATTTTTTTTTAATGTTTAGAAATTAATATTGTTTGTAATTATTGAATTCAGAGTTTCTTTGTGTCTATATATTTATGTGTGTGTTATTGTGAATTTTGCTTTCAAATTTTTTTTTTAATTTTATAAATTTGGGTAGTTTTAATTTGTAAATTCGGGATGATTTCTTGGGGTTAAAGTAAAAATATTAGGTTAATTTTAATCATAATTCATGCAATAGTAGGGTGTTAGATGTTGATATTAATTTTATGCTTATTTACATTAATTAACATAAACATCTTAGCATGTTTGGTGTTGATATTAATTTGACACTTTGAGATGCAAGCGCTTCATTATACTTAAATATAAATGTTATTATGCCGGTATGTTATAAGTATTATTTGTTGTTCCTCGCCCTACTTCACCTTCATTGTTATTTGAATAAGTAAAAGTTATGTCTTTGTCCGACCAAGTATAGCATTTCTCTTCAATCATTAATTAGTGTTTCTCAATAAAATTATTCATGTTATAAGTTTATGACCAAAACCGTGCAAAGCCCTGCCCGTTTACCAACTAAAAGCTTTTAGAAATTTAAAACTTGCCATAATCTTTAAAATATTTTTACTATTTTATTTGTTATTAAATTTAATTATATTATCAAAATATATATATATTTTAAATTTTATATATAATTCTTTTATCAAGCCGTGCATCGCACGGGCATAATACTAGTATATATATACACACACACCTCTGAGCACGCGCTCACGTGCGTGCCCAAAAACTCTTATATTTTTTTGGATAAAAGTTAATAAGTTGCATCTATTATGATTTTGAAATATATTTTTTTAATTTTTCAAACAAATAAAAATGATAAAGTTTAGAAATAAGTAGTAACTGTAATTTCTTTTTTGAACATGAAGAAAAAAAAAATCTTAAATTTTAGGAGTTATTTTTTTGAATTCAAAATGAAAAATGTTATTTAACATTTATGACCCTATTTTTTAAATGAAGTTACTCTTCAATAATGAGGGTATTTTTGAATCACATAAAAGTCCAGTTAAAAGAGGGGAATCCTCTTATATACAGTATAGATATATATGACAAAATTTAGTTACAAAATTTGTTGTAACTTAAAACTACAATATTACTCAATATCTTTTTATTGGAGACGAATTTTGACAAATCCACAATTGGATTACATTTTCATCTTGTATTCTCTATGCTTGCAAAATTTCTAGAAAATTAAAGATTCAATAGCTATGTCATGACGTTTTATTAAAGGAGGCTATCTAATCAGCCTGAAGAACATTATAAATGTCTGGTGGAACATCTTCTATCCAGACCAACAAATGAGGACATAATATTGCTTATCTTGCTAAAGAATGAGCAACTGCGTTACAATGGCTACGCACATGGGAAAGACTCCAACTTTGGAAAAAGGATGCAAGGTATACGTACTTACATCCTCTGCTAAGTGGCCAAATTGAGCCAAGGATTGGCTTTTGAATTGAAGAGCGTTGATGAGAATTGCACAATCCCCCTCAAGAATGACTTTGTTTACTCCTATCTCAATTGCTAATTCCAGAGCACTTCGTGCCGTTAGGGTCTCTACCTCTAGAACAGTTGAAGGTAATCGAATTTGCTGTGAGAGGGAGGTCATGACCAGACCCGCCTCGTCTCGTACCACAACACCAATACCAGCACGACTCTCTTGACTGAAAAGAGCTCCATCAAAGTTAATCTTGAAACTGGAATTACTTGGAGTGTTTAATAGGAGTAGTATTTACATATGTAGACCTATATATGCATGATATGTATAGTATTAGCAAATATAAATATATGTAATCATATCATGTCTTATATTATATATACATAAAGTTTATCTTGTTTGTGCCAAGTGATCACTTGCTCATTGTTATATATATATGGACATTGTTTTATAATTTTTTTTTTTTTTTTTTTGAGAGTGAGACATTGTTTTATACTGATTATCTTCTTCTTCCTCTTTTTCTTTTTATGTAGTGTGATGTATTAATTAATATTATCTTTTTTTAAGTTATTAATATTATCTGCTCTAAATGAAATTTTATTGTTTCAATAAATTTAAGAATAATAATTAGAATGCAAGTCTAAAAAAAAATACTAATTAGAATTCTATCGCAAAAAATAATCAAGAAATAAAATGTTTATTTATTTTAATAATGGTTTCAATTATTGAAATATTTACTTTGGTATATATATATGGTTTGTTTATTAAGCCACATAAGTACTAGTGTGTATAATACATATTATACATAACACATCCACTATTTTGATAAAATCTTTTCATTTTGCAAGTGTGTATTTCTTTTTAAAAAAAATTATTTTCAAATTAATGGCTTCATTTTGTGTTTGTTAAACGGGGAAATATTGAACAAGATAATTAAGTGGATGTTGCTACAGTTCATTAGTTAGGGCTGGACGACTTCTCTTCAGTATCTCAAATACAAGGAAGTCCTATTAATATTCATCTTTATTTCGTCTTAGTTACAATAAATCATATCATATCATATCATATTATATATAATAAAATTTGGGTTTAGACGCCGTAGTTGCGCCACATAGCTTCACCAAATTGTAGCAATTTTATTAAATTTTTAGATTTTTAAAGAACTAAAAAAGAATAGTATACTACCAGGACTCTAATTCATTCTTATCATTAAATAAAATTAGATTAACATTATTTTTTTATTTGTTAGGATATATTTCTTAAATTAAGGGATAATATTTTACATACAAAAATTTAATTTAGATAATATTTATCATCTAATTAACATTATTTTTTTATTTGTTAGGATATATTTCTTAAATTAGGGGATAATATTTAACATACAAAAATTAAATTTAGATAATATTTATCATCTAAATTTTCAAAATTTTAATATTATTAAATTAATATTATTTTATCAGAATATCAAGCTACACAAGTTGATTATTAAGGGATAAGCACAATCCAAATTCTTCAAGAGGTGATTAATATAAATCTATTCCAAGAAACAGTATATATCTCCAATAATTTGATAATCTCTATCTATTCCAAAAAAACAGTATATATCTCCATTAATTTGATAATTTCTACATTGATGACATTTAATATATATATATATAAATTCTTTATAGCTATCAACCACGTTCTCTTTCTCTCCTTTTTTTTTTAATTTTTTTAATTTTTAATTTTTTATATGTTACGTTATTTTTTTTTATTTTTTTTTATCCTAAAATTTTTTTTTTTTTTCATTCTATTCATATGACCTTTTTTTAATTCCAATTTTTATGGGATAATAAAAACAAACACATTGATTAGATATCTTTAATTTCAATAAGATTTAAATGAATTATATTTCAAATGGAACTCTACCAATATATATAACCCTATATATCCTTTTTGGAGTGAAGCTTATTTCAATATGTGAATACCTAAATCCCATGACAATGCAGGTATGCATTCTTTCTTCTTTTATTATTATTATTTTCATTTTGTTTATTTTCTTTAGTGTTATTATTGGTTTTTTGTCTTCATGTGATTTTAATTAATGAATTCAAAACATTCAAAAACATTGTCAAGTTTCTAAAGGCTCCTTCTTTGTTTTTGTATTTTGTTTTTATTAAATTGATTAGGTTTTGTGCATTGGTTGCCTTTTGTTTAAACTATTTTTCTTAGCTTTGATCTAATTTATATGCTTAGGGTTAGGGTCTTAGAATTAATGATTAAATATGGTTAGTGTAAGGACGCAATTTGAGTCCTAAGCCCAAAAGGTAAAAGGATTTAGGCCCAAAGAGCCCAATACAATAAATTTGTAGAGAATGGGTTGGAAAACTAAGCTCTAATGAGTTGGGTAACGATTATAGTGGATCCCAATGACAATGAAGTAAAAAATACACTAGTTTTATCTAAGAAAATCATCCTCAGCACAGTCCAAGGAGAGCAGTTCTTGTATATAATTGAAGTTGATTACAAGTACAGTTCTTATTGCTACAGTATTTCTCTTTCAATTCTCCAATCCCCTTTTCCCAGGGTCTTCTTTCTATTTTATACTATCTTCTTCTTCTCATCTTTACCCTCCACATGTAGATTAGATTGCTAGTGTTAATCCTTGTCCCATCAACACTTTCCTGAAGTCTTCGGGGAGTAGCTGTAAGGCTGAAAATTACTGTTCAAGTATCACTTCCTCATTAATGCGGCCAAAGAGTTAGCTACAAAGCCTTTAATGCGGTGGTAGCAGCTTTCTCTTAGATATTTCATAGCCTCCCTCTGTCCTGTTCCTTCTTGATACTTATCCTCAGTAGTGAAATTGTCCAGAACGTTGCTCTTGATGTCAAACCGCACCTTCTGACCTTGGCTTTGCTCAGCCGAGGAAGCATTCCTCCTCGGATCACCTCCCTGTAACATCATGCCTAGATCTCTTCCTTTATTTATTAGTGCTGACCTCTATAACACGTTTACCCATTCTCGGACTATTAGGTGTCCTCGGACTAGGCCCTCGGCCCAATATATTTTACTGGGCCTAACATCCTTACAATAGCCTCTCGAAATTCCCCTCTTTTGCTCCTCGGGCAAAAAGGAGGAGTTCGATATCGCTATAACCACTCTGCACTTATCATACATCACATTTGTCTGTGCAGGTGCCTTTTTAACTGCCCAACGCACGCTCCTAACACTTCGGCATCTGAGACGCACTTTTATTAAATTTTTGCGGCTCCATGTTTCCCACGTTCTACGGCGCGATGCGAATCCAACGGTTGGAGATTTTATTGGAACTCGGGCGGGAACTTTCCCGCTCGTCACTCTCTTTCTGATATAAATATTGCCCGAACACCTCATTTACCTCACTTTAGCATTCATACACTGAACCTTTGCACTCATAAACTGAACCTTTGCACTCATAAATACCAAGAGCTAGTCCGAGGAGAGTTTCATATTTCACGTAAGTCATTTTAACCCTTTTTGTTTACTTTTCCTTCTATTTTTCTTTTCACACAATTCTTTCCTCCTCGACCCTCTTAATTTCCCTTTATCTCCTTCTCACTTTTACCTATCTCCAACTAAATGGGTAGATTCGCTTACTTGGTAGACTTCGCGAAAAGTATTGAAAACTTTAAAACTCAATACAGAATCTCGTCGGGTGTCTCCATTAGGTATTGTAAGAAAGGGGATTGGCACACCGATAGACATGAGGGAAAAGTGGTAATCCCAATGATCGCCTTTATAGAGGAGGGGATGAGAATCCCCATGTGTACAGTCACCAAGGATTACCTAAGGGCTCATAGGTTAGCTCTCACCCAGTGTGCCCCCAACATGTTTAGAATTTTAGGTAGTGTAGACGCCCTTAATGAGAAAATGGGCTTAAACCTTACCCACCACGACGTTAACTGGATTTACAACCTTCACCACTTAAAAGGGCAGGGGTATTACTTAAAAACTAGGCACCCTGAGGTCAAACTTATCTCATGCCTTCCTAATTCCAACAAAGGCATGAACAAGAATTTCTTGATCATTTTAGGGGAGTGGCACGATGGCCTCCCCTGCCCGACGAGAGAGGGGCAACCAGGTGGGGTTTTAGGTCTAAGTTTATTTCTTTTAAGTTACCTTTTCTTCACTTTGACACATTTTGTTCCTATTTTCTTCCTTTTGTGTCGGTATTTGAAATTTCCTTTGATTTTCACCGTTCCCTTCTCTGATTGTTTCTCTTACTGGTTTTGCAGATCATCATGCCGCCATTCCGAACTTCAGCCTTGTCAACCAGCCAAGCCTAGACAAGATACTCCAAGCCGAGGTGTTTGTTCACAAAGACGGTCAACTGAGAGCGGCCCACCTGATCCTCGGCTACAAGCCTTTGTCGTCCAGCTTCCAAGCGCCGAAGTGCCAGATAAAGGCAAAGGATCCGCGCTTGCACCAGATAAGCGTCGCAGCTCCTGGTTTCCTTACCACCGGCCCTATTCCAGAAGGCGTACCTCTAGCAACTCTGCCACTTCAGTATACAAGTGGAAAGGCCACCCCTTCCCATCCTGTTATCAAAGAAGAAGAAAAAGAAAAAGAAGAAGAAAAGATAGTAGACATCTCGGACTCAGAGGATGAATACCTGGTCTTTAACTAGCCTTTGTCCCCAGAAATCCCAATTGGTGACCTCGGCCATCCTTTCCCAGCCCAAACCAGCCATAACCAAGAAGTTACTAACATACCAGACGCCATGGGGATACAGCGCAAGCCAGGTCCACTCTCCAAGAGCTGTTGGAGTCCCAACCTGAGGGAAACGCACCTGGGAAGGTAGCCCAGACCAGGTTTCCCACCCCTCCACCCACCCAACCCCTCCGATCTGATCCTGCCGATCACAAGAGAAAGAGGGAGCAGAAGAGTAAGAAGGTGGTGGAAGTAGGAAGAACCCACCCCTCCCAAGAGGTTGAGCCCCAAAAGAGGGCCAAACAGGCCAGAGGTATGCAGACGAGGTCATCCAGTGAGGGTGAAAGGAGGGGTGATCAGCAAGCTGCAATCCCAGCCTGGGCCCCACCCTTGGT
Organism: Notholithocarpus densiflorus; assembly: GCA_030021035.2. Classification (NCBI taxonomy): domain Eukaryota; kingdom Viridiplantae; phylum Streptophyta; class Magnoliopsida; order Fagales; family Fagaceae; genus Notholithocarpus; species Notholithocarpus densiflorus. The sequence goes on from JARYZH020000002.1 coordinate 10,274,416, forward strand.
GCTGGATGGAGCTCCTCTCCCTAGTGATGCCTCCATCCGAGATTTCCAGCAAGGCAAGACTGGATACGTGGCACACGTAGTGGAGCAGTCTCTGTTGCTGCCCAATGACATGACTGACCTCAGATCCATGAAGAAGCATGAGGTATTCCTCGGCTTAAAAAGGGACCTTGCTATGATAAGTCTCTTAGTCTTAGTCTTTTTTCTTTTCTTTTTTTCTTTTTTTTTTTAAACTGTACTTCCTTCCCCTCTTAGGCCATCCAAGCCACGTTCAGGGCCGAGAAGATGGTAAATAGTTCTTATTGGATGATGAAGGAGGAGAAGGGAAGGCGCATCGCGGCTATTGACGCCTTCCACGTGGCCGAGAAGAGTGTGCAGGAGCTGAAGGCTAAATTGGCCGAGGCGGAACGAGATAAAAAGAGTGCCAACGCCGCCTTGGAAAGGGCTGAAAGGCAAGATGAAAGTCAGCGAAAGCAACTTCGCCAGACTGAGGATCAGTTGTTCGCCTCCAAGGAGCAAATTGCAGTCTTAAAGAAAAAATTGGAGAAGGCCGAGAAGGCCCGGGATCAGGCAGAGAAAGCCAGGGATTAGGCCGAGCAAGATGGGTATGATGTAAGAGTGGTGGAGACCGAGAAAGCCCTCAGGGCTGAGGTCTCGGAGATATGTAGGAACTACTGCCTCCAGGTATGGAATGAGGCTCTCAACCAAGCTGGGGTTGAGGCTTCTTCTGTACTTAGGAGGACAGAGAGTGTACACTACCCTCCTGCCATCCAAGCATCTAGCCCTGCCAGCTTTAAGACTAATACCGCCCCCGAGGTGGCAGACGTGGGCAAGGCCAATCTAGTCAAGGCCCTAACCTCCTCTGACAACCCTTCCGAGGTGGTCGAGCAGTCTGGGGTTGTTGTAAAGGAAGTAGACACAACCAAGGGAGTGGCCCCTGATGCCACAAAGCCCCCAACTGCTTCCCAGGACCTCTCCACAGAGAAAGAAGTTCCTACCAGGATAGAGATAGTCCTGGCCACTCTTCCCGTGCCTGCCAAGGGTGACCTCGCAAGTAAGGGCCCTGAGGCCTCAGAAGCAGCATCCACTCAGCCCACCAAGGCCCTAGCCAAAGAAAAAATTGTAATAAAAAAGAAATAGTTTTCAGTGTAACTCTTTTTTCTTTTTTTTTTAACTGTTGTCTTTATTTTCAAAGTTTGTAATTAAGTTACCCTTTTGTAACTAATTTGCCTTTTTCGAAGGCTTAACTTAATGAAAATTATGAACATTTCCTTTATTCTTGTGATATTCATATAAGTCTTGATATGATTCTTATCTTATTTAGCACTTTAACCAATTTGAAAATGAGACACAATTTCACTTAGCTATCTGTGTAAATGATGATGTGTTTGAAATCCAAACAAAGTATATCCTCTACTCCAAAAACATACACAATGGTAAAAGTATCCACCCATGTCTGATTCCACTTAACCTTCCACTTATTAGTAAGTCTAAAGAACTAAAGGGACAACCAATTCTTAAACAGGTAATAGATATACTTGATATACTTACAAATGCTTTAAGTGATGCTCATGAATATCCCTTTACTCAAGCTGCTACCATGAAGATCTCTGCCATTATGCATCGCTGGTTCTATTTGATACTTTAAACGAACAATAGAATGTATTAATTTACCCAGAGCATGTGGTCCGAGGAGCCACACATGGCTAAGGTTCTATTTAACACTTAGACAAATAATCTAAAATATCAACTTACCCAAGGTATGTGGTCCAAGGATCCAGGCATGACCAAGGTTATGTTTGACACTTAGCAAAATGAGATAAAGCATTAATTTACCCAAAGTATGTGGTTCGAGAAGCCAGGCATAACTAAGGTTATGTTTAACACTTAGAGAAATAACTGAAAATATCAATTTACCCAAGGAATGTGGTCTGAGGAACCAGGCATGACCAAGGTTCTGTTTGATACTTAGCAAAATGATATAAGGCATTAATTTACTCAAAATATGTGGTCCGAGGAGCCAGGCATAACTAAGGTTCAGTTTAACACCTAGAGAAATAACTGAAAATATCAATTTACCCAAGGTATGTGGTTCGAGTGACCAAGCATGACCAAGGTTCTATTTGATACTTAGCAAAATGATATAAGGCATTAATTTACCCAAAGTATGTGATCTGAGGAACCAGGCATAACTAAGGTTCTATTTAACACTTAGAGAAATAACTAAAAATATCAATTTACCCAAGGTATGTGGTCCGAGGGACCAGGCATGACCAATGTTCTGTTTGAAACTTAGCAAAATGATATAAGGCATTAATTTACCCAAAGTATGTGGTCCGAGGAACCAGGCATAACTAAGGTTCTATTAAACACTTAGAGAAATAACTGAAAATATCAATTTACCCAAAGTATGTGGTCTGAGGGACCAAGCATGACCAAGGTTTTGTTTGATACTTAGCAAAATGATATAAGGTATTAATTTGCCCAAAGTATGTGGTCTGAGAAACCAGGCATAACTAAGGTTCTGTTTAACACTTAGGAAAATGCCATGAAGTAAAGGAAAATGCCATGAAGTATTAATTTACCCAAAGTATGTGGTTCGAGAAACTAGGCATAACTAATGTTCTATTTAACACTTAGGAAAATGTCATGAAGTATTAATTTACCCAAAGTATGTGGTTCTAGGAACCAGACATAACTAAGGTTCTGTTTAACACTTAGGAAAATGCCATGAAGTATTAATTTACCCAAATTATGTGGTCCGAGGAACCAAACATAACTAAGGTTCTATTTAATGCTTAGGAAATTGCCATGAAGTATTAATTTACCCAAAGTATGTGGTCTGAGGAATCAAGCATAACTAAAGTTCTGTTTAACACTTAGGAAAATAATTGGAAAATATCAATTTACCCAAGGTATATGGTCCGCAAAGCCAGATATGACCAAGGTTCTGTTTGATATTCACAATAGGACACATAACGCATAATGTAATAAACCAAAATGTGGCAGAGAAAACTTTCATTAATAATAACACCTTCTCAGATTGTTTGCATTCCAGGGGCGTGGTACAACATTTTCATCTAGATTTTCAAGATAATATGCACCTATTCCAGCCACTGAGGTGATGCGATATAGCCCTTCCCAGTTGAGCCCTAACTTTCCCCATGCTGGGTTCTTTGCAGTACCTAAAACCTTTCTTAATACCAAGTCTCTAGGCGCCAATGGCCTTAACTTCACGTTGGTATCATACCCTTGCTTGAGCTTGTGTTGATAATACGCTAATTGGACCATGGCGTTTTCTCTTCGCTCTTCAATTAAGTCTAAGCTCTTCCCTAACAGCCCATCATTGTTGCTCGGAGTGAAAGAACTCGTTCTCAGTGTTTGGAACCCAGTCTCTAGAGGAATAATAGTCTCGGCTCCATAAGTCATTGAAAAGGGTGTCTCCCCTGTTGACCTGCGAGATGTAGTCCGATATGTCTAAAGGACGCGTAATAGCTCTTCCACCCATTTTCCCTTCGCATCATCCAATCTCTTTTTGAGTCCATTCACTATGACCTTATTGACAACCTCGGCCTGTCCATTCCCTTGTGAATAAGCCGGGGTGGAATACCTATTAGTAATTCCGAGGTCACAACAGTACCTCCTGAAGGTTTTGCTATTAAACTAAAGACCATTGTCAGAGATGAGAGTATGGGGGATCCCAAACTGAGTGATAATATTTTTCTAAAAAAAATCTCTTGGCATCCACATTCCTGATATTTGCCAATGGTTCAGTTTCAACCCATTTGGTGAAGTAATCCATGCCAACCAACAACCATCTCTTATTCCCTGCTGCCTTAGGGAAAGGTCCTAGAATATCCAAGCCCCATTGAGCAAATGGCCAAGGGCTGGACAGAGGATTAAGGACTCCCCCTGGTTGGTGAATGCTTGGTGCAAATCTTTGGCATTGGTCACACTTCCTCATATATTCTTGCGCTTCCTTCTGCATATTCGGCCACCAGTATCCCTGAGTGAGAGCTCGGTGAGACAAAGACTTGCCTCCTGTGTGGCTTCCACAAATCCTTTCTTGTAACTCCTCAAGGAGTTGCTCTAATGCCTCCGGGTGTATGCATAGTAAGTATGGCCCAGAAAAATAGCACTTGTACAATTTTTGGTCCTCGAACAACCAAAACTGAGGAGCCTTTCTTCGCACCTTGTCAGCCTCTGACTTCTCCTTGGGTAAGATATCCTCCTTAAGGAATAGCACTATAGGGTCCATCCAGCTATATCCCACCCTAATTTGATGAATTTGAGCCATCTCCTTTTTCATCTCAGTGGGCTTGCACAAGTCTTCAACAATGATAACCCGAGGTAAGCCCTGTGCCGAGGAGGTTGCAAGAGTGGCCAGGGAATCAGCATGTGTGTTTCCACTTCTCGGGATTTGCAGCAAGTTAAAAGACTCAAACTCTGATCGCAAATGCCTAACCTGACTTAAATATCATTGCATTCTCACATCCCTGGCCTCTAACTCTCCTTTTACCTGGCCTACCACTAACCTTGAATTCGAGAATATTTCCACTGCTTTTCCTCCCATTTTTTGAACCATGGTCATCTCTACCAATAGAGCCTCATATTCAGCCTCATTGTTTGTGGCTGAAAAGCCCAATCTTAAGGATTTCTCAATAGTGATCTTCTTAGGAGATATTAAAACCAGCCTTACTCCGGATCCTCTTTGATTCGCTGCACCATCAACATATACCTTCCAAGATAAAGGTTCTTGCAAGGTGACCACGCCAACTAATTTTTCATCCATGTCTTGCTTCTCTATCTCCTCTTTTAATGGGGATTCAGCAAATTCAGCCACCAAATCTGCGAGGACCTGGCCCTTGATAGAGGTGCGAGGCATATACTTGATATCAAAAGCCCCTAAGATCGTACCCCATTTGGCAATCCTCCCCGTGAAATCAGCACTCCGAAATAGTGATCGAAGCAGAAGTTGGGTTAAAACAACAATTATGTGGGATTGTAAGTAGTGAGGGAGTTTACGTGTAGCATGTACCACTACCAGAATGGCTTTCTCTAATGGTAAATAACGAACTTCTGTTTCTTGCAAAGACTTGCATACATAGTAAACTGGCATTTGCTCACCATCGTTAATTCGTATCAGCACCAAGCTTACAACATGGGAAGCCACAACAATGTAGGCAAACAAGACCTCGTCTACTCGGGCCTGGACATGACAGGTGACTGAGAAATGTATTCCTTAAGTTTTTGGAAGGCTAAAGCACACTCCTCGGTCCACTCAAATCCCTTCTACTTATTCAACAATTGGAAGAATGGTCTGCACCTGTCCGCTGACCGAGAGATAAACCGATTTAGGGCAGTAGTCATTCCAGTTAGCATTTGGATCTCTTTAGGATTCCGAGGTGATTGCAGACTGCTAATTGCCTTAACCTGATTAGGGTTGACCTCAATTCCACAATAAGTGAACATATAGCCCAGAAATTTGCCTAATACCATGCCAAAAGAGCACTTGGAAGCATTAAGGCGCAGTTTATGTTTTCTCAGTATTTTGAAAATATCCCCAAGGTCTCCCACATGCTTGGACTCCACCTTACTATTCACCACCATATCATCTATATAAACCTCAATATTCTTGCCCAATTGTGGCTCAAACATCCTAGTCATCATTCTCTGATAGGTAGACCCTGCATTCTTCAAACCAAAAGGCATCACCTTATAGTGGTAGTTTCCAGTAGGAGTAACAAATGTTGTCTTTTCCTGATCACCTAGGGCCAGTGGTATCTGATGGTATCCCTAGAAGACATCCAAAAAGTTCATCCGAGGATGGCCTACAGTTGCATCCACTAGCTAGTCTATCCGAGGCATAGGGAAAAAGTCTTTTAGACAGGCCTTATTCAAATCTGTGAAGTCCACACACACTCGCCACTTCCCACTCTTATTTTTCACCACCACAGTATTGGCTAGCCACTCGGGCTAAAACACCTCTTTAATAGCTCCAGCCTGCTTAAGTTTTGTCACCTCGTCCCTGATAGCATCGAAATGGTCTCTAGATGAACGCCCAGGTGGTTACTTTTTGGGGGTGACGGATGGATTAACATTCAAATGATGACAGATGAAATTTGGATCCACCCCAAGAGCTTCGTAAGCACTCCACGCGAACACGTCAATGTTCCTCTTGAGAAACTCTATTCAGCTCTTCCTTCTCCTATGGAGGCAGTTGAGCTCCCACCTGAAAAAACCTTTTTGAATCATCATCCGCCACAATCTTCTCTAAATTCTCACACTCTGCCCCCTCAGCTGTCTCCTCCATGGGTAACACTGGAGTCCTTGATTGCTATAAGCTCCTCTCAGCAGAGGCCGATGACTTCACTCCTGGTTGATGCATTATTGCAGCGACCAAGCACTGCCTTGCCATGGACTGCCTCCCAATCAACTCCTCAATCCGGTCCCCAGACGGATATTTCACTTTCAAATGCAGAGTGGAGGAAACGGCTCCCAGGGCATGAAGCTAGGGTCTTGCTACAATAGCCGTGTAAGGAGAATAAGCATCCACTACAATGAAATCCACCTCCACCACCTCTGATCATGCTTGTACGGATAGTTGAATCTGGCCCCTTGGAATAACAACTTTCCCGTCGAATCTTACCAGAGGTGAATCATAAACTGTCAAGTCCTCAAGTTTCAAGCCTAGTCCGTTGTACAAATCAGGGTACATAATCTCTGCCCCACTGCCTTGATCCACCATCACCCTCTTAACATCATATCTCCCTATCCTGAGGGTGACCACCAGGGCATCATCATGTGGCTATACGGTTCCAACCTTGTCCTCCTCAGAGAAACTCATCGCTGCCCGGTTCTCCACTCTAGCCCTCTTCGGCTCAGGTCTAGAGTCTTCGGCAGGTGACCGGGCTACAGACATCACCCTGGAAGGGTGAGAACCAATTCTCCCTAGGGCCGCGAAGATGACATTGATGGTGCCCAAAGGGGCTCTGGAAAAAGCATTCCCCTGAAATCCTAATCCTGTCTGACCCCTTGGTCCATTGGGCTGATGTAGAAATTGTTTTAGCCTCTCCTTTCTGACTAGTTGCTCCAGATGACTCCTTAAAGTTCTACAGTCTTCTGTGGTGTGCCCTCGGTCCTGGTGGTATTGGCAATGAAGGTTTTGATTGCGCTTCATGGGGTCACCTCCCATCTTATTTGGTCACTTAAAAAATGGCTCATTCTTAATTTTCTCCAAGGCTTGGTGTACTGGTTCTCGAAACACCGTGTTAACCATCTGAGTAGTGGTAGACCCCAATTGCCCAGCAAAATCTCTCCTAGGCCGGTTATTGTTGTAGCGATCCGATCTGAAATCCCTCCTCTCCTAAGAGATAACCTTACCCTTCCCTTTCCCTTGTTGTTGGTCTTCTTCGACCCACTTATACTTATCAATTTGGTCTATGAGTTGATGTACACTGTTAGCGGGTTTCCCGGTCAAAGATTTCCTCAAGCCATGCTCGGCAGGTAAGCCGACCTTGAAGGTTCTTATGGCCACATCATCAAAGTCCCCATCTATTTCATTGAACATCTTTCAGTACCTACCCGAGTACGTTTTCAAGGTCTCCCATTCTCGCATGGTCATAGACAACAGGGAGTCCAAGGGCCAAGGAACTCTACTGCATGTAATAAAGCGAGATCCAAATGCCTGGGTGAGTTCTTTAAAAGAATCAATAGAACCTGCTCCTAAGCCATCAAACCACCTCATGGCCACAGGCCCCAAACTGGATGGGAATACTTTGCACATTAGGGCCTCATTCCTGGAGTGTATAGCCATTCTCTAATTGATGTGGCTCACGTGCTCCATAGGATCTGTTCGACCATTGTACATGGTGAACATTAGCTGAATGAACCGCTAAGGAAGTCTCCCTCCCTCGATTCTGTGCATGAAAGGTGATCTGAAAATTTGATTTAACGCCTTGCTTATAACGTCATTTCCCAAGCCTTTGCAAGACGGGCTCTTATTCCTACGCCCATGGTGGTAATCCCCTTCACATGAGAAAGATTCACTAGAGGGGTCCTTGACCAGGGTCTATAACTACCATCCTCCTCATCGCCAGAAGAGAAATCAGAATTGGAGGGAGTTCGCCTTCACCGTTCGTGGCGCAACTTCCTTTTCAGATGATCAATCTCCAGTTGCATGGCTCTGGTATTCTCCTCATGAGAAAGGTGGCTCCCGCCTCGAGACTAACTCCTACTAGTATAGGTGGTATGCACACTGACCTCCCGATCCCTTCTCCGCTCAAGATTAACAAAATGATCTTGACGTTAGGACCCTATAGATTCCTCCCGATTCGGACCTGAATCTACCATAATTGAACGTTGAACTTACCACAACACTAGAATTTCCCATAGACGGCGCCAATTGTAAGGACACAATTTGAGTCCTAAGCCCAAGATGTAAAAGGATTTAGACCCAAAGAGCCCAATACAATGAATTTGTAGAGAGTGGGTTGGAAAACTAGGCTCTAATGAGTTGGGTAACGATTATAGTAGATCCTAATGACAATGAAATAAAAAATACACTAGTTTTATCTAAGAAAATCATCCTCGACACAGTCCGAGAAGATCAGTTTTTGTATATAATTGAAATTGATTACAAGTACAGTTCTTATTGCTACAGTATTTCTCTTTCAATTCTCTGATCCCCTTTTCCCAGGGTCTTCTTTCTATTTTATACTATCTTCTTCTTCTCATCTTTACCCTCCACGTGTAGATTAGATTGCTAGTGTTGATCCTTGTCCCATCAACACTTTCCTGAACTCTTCGGGGAGTAACTGTAAGGCTGAAAATTACTGTTCAAGTATCACTTCCTCATTAATGCAGCCAGAGAGTTAGCTACAGAGCCTTTAATGTGGTGGTAGCAGCTTTCTCTTAGATATTTCATAGCCTCCCTCTGTCTTGTTCCTTCCTGATACTTATCCTCAGCAGTGGAATTGTCCGGAACGTTGCTCTTGATGTCAGACCGCACCTTCTGACCTCGACTTTGCTCAGCCGAGGAAGCATTCCTCCTCGGATCACCTCCCTGGAACATCATGCCTAAATCCCTTCCTTTATTTATTAGTGCTAACCTCTATAACACATTTACCCGTCCTCGAATTATTAGGTGTCCTCGGACTGGGCCCCTGGCCCAATATATTCTACTAGGCCTAACATCTCTACAGTTAGAATTAATAGATTAATTTTAACAATTTTCTTATTTGATTTTTATGTTACATCAAATTATCAAGATGTTCTACACGTGTATTCTTGAATTATTAACTTTAATTTTAATTTATAATATTATCAAGATTATATTAATTTTAGATTTATCAAATGTTTAATACGTTTTTTTTAAAATAATTATCAATTTAAAATTCAATTTGGAATTATCAATTTAATTTAGTTTTAGGAAGAAATCTTACCCCTTATTTTTGTGAGATAATTATTTACACTTGATAATTTTTTCTTTTTTCTTTATTGAATCTATTAAAATATATAATTATTTATACATTTATTTTATAAGCTTTTTCATAAAATCGTGCAACGCACGGGCCTATAACTAGTTTGTATATAAAACATGCATGAGTTCAACATATTGAAAAGGATTGGATTATTATCAACCAAAAAAAAAAAAAGGATTGGATTTAATTAGAATTAAAAATTAGTTTAGTTGAGCGATTTAGTAATTAGAGATCATAACCCTTGGCTTTATTTCTCTTGTTTGACCACTATATGAGATTTCATTACATTTATTTACGATATGATAACGGATTAAAATATCAAAATAAAAAGATGGCATCTCATTCTCATCTCATGCAATCATTATATCCTTCTCATAATAAAAGATGGTCACTCCACAAGTATAAATGCTTGTGGGGTGTGGGGGGTAAGGGGCTAAGGGGCGGGGTTCAAGTCTCTAGGAAGAAGTTTCACACACATGTATACTTAGATTAGGTTAGAGTAGAAATTCTATCTTGTATCCAAAAAAAAAAAAACTTTATATATATATATATATATTTATTTATTTATTTATTGTATAGGTATAGATATAATGGAGGTGGGGGACATGGGGTTTGGACCAGGGGCGAAGTTAGAATTTTTTTTTTGGAGGCCAAATTTTGGTACTATTATAGTAGTCACGAATCAAGATAAACCATCATACACATACGTAAACGCACACACACATATGAACATTAATATTTTGATACTAGACTAGGTCATAATTTATAAATATATTGAGTATATAAAATTAACAACTTTCACATATGTATGTTCGCAAGATAATTTTTTAAGAGAACTTATCATCTTTTAAATTCCAATAAGTATACAAAAGTTGTCTAATTTGATATTAAACATGTAAAAAAAAACAAATTTAAGAAATCAAAAACTACCTTGTTTCTATAACTACTAGACCGATTGACAAATTCTATTGGTTTTTAAGAGCATCATTGGACTAACTCAAACATTTGGGAGAGTCAACTTCTATTTTTGTAGCTGAATATTTAAAATTTTAATACTTAAACATAATATAAAAGAATTTTTTTAAATTTTGGGGGGCATGCCCTCCAATCCTTACTATAACTCCACCCTTGGTTTGGACTACAGACATGGAATATTACAAATTTACAAAGGATTCACTAGACTATCACTTGAACCCTTATTACTATGCTTTTTATTCAGGGTTCAAGTAATAGTTTAGCGGCTCTATATTTGTGGTTTAAACTTTAAACCTCATTTCCCCCTTACCATTACCTATCTATTAAACAAAAAAAAAGTGTATAGTAATAGTGTCGTACATGAAAAAAAAAAGAGTAAAATTTAAAAAATTATCCATACCCAAATAAGCTAAATAATTTTTTTAAAATGTATAACTTTTTTTTTTTAGAAACAAACAGATACACACAAGAAATAGTGAATGAGATTTTAATACAGAGGCACACCACAATTATATATTCGTGAGAGTTATAGTAATTTTTTCTAAGTTTTTCTATTATAGTTGTAAACCAAACCAACTTGTAACGAATGTATTTTATATTTCTTCATATTGGATATTTACATTTTTTGGATGTTTACATTTGTTAACCTGGATTTGCAAGTCAATAAGGTATAACAATATTTACAGTTAAATACATGAAATTTGGGAGAAATTTAATTACAAACCAATAAAAAAGTATAGGTTGTTTCTCAAAAATAAAATAAGGTGATAGACTGGTAGGCATTTGTTTCACAAATCTTCGGTTTACGAAATAAGTTTCCACCACTGGGCTTAGCTTATAATAGAGCCAAAATGGACATGCAATGACACGGTGAAGAAGACAATGTGAAGTACAATATAAAAAAAAGTACAATTTATTTGAGTTCCACAAAAAAAAAGTACAATTAATTTTTTTTTTCTAGGTAATTATGGAGGATAGAACCTCTGAGCTCATAGATACACATGGTACCAGGTACCACCAGGCTACAAGGCCCGGTGGTAAGTACAATTAATTTGGTTGAGTTATTTGAGTATTTATAATCAATGAAGAGCTGCCTTTTAAAAGGCACACTTATATTGTCTTTTGGTGATATAAGTATTTTAAAATATTGTCTTTGTGTTTATGCGTGTGTGTTTCTAAAAAAAAATTGACTTGGTTGTTATTAGCCGTTAGAGATTGAAATAATATCTTTTCCCTCGTCTTGTGCAAAATATTGCAGAAAATACTTATGCAACTGTCTTACTCGAGTAGCCTACGAGTGAGTCTCTACTCAAGCTTGCTTGTACGCTCTTGTGACTTGCATGTTTAATCATGTATCCCGCTCAAGCTTGCTCGAGTAGCCCCCTCTAAAGTTCCATTTTTGAAACACAGTTTCCTAATCAACGCTCTCATTGAGTAGCCCTGTGGCTCACTTGAGTGAACAATTAAAAATAATTTTATTTATTTTTCATTATTACTACTAGTGTGTAACTCGTGCATATGCACGAATACAATTAAAAACGATCACAATTACACAGTTCAAATTATACATTCTCCCCCCCCCCCCACACACACACATATATGATTTATAATTTAAATGGATTTAGACTTTCTAATTTTTGCACCTAATAATTCACTTGCCACAAAATTTTAAAAATTAAATAAGACACGTGGTGCAAAATTTATAATCCAATTAAAATCTAATTGGATTTTCTCTGAACTTTGGCTTTTAATATATATATATATATATATATTCCTACTTTCAAATTAAGCACTCAAATGTTATAACTTACATGTATATTCACAAATTTACAACAGTTTATATACAATTCTTAATTAAATTGTGCATCGTACTAGCATAACATTAATAAAGGCTAAATTGTAAATTACACCCCTAAAGTTTGGGGGTGTTTATATTCTATACTCTGAAATTTCAGAATTTAAATTTTACCCCCTGAAATTCTATTATGTTTGCATCAACAACCCCTCAAGTGCCACATAAACTTGTTACGCGTGTTTAGTTTGTCCAAAAAATGATGCCACATCATTTTTATAGCCTAAACAAATATAATTAAAAATAATTAAAAATGACATGGAATAATAAAAATGACGTGGTATCATTTTATTGGATGAACTAAATACACATGACAAGCTTACATGGCACTTAACAAAAAATATGAATGGAGGGTAGGGTTGTACACGGTGCGGTGCGGCCGGTTTTGGAGGCCTTTTTTGCACCACGCCTATAGGGGCGGTTTCCCCTCAACCCTAATCGCACCTCACTTGTGGAGGGGTGGAAACTGGTTCGGTCTACATAAGGTGCGGTGCACCATTCCGATTCAACGCGGTTAGTTCGGTTAAAAAAAAAAATAACTCAAATATAAAAAATAAAAAATAACCCTTAATACACATCAAACAATCCAAATATTCATTAAAAAAAACAAAAACAAACATATTTACAATATTTCTCAAATTCCCACACAAAATATCTCAAATAAATTCACAATCTTTCTAAAAAGCATAGTTAGCATCCTAGGTATTGAGCATCAAATAAATTCACATACCTAGTAGTAAGGAGAAGCATAGACGACATAGTAGCCTAGGTATTGACCATCAAAATCTTCTCTTGGAACTTCCATAGAATATCTATGAGAAAGAGGAGAGAGGAGAGGAAGATGCTTGGAGAATTGAGGCATCGAGCGGTAGAGGATGGTGGCAGCGACTAGTGATGTCTAAGGGGAGAGAGAGAGAGAGGCTGTGTGGAGACAGAGAATGAGGGGCTGTGTGATATAAATGAAAAAAAAAATTAACCTAACTTGAAACGACGTCATTCCATTGTTTAATTCTATTTTTTTTTTAAGTCCAAAACGACTTCATTTTACAAATGTATAACTCAACCCTAACTTTAGCTTCTTTTTCTTCCTCCTAATTCAATCGCCGCTCGCTCTCTCTCTCTCTCTAAGCTTTCCTTTCTCTATCCCACTGAGACATACACACACACACACACACATATATAAGCGGTGCGATGCGGTTTTCATCGATGGGCAAAACTCACCATCGTTCGTCGCACCTGGTGGCTTCCGTACTTGGAAATCGCTGCCGACACCGTGTCGGACACCTGTGGTGGAGCTCTAAGGCGGGCGGCTCAATGCGGTGAAGGGCGGTTCCATCGGTGGCGGGAGGTGGCTGAATAGGCCTAATGGAGGGGTGCTGATACAAACAGAAGAGAACTTCAGGGTGTAAAATCCAAACACCCCCAAACTTTAAGAGTGTAATTAGCAACTTAGCCTATTAATAAACTATAAAAACCAAAACTAATAGTTCTAACACAGTACATATTATTACCTAGCTGCAACATATTAACAAATAAATTTTCTTTTTTTTTTGCTGAAACAAATAAATTTTCTTTGATCAAGACATAAAAAATCTCATACGTGTAAAATGAGCTAGAACTTGAAATGGGATAATCCTTCAATTGAAACGAAAAAAATATATATTATATAATATCTTTAAGTTATAAATTAGAATACAATGATTATAGACGTTTACTTTGTACATATATTTCATCAAATTGAGTTTGATAATCAAATTTTGTTGATAATATTCCCAAAAGCCTATTTTATCTTATGTAAAAAGAATGTTATTTCAAACATGCTCGAGGAAGGGGAAAGAAAAGAGAAGTAATTTCATTTACTGCCGTCTATATCAAAGAAGAATTACGATATAGAAAGATCAAGAGACAACACATTCCACATATCAAATTTAGATTTTAGTCAGAGAAAGAAGCTAAATTTAAGTATTATGTTGACATAGTATAATGTTTACATATGATGTGATCTACATAATATTAAAATGTCACATATAGGATTTATTAAGTATGACCTATCACCTATGGATGTACTTTTTTTTTTTTTGCTGAATTCCTATGGATGATGTACTTTGATCGGATAGAGCCAAATCCATAAATATGTCCAATATTGGTCACTTTTATTTGTAAGCAGATGCTGTGATCTATTAGCGAAAAAACAAAACAAAACAAAAAGAAAGAAAGAAAGTTGTAGGTGACGAGATCTAGTTGTTAAAGCATGCGACACCTTACTCCATCCTCGTCTTGATAAACGACAAGATTTGCTGTCCATTCCAAATACGCCACATGCCTTGGATTCCAAAGTTCACCTTTATTCTAAAAAATTAAAAAAGGATAATCTCTTTTTGTTATGTGTGTTACGGTCTTTTCTTTTCTTTTCTTTTTTTTTTTCTTTTTTTTTTTTTTTTGATGAGGTGTGTTACAGTCTTTTGTTTTCACAAATAAATTTCATAATTTATTGGATTGTTAAGTAAGCATTGGTTTTTATATGAAGTCATTACTCATACCGCTTTATTTTCTACTTATTTTTTATTAATATAATAAAATTTAAATATATAACGTTCATTTGAGGATAATTATTCTTTAACATTTTAAATGGAATTTGTGGGAAGAACGAATCTTTTCCCAATCAGGTATTGTTCGCTTTGGAAATGGGTCGAGGAGCTGATGCCACCCTCACGAATTTGTTCAATCCCACATCAGGGAGAGATGCCTCCCACCCTTACCTTATAAGCACTTGGTGTGTGATCACACACACTATGGTACACCCTTCCTTAGGCCAAGTGCTTATAAGGTAAGGGTGGGAGGCATCTCTTCCCGATGTGGGATTGAGCAGAACTTTGAGTATTAGGCCTGCGCCCCGTGCCGCTAATTCCGAAGAGGACAATACCTGATTGGGGTTCGAGACTAAGTTTCCTCCCACAGAATCCATTTATCATTTATTATAAACAAATCCTTTTGTTGATAATTGTGAAAATAATTATGTTTGAATACTTATTGATTAAAAATGTGTTAATTTTCGTGGTCTTGAATCTTGATCCATGTTAGTGCTGGGAATATCTGGTGCTAGAAGTAAAGATTACACATTTGAATCGAGATTTGATAATAATATATATAAAGCAGGTAAATATTTTAATGATGTTAGGAATAGAAGTGCCAACGATCTTGATCAAACTAATGAATTCGATGAGATGTTTGTATCAATTGATGCTAATGTTAGGATTAGGAGTGTAACCTAGACAAAAAAAAAAATGTTAGCTAGGAGTAGGATTGGGAGACATAATCATAAATATATATATATATATATATATATATATATATATATATAAGTTTGGAGTGAATTTGATCAAAGTTGATAAGCCTAGCAGTCTAGCACAGTGCGCATTCACCAAACTCAAAGATAAAGGAATAGATGGAAAGTGAGAAATGATAAAGAAAAATAAGAAGAGAGACTAAATTATTGGAAGGTATAATTCACTCTTCGAATTATAAAGATTAAATAAATGTTTGAAGTAAATCAAATAATTAAAATAAAACAATCAATTATATTGATATAAAATTTTAATTTTTTTAAAAAATATGTAATAAGTAAATACTTAACTATTTTTCAACTTTGTAATTCTCTTATAAATATGACTTATCTTGTAATGTGTTATCATTTTTTTTTTAAGAAGGATTTTTTATCAGTTAAAATGACCGAAAAATATAACTCTTTAACTTTTAGTATTAAAATGTTTTTTTTTTTGACAAAATCGATAAACATAAATTTTAAAAAGCCCCTGGATCTCTTCCATTCTCATTCCTCAAATTTTTTTTATGCTCTAGAACATCTCAAATATCTGACTCTTTCAATTTTTTATTTTTTACTTTTTCATCTTTTCTATATGTTTCATAAGGCAGACTTATAAAGAAGAAAAAAAAGGTTCTGTCTTCATAATGTCTCTTATAGATTGTACACCCCACCATCTAACTTTGAATAATTTTAAGACCACACCCTTTATCACAGAAATTTATTGGGTAGTCCGGGAGTATTGCTCTCTCCTCTCACATGAGGACTGGGCCCCACACATGGGACTCACTATGGGGCCCACCCCTCATGTGAGAGAAGGGAGCAATGCTCTCGAACTACACAATAATTACTCATTCTTATGTTGTAGATTGTAATTAGTAACATGTCACTTTCACATGGACCATCACTTTTTTTTCATTACTTACAACTTGTCATATTAGAGTTGTGGCACAAAATGATGTAGTCCTAGAATTTTTCACTAACTTTGAATGATACTCATAAATCATAACTGTCTCGAGTACAAGACCCAAAACCTAAAGTGCCCCAAATACCCCATATTTGGAGTGGGAAATTATAAATACTATTTCTAATAGTTTCTATTTTTTTGAGATAAAAAAATTATGAGAGAATAAAATATTCAGTAAAATGTACTTAAGAACAAATAGAGAATAAATAAAGCATATGTGTAAATATAAATATAAATATATATATATATATATATATATATAAATTGGGATCGAGGAAGAATTGATATTTTATTGGAAAAACAGGTAAGTAAAATAGATAAGTGATTTTTTTTTCTCCAAATATGGGTGAAAAAACGGAGAGGTTGTTGGAGATACTTTTACACACCCACACCCCATTTAGGCGTTAATCCTCAACTTATCATTAATGTTCAGTTATTTTGATTATAAAATAATTATATTTTCTGTTTCGATTTAGTACTTTTATTAATAGGCTTTTAAACTTTAAATAAAATAGTCAAAAGATCAATTCAAATGTCATATTTTTAGTCATTTTCACATATATTTGAATGAATTTTTGAAACAATAATATTTTACTAATTTCAATCTTTGTTACACTTGCATATTTATATGTATAAATTGAATACAATTCATTTTCTTATATAGTTTATCTTTGTTCTTTAATGTATTATTTGATTGATTTATATACATTTTTTAAAAATAAACTAATTATTAATTCAATGGCTAAACTAATGATCAAACGGTTCAACTAGTGAACCATCATACCAACTCCTTAGCGGTTCAATGCTTGGTACAATTTTGATAACTATTCACACAAGAGTATTAAATTTGTGTTAAGATGTCCACCATGAACAAAAACAAAACCAAATAGATCTTTTAAGCTTGAAAATCCTTGACAAGGAGCTATAAATTTCTGAATATGTAGGAATTATTTCACAACAAGGTTTAATCATGGAACTCTTTGCATTTTAAAAGGGAAAAAGAGAAGGTTGTTGAGGATTACCATTTTAAGTTTTTAACCGTATAAATGCAGTGTGATTGATAGAGTACTGAAGGACATCGTATAAATGCAATGTGATTGATAGAGTACTAAGGACTAAATCACATTTTGATCTCTAAAATTTAAGGTTGTTTTTATTTTGATCCATTAAATTTAAGATTTTTCATTCCGGCCTTCTTCTATCCATCTCTGTAATTGATCTAACCCACAAAACAATGTTTTTTTTTTTTCCTCTCTCTTAACATTAAGATTAGTAATAGATGGACAGGAAAAACTATTTTAAAAGATGAATCAAACTTGGTGGACCAAAATCTTAAACTTTAGGAACCTAAATAGAAACAACCTTAAACTTTAAGGAACAAAAGTGGTGAAAATGGCCAAAGCTATCTTTGGCCAAAATTATGAGTGTTTTACCACTATTTGCGAAATAATTAGTGATCTACCACTATTTT
Organism: Notholithocarpus densiflorus; assembly: GCA_030021035.2. Classification (NCBI taxonomy): domain Eukaryota; kingdom Viridiplantae; phylum Streptophyta; class Magnoliopsida; order Fagales; family Fagaceae; genus Notholithocarpus; species Notholithocarpus densiflorus. Next base: position 10,292,482 of record JARYZH020000002.1, read on the forward strand.
AAAACTCGAGTTTTTGAAACTCGAGTTTGCCGTGTAACTCGAGTTCCATACAAAATAGCCACCAAGTTTGCCAGTTATGCAGCAAACTCGAGTTCCAAAAACTTGAATTTTAAAATAGTAGTAGATTACTAATTATTTTGCAAACAGTAGTAGAATACTAATAATTTCTAGCAAATATAATATTTGACCATTTTCACCAACAAAAGTGTGTGTATGTTTTATAATTTGATAGTTATAATAATAAGAGGGGGGGTTTTGCACCTTTATTCTCCTAATAATTGAGAGCAAGTTATGCCACTAAGCTACATAGCTCTTGCCTCTTGGCATAATGTATTTGAATTAAAACTAAATTACAATAAAACACTAGCCTGTTAATGATGCACATATTCACGTTTTTTAATATAAAAAGGCAACACGTGTCGTATGGAATATTTGGTTGAAATTAGGCAAATATTTGATGCTTTAAATTTTATTAATAATATGCATGAGTCTTGCTAATTAATGAAAATATCTATCTGTCAATTACCAAATATATATTTGTTAGGTTATTCATGTCAATCCAAAAAAGGAGGTGCTCAATCGACGACAACAACACGTTCACGCCTTGCAAAAAGGTTAACTACTACACTAAATATTAGTAATAGCAATCTAATAGTAATAATAATTGCAATGACAAAGATATTTTCCAAATTGTTAAATGATTGACGTGTCGTAACCGGAACGCATACTTCACTTTTTTTCTTTGTACAATTATACTTTAATTGTTTTTTTAAGAAAGTTTCAACTTATGGTGTCTGCTTTTAATGATAGCTATTTATCATCATACCATGACACCGATCAGTTTTTGGTGTAAGCAGAGATTGAACTCCACATAACCTAATTTCTGCAAATAAGCAAACAAGTTTTTAGATTAGTATTATTTTGCCAAAAGAGAATTAAAAGTAATTCAATTATGTGTTCAAATTTTATAGGGGGAACTTATTCTACTGCAAGTTTGCAACTAAATTTTGTCCGGGGAAAAAAAAAACTATAATCCGAATGCACATAGTTTGACTTAACTACCCACCCCTTCCAACAACTAAAGCTTATTAGGCTTCTTCTAATCTTAATTTCACCGGTTGAAAGGACTGCTAATTTAATATTCCAATTTGTAGCCATTCACTTAATGAACCTTTCATATTATAAACAAAATTAATTAAAATATCTTACTAAATGCTTCTTCATCACTTTGGTTTTTTACTCAGTCAATTTACATTTATGGGCCACACAACAGTAATCCTTGCTTTTGAAATGAAATTAAAACCTTCCTGTTCCCGTGAAATGAAAGTCGAACCACCTCTTTCTTTCTAAAGGAAGAAAGTAACCAGTACCTCCCACTCAATGCAAGTTCAACATGTGAGTTATGCAGAATAGACAAAGTTCAATGTACCATACATATAGCTAAGTCTCTTTCCAATCTTTGAGGTAAGATTTTAATTGAGGCTCAACTTATTGCTTGGAGTTCATATCATGGAATCGTGAATGTCAATTGTCAAATTGAAGCTCGCTATATCAGAAAAATATCTGGAACCACTACCTCTCCCAGTCAAGTTCATATCATATCATATTAGGTTTTAAGTTTTTCACTAATATATTTTATTATATTTGATAGTACTCTCTCTCTAATAATAGATGAAAGATAGTTAATTATAGTATATATTATAATATTGAACATAACAATCTTCCAAAAAATGTCTAATATCAATAACTGACGTGAGTATAGACTCTATAGAGTAATTTAAAATATGAATAACTTTAGAATATTTTTAGAAGATTATTATGTTATTTTGTCTTATTGGAATACCAGCAAACTTTCATCTATTATAAAATGGAGAGCGTAGCATCTGTTTTTTGTTTGTTTTTTTTTTTTAATAGCTAAATAACGTGGCATCAGCTTATATAGACAGGTTTCTTCTCAAAAAAAAAAAAAAGTCAACCAAAAAAAAAAAAAAGCTTATATAGACAGCTGGTTTGTAGCTTAACACTTCCCATGCACAAAACGTTTGCGATTTAGGAAGAAGGGATTCAAATTGTAGTGTCAGTAGTGTGTTATAACTATCTAAAAAAAGGAAAAATTACACTTTACCTTCCTAAATTATATCTTAGATTACATTTTACACTCTAAACTATTCGAATGTACAATTTACACTCTAAACTATGACACTTGTTACACTTTACACCCGATGTTAATTTTATTATTATCTTAGACAGAACTTTCATGCACCTGACATATGTGTTTTGCTCGAGTGGAAAAAATTTAAAAGACAAAAAAAAAAACCCACAATCAACTAAAACAAAAGCTTCTTTCATTTTATTTTTTCCAGCTCTCTCTCTCTCACACACGTACAGCCATCTCCCCAAATCAAAACCCTCTAACCCTAAATCCCCAAATCAGAAATATCTTCTACTCCACCCCCGCAACACCATTGCTCCACCCTCTAACCTAAATCCCCAAATCATAAATATTTTTTTTCCAGATCTCTCACACGTAAGTTGTTCTTCTTGTTTTTTTTTTTTTTTTTTTTTTTTTTTTTTATATATATATATTTAAGCATGCCTTAGTCTCCTGGTAAACGATTCCACTGAGAGCAAAGGCATGCGTAAATATAAACTGAATTTAAAGCTCATTGAAACACAAACGGTAAGACAAATTTTATCAAAATTTTATTATCTCTGGAAACTATCCTCAACTTTTATTTTCTCTAATTGAACACGCCGTTCAACATGTATAATCTAATTCAAAGGAGCACATAATTCGTGGTCTAATCAAATTCTCTAACATTCACTGTAACAACTCCGGAGTGTTCTTGACATAATAAGACTACAAAGTTGAAAAAAAATTCTTTTAAGGTTACAGAGGGCAGCACGGCTGTAACCGTAAGTGTGAGAGAGCTGGAAAAATAATAGGAAAGAAGCTTTTGTTTTAATTGAGTGTGAAGAGGAGTGTTTTGATTTTTAACTTTGTTCTACCTAAGCAAAAAATATGTGCGTGTCATGTGCATAAAAGTTCCGTCTAAGATAACAGTAAAACTAACGTCATGGTGTAAAGTGTAATAAGTGTCATAGTTTATGATGCAAACTGTAATCTAATGTATAAGTGTCATGGGCTGTTCATGTCTTAAATGTGTCTATAGAGTTAAACTTTTCTTTTAGAGAAAGTTTCAAGTAACCTATGGCATCCACTTCTAATGATCGTTCTTTATCATTAAACCAAAGCATCAATTGATTTTTTGGTGTAGGCAGGAATCGAATCCTAGATCTTTTATTCGATGACAAGAAATTTTTTCAGTTAAGTTAACTGGAACCCACTCATAAAATTATACTTATTGTACACAAACGGATGTAAAACTATGTCAAACATTTTGCATAAGAAACATTACTCTATGTAGAACAGTAAAAGATACTATTTTTTTCCTCTGAATTATTATAATAATAGCCGGTTATTGTTATAAATAAAACTAACACCATGCATGCCTTAAACAAGTGCAACTCCAATAAACCTCAATTTAAGATGCAGGACATTATGAATTATGATTGGGAATTATTATTATTATTATTATTATTTTTTTTTTTTAAGAAAAAACTAACGGCTGTGTCTTATTGAGGATTTGATATGCGGTTTAGGATGCATGAACATGACTTGAACATGTCGTCTGGTCATATCTGTGCGTAAGTGGTGAGGCTATTGCTATTCATGAAAGTTTGCGAAAAAACAACAAAAGGTTGCAGATAGTGCCGGAGAAAGATTTCATAATTTCAAACATGGTGACCCACAAATTGAGAAGGGCTTGACAACTAGTTCACGTAATGTGGGTCTATAGCAGTTGTTTTCAGGGACGGACTTACATGGGGCCCGGGCCCCCCTAATATTCCTAAAAGAAATTTTTTTTTATATAATATAACTAAGACCCAAGACAAAATAGAGTTGGGCCCCCCTTAGTTCAAAAAGCTTGCCTCTCCTCTAAAACTAAAATCTTAACCCAGCCCAAAAAACAATCTTCAACACTTTTTACAAATAAAAACCCAGCCCAATAAAGTCAGAATTTACCCATTAAGTAAAAAAAAAAGGAAAATTAGAATATCAAATTGAAAGAGAGAGAGAAAGAGAAAGAAACGCATACAAACAATACCCAAACCCCCAGTACTCACACAATGCCAACACAGGAGTCACAAAGGGCCAGCTGGCCAGACTCAACTGCCAACATTGCCACCGCCTGCCGCCCTCTATCTGCTAAGAAATTCTCTTTCTCTTTAAAAACTCGAAGTGTTTAATTGCTATGATATATTTTTTCTCCCAATACTTGATAACTGATAAGGCTATACTAGTCTGCTAGAGTAGTGTTCTACTGTTCTGTGATTGTGTTTTTTTATTTTTGGGTTTATGGTTGTGATTGTGAATCTTTATCTCAGGTTGTTGTTTTTTGAATTTTTGCTCAGATTTGTGTTGTGACTAGTTGTGAGATGAGAATGAGATATGTGAGAGTAAATTTATATTATAGATATAGAGAGAGTGTGTGTCAGATAGTAGAGAGTTAATAATAGTGTTATTAAGTGTTTTACTGTTTATTGGTAGCGGGGGCAACAAAAGTGGGTTAGCAGAGCAGTGAGTCAGGAAAAAAAATGGTAAAGTTAGGAAAATGGTATGTTGGCATATCATAATAAATTGACAATGTCGTAGTAGGCAACAATCTATATAGGGTTGAATATTTAATACACTATTGTCCCACAAATTGAAGAACATAACAAAGACAAATGCATCATAGAATAAAAATGTGGCACAAATTGAACAAAATAAAATTGTCACACTTGTTCACGTTGCTAACTCATAAGTCATAATGCTTTAATTATTATTTTAAAATTATATAAATTTATGAAACTAATAAATCTATCAATTGAGAAGACTAAATTTATATTTGATGCATTATGTATATCACCCACATTCTAAGATTCATCTTTACTTAGTAACAACAATTAGTCATTTTGTAAAATTTAAAAGAGCGTCGAGTTGCCTTTTAATAGATAATTGCATTATAATGTATTAAGAAATAATGATATTTTTGTGTCTTTTGTCTTTGTTGGTAGATGGTTGCATTTTAATATATTAAGAAACAATGATTTTGTGTATTTTTCTTGGTTGATAGTTTATAATACTATATGGATACTCATTTGGAGTTTTTATTTTTCTTATACTCCAGCCCCCCTAACTTGAAATCCTGAGTCCGTTACTGTTGTTATGTCTCCCCTAGCCCCCCCTCTTCCACCCCTAAAATGGTATAACATCACATAGAGTTACCCTAGACGTACTCAAGTTAATTTTATTTCGCTAAAACAAGCTACACCAAATATAATGAACTTTTTTAGTGTCTTATACCATTCTAATCAAATTTTAGGCACTACATTTAACATAAACAACTTGATTTTTCAAGTTGCCCATACGGCCATACTTTGGTGGGAAATTGGTTGAGGACATGCTTGCTTATGATCATATGTGTGTGTGTTTGATAGTTACAATGGGAGATTTGAACCTTGAATGTATCTATTGAAAACACCAAAAAACGTTATTTGAGTTATAAGACTATTGTCGTGATAATGCTCATATTGATTTGAAACATCTCCAACATAGAATATTTATGATAAATCCATTTTTCCCAAACATGAAATAATTTATCATCTTCCTTCTCAAACATTATACTTACAACAAACTTTGGAAATAACAATATATTGTTTATTACTTAGTGCCGATCAACGGTGCTTGAAAACATTGATTAAGGTTGAGTTTTACATTGGAATCGATTATCTCTTTTTGGAGAGCCGCACAACATTCAGTAAAAAAATATTTGTTATTTGATTTTTTTATTAACTTCCTCTTTAATTCGCAGTTTCGCATGCTCACTAACCAAAACCTTTTACTTTATCTTTAAGAGAGAGAGAGAGAGGTGATTATAATGAAGCAATTAGGGAAAAAAGTGGTCTAAATGACAAACTAAATAATGGGTGCCTCATATGGCCTTAAACCTAACTCCATTAAGCCTGCAATTCTATCTTTCGCTTCCAGTATTAAAATAATCATTTCCATGTAGACCCAAAATAGGGATAATTACATATTACCTACCTGTGGTTTAGCCTGAATTTAACTTACCCACCCGTGGTTTCATTTTTGACATTTTATCCACCTGAGGTTACTTCTGTATAGTCTCTGTTACCCACCTCTGTTAAAAAATAGGGGTAAATAAGTCTTTTTACACCCATTTTATGTCTCTCTCCTCCCAAAAAAAAAAAAAACAATATTAAAATAGGGTATTGGTTTCTCACAATTCACAAACATGAAAAACATACACAAACATGAAGAACATACACCCAAAAAACTAATACAAATCAAATCAAGCAAAACCATGAGAAAGAGAGAGAGTAGTGGCATAGTTAAAGATTTTAGTTTGAAATCCTGATTAACCGCTAACCATACTTGCCAGTTAAAAATCTCTCTCACCCAACAGAACTCAACTATCAACCACTAAAATATTTTCTCTCAAAGACTTCTGTTCTTTGTCTTCTTCCTTGTACTTATTTTTTGTGCCTGAACTAAGAAATTTATTAAAATCAAAGCATAACACAATTTATAACATGACAAAGGGAGGATCAACAATTTCCAGCACTTAATTTCTAAAGTTTAGATTTTCAACATCCAAGATCTCACTCACACAAAGCCACTGGATATACATTGGTAGCACCCAAGGGGAGGATCAACAAAGCTTGACCAAGGGAATAGAGATATGAAAGGGGAAGGTTTCAAAGCCAAACAACAAACCCACCAGAAAAAATCACAACATCGTGAACAGTAGAATAAAAATTACTTGATTTGCTAGGTATAATAGAAGCAAAGTGAAAATTTCAAAACTAAACAACAACCTAGAACCCACGGAATCACCAGATCCGCCACAATGCAATCCACCAAAAGCGAGATCTTGGACCTCCAGTAACCAAACTCCAGATCACATGCCGATCTGTTTCCCAAACTCCTAATCTGCTACTTCATTGACATGGCCACCATTTCAATATCAAACCAAGTTGATCCAACCACATGCCCTATTTCCCAAAAGGTTCTCCACTTTTGTTTTTGTGAAAATGGTGTGAAAGTTGAGGAAATATAAGATCTCTTTTTTGAAGGAATAGATTCGATTTCAGATGGAGTCTCGCATGGCCAATGATTCGATCATGGAGCAGATCAGTACCGGCACTTTCGGAGCCGCCATTCTCGTCCACCAATCTCCATGGCCAACGATTTCTCTCTTAAACCCTCTCTGCTTTCTCTGATCTACATTGAGCCCATGACCTCAAGCTTCGCCCCCTTTCCCCCTCACTCTTCATTCTAAACCAATTCCATACCCATGGTGGAACATTTGTTTTGTGTTTATTGTGATCTGTGAGTTCTCTCTCTCTCCAAGCATAAAATGCTGAAAATTTGTACGCGTGGATGGGAGTGTGTTTTGGGAGAGAGAGGAATGTTTGATTTGTTTTGGATTTTGTTTTTGATAAAAAAAATGTGTTAGAGTAACGTCTGAAAAGGAGATGAGTTACGAAGTAGTAACAGAGGGAAGCACAGGTGGGTAAAGTGTCAAAAATGAAACCACAGGTGAGTAAGTTAAATTCGAGCTAAACCACAAGTGAGTAATCTGTAATTATACCCCAAAATAAGATGGGAGGTAAGTGACAGGACCCATATGGGTTTGATCCATTGATCAGACAGCCGACAAATGTACCTTTGGTAAGGATATGCAAAAATATTCTCTTTGGCATTATGATAAACAAACAAATGCAGGCTGGCAGGTATGTCGTGGACCAAGTGCTTCAGATACTTCGGACCAACCCCTTACCAAGATAATTCAATAGAGGCTAAAATGAAAACATCCTCTAAATTTGTAGATTTTTTTGATATAGATTTTTTTTTTTTTTTTTTTTTTTAATATTAATCTCTCAAGTTTGCTATTTGTTTTCAATTCTTGTTCTACCTATTTCCATATGTAACCGTTAAATGTCACTTAATAAACTCACATTGTTACAATTTAAAAATATTATAATTAAATCGTTTTAACTACCCATCAAAAAATAAATAAATCGTTTTAACTACGTTAGAAAATATAATTTTTTTTCCTTTCCCCCATCTCATCTCTCTTCTTCTTTTCTTCCTCAATGGCTTCCACATTACCCTCATAGTCAATATAAAATATAGGAAAACTACTTTAGCCCAAAGTTTAATATAAAATATGGAAAAACTACTTTACCCCAAAGTTTAAGCTAATATATTATAGTCCAACTATATTATATTAACCACTTGCTTGTTATTATTATTTAATGTAAAACTTTTCTCATGCGCGAATTCACTCATTCGTGGCTTTAATACCACTTGTTGGAAGAAAGACTCTAATTAAGAAGTTAATATAACATATAAAGATATCATTTTATCCAAAAGTTTAAGCTTGTGAATTTACCCAATTATGCTATATTAACCATTCACTTTTGTCATCAGTATTGCATTGTCAGTATTGTCAGTATTGCATGTGCCCCTTCAATTCTTAACTGATCACATCACCCATACTATAATGTTCCAACAAGGAGGACACGGGGTGTTCAATCCTATTCCTATGCTACAGTCCTTTTCAGTTTATGTTGGTTTTTACTTTTTACTGTCAGTCAACAAAGGGAAGAAAGATTGTGAAGTAACCTTCAAAGATGAAAGGTGTACTCCGATTTCATTGTTTCGAGTTCAAGCGACATATAATAGCCACGCCATTCACAAATCAAATAGAAGGACGACGACGAAAATGATATTAAACATTAAAATCAGCACTTTTAAACATCAACTACCAAAATCATAACTACTCTAAACTTAAAAAGAGGTTAACTTGCACTTTAGACCGGAAGAAATTACCTCATGTAAACTGAAATGGGAGCAATATCTCTATACTCACATAAGGTTGGTTCCACAGTAAGAATAGGCTACTTATGTGAATACAAGAGTACTATTCCTACTGTTCCCAATTTTTTTTCCAGGAATCAAGATCTTATTTTAAAATTAAAAATAAAATAAAATAAAAAAATTTATGTTTTGACAAGTCTAGTCTTGTTAATGATTACATTACTCTAATTACCCAGACAATTATGAGATCAATTAGAGAATGTGCACTTGTCTTTGTACAAGTATAAATGTGTGCACAAGTAAATTGAGGCATAGTAAAGGAGAGGTGTCCGAGCTCAACAAGATGGGTTGTACTCAAAAAGTATTTTTCTTGGAGTGTTTATTTCCAAACTTTGTAACACCTGAAAATATGCATGGATATGCATATGAATGTATTGATTATGAGTCATCTGTAGCATTACTATAAATTGAAAAAATCACACAACCACATGCTAGCGTTTGTGTGTGTTAAGTGGATGCAATCTGGATGGTATGCTGTTCTTAAAATGACTTCGATTTAATCTTAACTATTATTTTAAATCATCCAGACTTATTTCTAGCACCATTAATCATTGAATTTATCAAACTATCAGACAAGTTATACCACCAAAGCATAATAATGTGACAACCCACTTGATGAACAACAGGTTAGAGACATCAAATAAAATATCATAAGGAATTTCTATTAACAGAAACAAACATGATTTAAAGTGTCATCAAGACGCTTTCCACATGCACCAATAATCATCAGAGGATTGACTATATCTGAAAATTCCATTGAATCATATACATATTGGCATTGGAAATGGGATAAATCTAAAGCCATAACTTCCAATACATCATTGGGCATTGGAAATGAGATATAGCAAACTAACCAGATCACCATATAGGCTGAAATGCCAAAACTATTTTATGAAAATAGCTGTTCATATGAATGTTTGCATTGTACATATGTATCATAGATACAACATGAAATTGAAATTGGCCTTTACAAAGCTTCTCGTTGCTGCTTCGACTACAGCTTTTTAGCCTGACATGATGTAAGGCAAACAAGTTATAGTGGAAGTAGCAAAAAGAAGCATGAGTAAGGGACTGCAATTGTAGTTAAAAAAAAATTAAAAAAACAAAAGGAAATACTGTTGACTACAAAAAGCAAAGCACTTACTGCTCTAAGCTCCAAAACTATTATTTTGAGATGATCCACCCGCCATTGTTAGAGAAGAGCAAATTTGATTTACACTAGTTAGTAGGTAGCTCCAATACCCAAAGTTGCTTGCAATTTCCTAGGATAGAATGCGAGCTTCAGGAAATCAGGATCATTCCAAAGGTAAGTTGACATGACTGCATGTTTAATGGTCTGATGTGAAGACCTTAAACATTAAAACATCGTTCACGAATCCAATGTCAGTCACTTTACATGCTTGGGAGTTCGAAATATGTAGAGGCATATGGTTGGCTTGACAGTTCTATGTTGAGCACTGACATAAGTTTACCTAAAATTTTCTCCCAATTTTAGGATAGGAACCTACTTTTCCTATTTTAGCTAACCACTTTTCCTTTTCTAAACCCTATTTCATTTTAAATATTATTTCTACATTCATTTTTTTTTTTTTTTTTTTTTTCTCACTTTTCAGAACACCCACTTTTCTTTATTAGTGTTACTCAGATACAGAAAACAATAGGGAAGAGATAGGTAAGCTGATGTGGGGTGTTTTTTGGGTTTCCTTCCCTATTTTGTTCCCTTACCCTATTCTAGGGAGTCTACTGCAAATGCTCCATTTTGATTCTTAGCTTTTCGCCCCCATTTTGATTCATAACTTTTCGCCCTTAGAGGATCAATGATCTCAAGGGCACCAATGACACACTTGTGGTAAGAAAAATCTTCCGTTGTCCCATCCATTCTAACCACTTCAAAGCAGCGCGTATTCTGATATTTAGGGTGGCAACCAACCTGTAAAAGATGGGGGAAAGAACCATTATGAAACTGTCCCAAGGAAAAGATTCAACAAAAACAAATTATATGAATATAGAAATTCAGCGCACAAAAAATAGTGACAGTTTAATTAGCAAGTATTTTGGGTACAAATACACAAATAAATTGTAGAAACACTACTTTAGGTTCTACAATTCACTTCAAACATACAAAAGAATCATTTTCATTGTGATAGCAATGAACTTTGCTAAACAAGGAAGAATTAGGCAAAGAAATCTCCTTGGTTTCCTAGTATTATTTTCCATTATAATGGTCTCCCATTACAACTGATCAAACTCCAAATAATTGAATTTGTAAACCAAGAGAAGTCCTCATTGACATCATTTATATCACAACCAAGCCTTTATCCCAATATTTTGGGTTGACTATGGATCCTCAACCAACTAATCAGGATCAGCCACATGTATTCTTTTCCGCAATTCTATTCTATCTAGAGTCATACTCTCATTACTTCCTTACTTGACATGTCCTTTTTCACTACTATTAATGTTTTTTTTTATCTTCCTCTACCTTTTTTTCGTTCTCTCAACTTGAATAAACTCTATCTTTCTCACTGTGCCTTAATTGTTCACCTCTAAACATGACCAAACCATCCCAAGTAACTCTCCCTCATCTTTTCATTAAAAGGCACCACCCTTATCATTAAACAAATTTCCTCATTTCATTTCAAACCTTATCTCACTTCATATTCTCAATTCCACTTCTACAACAAAATCTTAGTACCAAATTATTTGGGGATGGCTATTGATTCTTATTTCCACTAATCCATCTTATTATTGCAAATCTAACAGAAAATTAGGCATAGAGTACAAAAATGTTTTCAGAAAATTTTCACCAACAACAAAAGGGATTTTTTTTTTTTTTTTTTTTTTTTAAATAAGCAATCCATATGAAAAACGTTTTAGCTAATGATTTCTATATTATCTAAGTTCCAAGTAATGATTTCAAACTTTAATATATATATATATATATATTTTTTTTTTTTTTTGATAAGTAAGAATGAAATATATTCGGAAGGCTGCTCTATACATGAAAAGCACAAAGCAAACCAAAATTTACAAGAAAAGGAAAAAAGAGAAAAGAAACAGAAGAAAACCAGGCAGTAAATCAATTACAAAAGAGAAGAGAGCTAAGAAAAGAATGGAGAGAAGCACTAGTCGTGAGTCCCCATGCCCGAGATCAGTCAAATAGAGTTCCACTAAAAGAAGCATCTGATCTCCGGAACTATCCAAGTCCAAGTCCTCAAAAGTCTGCTGATTCCGCTCCTTCCAAAGACACCATAGTAAGCACAACAAAACTAAATTCCAGATATTAGACGAATGCTTCCCCAACCAATTCCACCAGCCAAAAAGCAGATCTAGAATCATTCTAGGTATGACCCACAAAAATCCAAAAGATGTAAAAACAAAACTCCACAACTGATGAGCCATCTCACAATGAAGTAGTAAGTGATCCACCGTCTCCCCACAGCGACAACACATAATGCACCAGTCCACAAAATCAAAACCACCTCGTCTTAGGTTATCACCCGTGAGGATCTTATTCCAAGCTATAGACCAAACGAGAAAGGAAACACGCCGAGGAACCTTAACTCTCCAAATACCTTTCCAAGGAAAGACAACAAAGGGGAAATCTCACCATTTGTTATAAAACAACCAGATGTCAAAATACCCATTAGGCTTCAAATTCCAGCTCATCCGGTCTCCAACATCCATTAAAGGAATATTAGCTCCCAAGATACAAAGAAAGTTCGCCCCTTCATCTATCTCCCAATCATTAAAATCCCGAATGAAACGAACATCCCAACTTCTTCTCTCCTCCGCTCCCAGCCCTGTCAACAAAGATTCTACAACAAAGATTCTACAAAGGCCTCCCTGTCAGTAGCAGTAGCAATACCATACAGCCTCGGGAAAGTCTGTTTGAGAGGTTAATCCCCACACCACCCTATTCCCCATCCCAACAACAAACTGAGTATTTTTGCTAAAATCCTCCCAACCCATTCGAATACATCTCCGTAAACCACACCCATGAACTCCCCTACCCAACTTAGAAGTCTATCTCCCCACTCTTCCCCAAACTTTGAAGCTACCACCCTCCTCCTTATACCTAAACCATCATTGGCCATAGGCGCACAAACTTTATCCCATCTTACCAAATGAGTCTTGCTATCACCCCACATAAAGTCCCTTTGCAACTTTTCAATTCTATTAGCCACATGAGTAGGAATGGTGAACAGCGCTAGAAAATAAGTAGTCTTAGGAAGACTAGATAACGTACTCTTGAGCAGCGTCAATCTACCCCCCTTAGACAAATACAGCTTTTTCCACCCGGCCAACTTTCGCTCAATTTTTTCTAGAATAGGATTCCAAACTGAAGGTGATTTATGAGAGGCTCCCAACAGCATGCCAAGATAAGACAGGCAAACTTCCAACCCTACAACCCAATATCTCAGCCAAGGCATGCAAATTATTTACCTCCCCTATTGGAACCATTTCACTCTTCTGCACATTGACCTTCAAACCTGTCACAGTCTGAAAACAAAGTAACAACAGCCGAACATGAAGGATGAAGGATTTGCACCACATCTACATCACAAAACAGAATAGTATCATCTACAAACAAGTGATGTGAAACACATTCCCCACCACCCCTCCTACCATCAGCTTTAAAACCACGGAGTAAGCCAGCACCCTCCACTCTTTTCAACATTCTACTGAAAATCTCCATCATAATCAAAAACAACATGGAAGATAATAGATCCCCTTGTCTCAATCCCCTAGAACTACCAAAAAAATCAGCTGGAGATCGATTGATCAACACAAAGAACTGAACTGTGGATATACAAGTGCAGATCCACTTACACCACTTCTCCCGTAGCTCATTCTCTTCAACAAATCCAAGAGAGCCTCCCAATTCACATGATCGTAAGCTTTCTCAATATCTAGCTTACAGATGACCCCCAAAACCCTACTCTTCACTCGACTATCAACACATTCATTTGCAATAAGAACCAAAATCAAGGATTTGTCTCTCGCCCACAAAACTATTCTGAGACTCAGAGATCAACTGATCTAAAACCACTCTCAAACGATTTGCCAAAACCTTAGCCAAGATTTTATACACTCCCCACCAAGCTAATAGGCCGGAAATCTTTGATATTGGAGGCGTCATTCTTTTTTGGAATTAAAGCAATGAAAGTAGCATTAAGAAAATTTTCAAACTAATAATGTTGAAAAAACTCTTCGAAGACAGCTAAAACGTCTTTCTCCACTACTCTCCAACAATGATGATAAAAAGCCATGGTAAAACCATCCGAACTTGGAGCTTTGTTCCCTTCCAAGTCTCTTACAACCTGAAAAATCTCCGCTCTCTCAAACTTCCTTTCAAGCCAAACCCTCTCCATATCCCCAAGACTATCAAACTCTAAACCCTCCACGAAAGGCCTCCACCCCTTTGGCTCCTGATACAAAGTTTTATAAAACTGTACCACGTGAGCAGCTACCTCAGATTCCTCCTCATAAACCACCCCATCCACCCCAGATTTCAAACTTTAATATCTATGCACAAAAGGTTATCAATTCCAGGTAATCAATCATCACAGAACAATGTTCACTGTATAAACTTGAACACCCAGCACTGTTGAAAAAGCTTATATATTTACCCGTGATGATCTTTGGGAAAGGATCCCCTCCCAATTTTAATCCAGATGTAAGGCATTTGGCATTTAAAAAATCCAATGATCTTAAAAAACCCATGTAAACAACACAAAATCATAATTTTTCAAACTGTAATATAAATAAAATAAAATAAAATATATAAAAATAAATAAAAAAAACAGAATTCTTTTTTCCCCGTTACAAGTACAGTTAAGACACTCACACAGGATTGAAACCATGGCTAATTCTCCACCCCTTGTTTATGGAAGGAGGAGATGCCAATTAGTTAAGGACCAGCTGGCAAAGAAGCAGAAATATTTCCAAAACTCAAGGTTTATATTACCTATCAAAAAATAAATAAATAAATTATATACCTTTATGTCTTGAGCTCCAATTCCAATCTTTTCATCCCTCCGAGGATGAAAATATAAAGCCATCATCAAAGTTGACTTGTCTTTTTCGTTTAACCTGTGATCAATGGGATACCTACAACCAAAACAGGAATAGTCCTTCAGGAACTCCCACCCTTTTCAAAAAATCATATGAACACACTAAATCTACGAGGACAGTCATTCAACAAGGTATCATATTAATGTTGAAAAACAAAGCCCTAAAAATAATGTGATTTAAAATTAATATTAGGTACAACCCTTATCATGCATGCTAGAAAACCTATTCACACCTAAAGCTATTATCATTCAAATAGAGATCTTGCTGCTACAGTTTCTGATAATGCCATCAATTTTTGAGATAATTGTTCAAAATTCAAATAGATAACTTCTTGGGCAGTTTAGCATATTCTTAGCAACTCAAAGGTATTCAAAACCAGTTAAATTTAGAGTGGAATGTCATTCAGCTTGCATGTTGGCAAGGGAACCTTTATCAACTATATATTTTAGATTACTGTATGAATTGATTACTGCCTTAGGCTGCGTCCATTCAATACCTTTATATCGATTATTTGGGTTCTGCATGTTTATAATGGAGATGTCATAATATACTCAGAAAACTTGATTGGCTATGCATATTTAAACTAGATCGATTATTTTTTATTATAGTTATCTTGATAGTAATATTGTGTATTGAACCAAATCCTTTCTTCTAACATTTCAGATGTTTAAATTCTGCTTAAATTGATTAACAGCTACACCAAGCCTTTGGCTCTGCCCTTTTTGGGTTTGTTGGCAGGTTAATTAATTGATAGTTGTGTACCTTAGCATAGATTATATTCTTTAGTAATATATATTTTTTCAAACGATTACAAAGACCACTTCTTAAAGTTTGAATCCCTTGTGTGGTGTTTCATATGGCACTATATACATTCATTGTCTTCTTTATATGTATATGTCATATTTACAGAGAGTGTCGTCTCTGGACCTGCAGCATCATTAAAATACTTGAATTTGTACAGAGAAATTAAATGCACATGATTATGCTGTTGTTGTCCAGGGTGAGTACCCTCATGATTCAAATGGGAGGTTTTCTATCACTGATTCCAAATGAAAAGTTGTTGTATGGTAAACAAATGCATTGTTGGGTTGATCAATGCTCCAAACTGGGCGGAGTGAGGCACACGAACTGTTTGACTAAATGCCTCACTGACCAAATGCATGTTTTTTGTTGATGTCAATGACAGACCAGTCCTGATGGCAATGGCATCCAAGCATTTTCCTAAAGTAACACAAAAAACCTGAAGTAGCACTCACTTAATGTGCATATCTTTTGTCTTTCTAAGAAACCGTTTAAATCTATTTTTATCTTGAAAGTTTAAATACAGTCACTTGATTTATAGTGCCTTTAATGTGGTTTGAGGGGGTTCACTTTCTGAGAATACAAAAAGAAGCCCATATTTTGCAACTCTATAATAGTGTCTTTATATCAACAATGCCACAGTTATAGATCATTCTTGAAATGCTTTCTATGCTTAATTTACGACAAGAACAGAAGTATTTGTTTTTGCACCTCTTAGCTATCTTGTTTAGTTGGAGGACTATAAAATGATTTGTATCCTGGTTATTAATTGATATTTTTGGATTCTCTATATTTTCTATTATCATTTTAGGGGTACAGACCAGTAAACAGCTAGCTTTCACTCTTGATAGCCTAATAATAGCCTTAGTGCCTTACCCAATTTGGTGAAGCTTGTCTAGCATAGTTAACAAAATTAAAACTTTCCCACCCACTTAAATTCAATGCTTATTATTGTTACTTTGAACACTTTAACAGGAATGGCCGATGGGATGAGTAATTTAGTTATGCGCTTAAAGAGAAGGTGTATAATTTATGAAAATTATTGTTGTCATAGCTCTATCATGTCTGTTATTACAGCTTGATATAATGAAAATATTATGGGTAATAGAGCCAATACATGATTGGGATCAAGAAAGACAATGTTTCTAAAATTGTTTGTGCTGGGTATACACGTGAGTGAAGTCCCACATTAAAGATTAAATAATGATGAGAAGAATTAGTGTTAATATAACATAATTAAACACACACCTATTGGGCTTAGGCCTTTTGGGTTGAAATGTGTCTCTATATGTTATATTAATTATTCAAAGAAGCTCCCAAGTTGTTTATCTCCCCCAACAAGTGGTATCAGAGCCCATGGTGATGTGGGGCAAAGGTGGCAAGGTTATCAAGGTCCCTTTCGCAGTTGGAGCGAGAAGAGGGTGTGTACTTGAAGCCCTTTCACAAATGGAGCAAGGCGGGTCCCACGGTATATTGCACCAAGCAAGCCCAAAAAGCCCACACAAACGATCTTGAAAAAAGCCCAACAAAGGAGTATTATTGCCAATTGTGCTATACAACGGTGAGGTTCAAGGTTCCCATGGTGGATAAAAGACGTACGGGATTAACACATGAAGGCCCATGGATGATGCACTAGTGAAGAAAAAAACTCATTAGACAAGGGGAAGTGAGTAGGACTTGTTCATAGCTCACAAAGAGGCAGAGACTCACAGGGCAGATTGTTGAGTATACACGTATTAGTGAAGTCTCACATTGAATAATAATAAGAAGAATGAATGGTTAATATAACATAATTGAGAACATACCCATAGGGTTTAGGCCTTTTGGGTTAAAATATGTCTTTATATGTTATATTAATAATTCAAGGAAACTCCCCAGGTGTTTATCACCCCAACAGTTTGTATGATGGAAGTGAGGTTGACTGCATTGAACAGTTGCAACTTAAGCAAGAGTGCATTTATGAATTTATGTACAAAATTTACATGAGAATGGTGGGTTGGTTCAGTCAAAACAAGTCACTATTGAAGAAGCTGATGCAATGTTTTTGTGGTCAAATTTACATATATCATTCCAAGGAAACAATAAGCTGACAGTTTAATTGCGTTTTGCACGCAATATGCAATGATGAAAATAAGAAAGGACTACTAGAAATACCATCCATGTCTTCTTTGCTGTTCCGACCAAGATAAGTGGAAACAGTTTGAGGTACTTCTAAAAATAAAATTCTTAAATATTTTATTTTAGGCTAAAATGCAAATTGCAACCTCTAAGTTTGGCTGAAATGCATTTCAAATATCTAACTTTATTTCTGTTTAATTGAGTCCTCTAAGTTTCAAATTTATTCAATTCAAGCCCTCAATCTAATTCCATTAAAAAATTTCTGTTAATAAAATAAAAAAATTACTTTTTAGGCTAAAATGCAAAAGTCACCTTCTAAGTTTCACCAAAATTCATTTCAGTCCACTAACTTAGCTTTCAATCAATTTAATCCTATAAGTTTCAAAAGTGTTCAATCAAGTCCTTTCCGTTTGATTTTGTCAACTTCACAGTTAGTTTTATATTTTTGTAATTATTTTTTTGTTTAAAAAATCCATAAGAATTATAAAAATTATATTTTGAAGAAACAAAAATTTTAAAAATAGAAATCCTATGGACCCATTTGGTACATGTGTTTAAACAACAGTTTTCAGTTTTTTTGGAAATACGTGTGGGTGAAAAACCGTGTAAAAATGCGTGTAATGTTGTTTAAAAACTAAAAACATGTGTTTAAACACATGTACCAAACAGCCCCATATCTCTCAGACTCTTCTTCTTCTTCTTCTTCTTCTTCTTCTTCTCTCTCTCTCTCTCTCTCTCTCTCTCTCTCTCTCTCTCTCTCTCTCTCTCCGGACCCAAGAAGCTCCTTCGAAGCTTCATTCATGGCCAACCACCAAGGTCAGCCGCTCTCCTCTCCTCTCCTCACCGGTCACTATAGTTACTTGGCAGTGGTCCTCTTTCTCTTAGCTCAGTTTGACTGGGCCTCTCCCTCTCTTTGTGTTTTCTCATCAAAGTTCGACTGAGCCTCTCTGTGTGTTTTCTCATCGAACCTCATTGGACTTCCAACCCACGACCGGGCTGGTGTTTAGTCTTTTTTTGGTTGGTTTCAGAGGATTTCAGATTTGGTGAATAACCTGATCTGAGTCTCTTTGGATTCGACTATTTAATCTGGGTCTCCTTGGATTATCTCTCTCCCTGATCTAATTTGGGTTTTCAAGTTTGATTTTTAGTCAAATCTGTTCTTATTCTGATTTTGTTTGTAAAAATCAAATAACCCCAAAATCGAAAAACCCAGAAACATTGTTTCCTTGTTGAATATATAATCTTATAAACATTGTTTGTGGGTAGCGAATTTGTAAATCGTATGTGGTAGTGATAGTTGATGTTAGATCCCTTTGTTCGTGTTTGCTATGATCTTTTCTGAATTTGTATATTTAAATTTTGTATTTGAATGCAATTTTTGGATGTGATCAATGTAAAAAAATTTGTTGTTCATGAAACTAGTTTGTTGAATTCATGTACTGTGTTTCTGAAATTTCTTAATTTAAATATTTTTAAAATTTTGTAGTTTGGTTTTCTGCATCTTTTAATTTAAAAAACTGAAAATAAAAATAAAATTGCACTTAATGGTAGGACATTAACGGAAGTTAGTGAAAGACCTAAATTGAACAATTTTAAAACTTAAAAGGACTGAGTTGACTAAAAGCAAAGTTAGAGGACTGATATAAATTTTGGTGAAACTTAGAGGGTGGGTTTTGCATTTTAGCCTTATTTTTATTAATTTTATAGATATTTTTTATGTAGAAATCTTATTTTATTTATTTTTTAAAAATGTTTTTTATTAGTTAATTGTATACTTAACGGCAATTTTTTAACGAAATTAGATGGAATGCCTAAATTGAATAAATTTGAAACTTAAAGGACTCAATTAAACAAAAGTTAGTTAGAGCACTTAAATGGATTTCAACCAAACTTAGAAGGTACAATTTGCATTTTAGCCTTTATTTTAATTAGAGTTCTCGTTGGTACTTATTTAAGTTTTTTAAGTTTTCTTAACGTTGATTCTCAAAAAAAAAAAAAAAGTTTTCTTAACGTTGTTTAGAATTGTCTTGGAGCACTTGATGGAACTCACGTTCCAGTAACTGTGTCGATTGATGACTGACTTAGATATTGAAAGAGAAAGGGTGGTCTTTTAACTAATGGGTTCTACATCTGACTCACGAGATTTGCAAGATGCTTTACATAGGAATAACCAGTTTCATGTTCCAAGTGGTAATTGATTAACATGCACCCTATCTTGTGGATGCAGGCTATACTGATGGTCTAGGTTTTTTAGCACCTTATCAAGGCACCAGATACCACCAAAAAGGAATGGGCTGGAAACAACCTAGAAAATTCTAAAGCACTATTTCATCTTTGTCATTCTGTTGCAAGGAATGTAATTGAGAGGGCATTTGGAATGTTAAAACAACAGTGAGTATATTGTGCACATTCAACATCAAAACAAAAATTAGAATTATCAATGCACGTTTTATACTTCATAATTTCATTGGACTCTAGCAACATGATGACCCTATTTTTCAAGGTCAGGATCTATGATTTTTGGCTTCTGTGGATGAGGAGTTATTAAGCCAGCCAACAATAGAAGAAAGAGTAAATAATTCAGATGATAGGATTACATGTGTTCAAGCTATTGATGAATGGGTGACATTTCGTGATACTTAGCATTGGAGATGTTTAATGATTATCATCAGCACATGGTTTTGTGAATACTTCGTAGGTTTTTGTAGGCTAGTTTAGTTAAAACTCTTAGATATTTTTAGGACTTCAATATGCTTTTACTTTGTATATTGTTAATATTATCAAGAAATAATGTCATTTGAATAAATTTTTCATCTTGTATTTAATTCATATTTGGTGTCTTTTGCAATCCTTTAGTTACTTATTTATTTATTTTTACTCCAACCTTAAGCAAAGATGAGTTTCAATACAATGAATTGTAAGGATTTTACAAATTCTGTTTATGTCCAAACTTCCAATTTACTATTCCCATCATTTTAAAATTTCTACAAAAATTAGAGCCAAACAAGGAACTTCATAAATGATGGGGATGTAAATCCAATCATTTGTGAAATTCTGTGGATGTCCCAAATTATTCATCCAAACACACGGTTAAAGAGCATATCATTTAATGTATTGCCTTTTAAATAAAAAGGTACAAAGTTTCCAAAACTACCATTATTAAGTTCAACTCAAATGAAAGAGTATTGACTTATTAAATAAACACCCAAACGGTAAGTTAGGATTGTTGACTATTCAAAGAGGACTTCATTTTGGGACACCTAAAATGGAATATAGAGGAATAATGATTAGGGATGGAGGGAGTATTATTTTCAGGATTTTTTTGCTTAAATTGAACTCCTTCCCTCTAGATCAAATAAATATTGATATTAAATACACCCTAATGTTCTTTGCTGAGGGAAATAAATACACCCTAAGAACTTCAGTTACTTGAATCTTAAAATATCATTTATTTGGTATAAAGACATTTTTTTTTAGAAATAAAATCACATTTCAGTATGAGTCTTACAAGCTAATGCCATAACTTGAAAAGCAAGAAACAACATTCTTGTTTATAATCCCATAGAGCAAGGAAAGAAAGGAAAATTATGTGTAATATATTAGTAACAAATTATGACTAAAATATTAATAAGAAGCTAATTAAAGTAGTATGACAGAATACAATGAAATGAACAAAGCTAAAAGAGAGGAGAATCATATGGATGTTTTGACTTACTTGTGCAATATAAACTTCAATGAATGGGAAAGATTCTGAATATCGTTTGATGTCAAACGACTTTTTAAGGATTTAGATATGCTTTCCAACTTTTTAAGTCCTTTTGTTGCAAGACCACCATACTTGTAGATGAACTGAGTACCAGATTTGTCAGACATACTATTGCAAACAAAAGGTGTTTTGATCTTCACATTCTGCTTATCAGAACTAATTTGGCTACCCAGCATGTTATAAACATCTACAGGCTTTGCAAGCTCAAGTCCCTGATATATAATAATTGGAATTGAAATGATTAGATCATTAAAAGACAGAAGATGGAGCTATGAAAAAAAAACCTCTGCCACCCCACCCCCCCCCCCCCTCTCTAAAAGAAAAAAAAAATTAATATGAATCAAATATATCATTGAACATGAAAACTGACAAACATGAGGGATTAGTAATAAAACCTGAAAGAAATTTGAAAACAATAAAACAGCTTGATTTTAATACATGTTGACAGAAACCAATGTTCAAATGTATAGAAGTTCAGTTCATCTCAACAAAGCTTGTCAACCAGATCCATCACAACTCTATCAAATGTACTTCATGAAGTCCTTGTTTAGCACCCCAAAAACAATGCAAGAAAGAAAAATGACGAAGAAAAGGAAAGATAAACCTATTATTAATATAATGGGGTCTCCACACATTCATATGTTAACCATACACTGATATGCTGCATTTGGATGGGATCTTTAAAATTTCAAGGTTTTTACATTATAGGGAGACAGGATTTTCCAACATTTATTAGACAGATCACCAGCAAGAACAACATAATATCTACCTTTGCAGAATAAATAATATCAAAGTGGCCTCCCGTCCCTGTAGAAGGAACATTTCCCCATGCCAATGCATCGAGATTTCCTTTAAGACCGTCCACAGCTCCAGCCTTAGCAGCTTTAATAAAGCAAGCACCAGGGTTCTGCACAAAAGAACCAAATAACAAGCATGGATTAGATGGCTATAGATTATTCTCTTTATAATGAATAATCATGACAATGCCAAAATAAAGACAAACATGTAGGAGAACTAACAGATAAGCATGCTTGCATGAAGGGTGATGAGACAGATGCATGTTCTCTTTGTTGTGCAATGCCTCTTGCATTCAAGGCAACAAACTCTCCTGTAGCTGATAGACTATCTGCGACAAGAAGCAAATGCTGAGGAAGAATAGACTTGCCAGTATCAGATATCGCAGACTCCAAACTCTGCACATGTAAAGGCATAGCAATAGTTAAAAATAAGTGACAATTTCCATGATTGAAATGCAATACCACACCCTTGCAACAATCCCAAAAAAAAGATCTTAGCAGAGAGAACATACATTGAAAAAATATTGCCATCCGGCATCTATTCCATACGCCATAGAGAAATCATGAATATTATCTGGATGACTACGTGACCAATCGACCATATCCATTATTTGTACACAGTAATTCTTAAGTAAACTCCAGAGATTTGTTCTAACAGAGTCTCCTGACATAAAAACTCTTAAGTAGAGTTCACCAGAAGAACCATGATGACATCTTGATACTTTAGACCGATCATTCCATAAAATATCCACCTTCTTGATCTCTGGGAATCCTAAAGAACATTTACAAAGTGTGGAAATAAGAATTAATAAATCAAATCAAGAAAAATGACAAATTAGCAAAACAATAAATACATCAAGCATATGTCTAATCTATAACAATGGAACAGTGAAGCAAGATAAGATATGCACTACCAACCTTTAATAATTGTTCCAAGAAGGAAAGGTATGATCACGCCTCTAACTGTATCCAATTGTAAGGAATTCTTGTCATTTTCAGCTATTGTAACAGTGATGCAAATTGTATCATTACCTTCCTTTTGTGTCTCAAAACAGTCCCTGTCATTTAATCAACAAAGTCCAAAATGAATTACTGCCCCAAATATACTCATGAAACAGTAGCTGTAGTATGTGCCAAAACAAGCCTGTAGCTCATGCGTTTCACAAGATTTTTTTTTTAATAGTTTTATGTATTTAGTCTCTAACTATATGTTATTCAAGCTTAACAAAAATAAATAACTAATGAAATTTATTCAAGGTAATAACATTAAGTGCTTAACAAGTTGTTTGTACATGAAAATAATAAGCAAATGTTAAAAAGTCAATACCCAAATAATATTCAGATTTTGAATTGGATAAAGTAACAATAAGAAATATGCATCGAACCAACATTTTCCGATTCTTGTTTCTTCAAAATTAGGGTTATGGTTAAGTAATTATCTACAACAGAAAAATTTGATCCAATCCAAGAACAATCATTAGCTGTATATTTTTAAAATCTATAAATTAGCATGACTCACGTCAAAATTTTATGATAAGATTGTGTTAATGTAACTTAATCAATGAGAACATTAATTGATTCTCAAAATCTCTATAAACCTTCAAAAAAAAAAAAAAAAGAGAAACGTGGCACAATAGGGTGCAACCACAATTTGGAGACCCTGCTTCACCCACACACGCATATGTATATATGTACAGGTATTTAGACTTCCAAATATTTACATGTATTTATTATAGATAAAGTTAACTTTGAAGTACAAATGAAAAAGAAATCTTGAAAAGGCAGAGGATTGAATATTCACTTTGAGACATCTAAAGTGACCTAATAAAGAGAGTTATTCAGAGCGAGTGCTGTGGCTACATTCCATGACGAAACACTAAATTTTTGATGCATGACATCTAAAGCTACCTAACAAAATGGCTTTCCTCTAGGCATGTTATTTTAAGGATGTTTTCTGCTAGGATCCATAGTAGAGACACATGAATGTTACTCTCAGCATAGTTATTACCATATGCTTTACATGTAAAAGTATAGAACAGCCATGCAGCATTTTGTTCTAATAAATTCTGTTCAAATTTATAATTTTACTAGTGGATGTCCTGTGCAATGCTTGAGTACAATATTGTCCACGTATAATATTTATTAGGTAGTATTATATTTGAGAATAAGTTAAAATTATTACATGTTATTAAAAAGAGAGCAAAGGTAAATTATTATGATAGATATAATTTAGTATACGAACATATTGTTTGAATGAACTCAAATATTTAATTATTTTGACCAACTTAACTGCATAATTATTTTCAATTTTTTTATTGCGTGTATTATTAAATTTGCTTTTGTGTTTTTCTGGTTTTTGTTTCAATTGTTGCAAAAGCAACTAAACTTGAGCAGGAATGCTAGTTTTTTTTAATATAAATCTTAGAAAAATAATCATATAAATTACCAAGACCCTAGTCTCACCCAAATTTAAATCCTTTCTCCCTCCCAACTTATTGTGAGCAGAAATAAAAAATAAAAAGAATCATATAAATTCCCTTCTAATATTAATGATTAGTACAAAAAAACTAATACTTAGACATGAATGCATGTACCTTGTTAAACACATAATTATCAACAACAAAAAAAGTACCTTATTACTATTATTTTTTGCTAAAAAGAAAAGAATGCTAAAAATAATTCAACAGATGATTAAAAGTTTTGTTAAGGTGGAAGGCAAAATGAAAGAGTATTCTATTTTCTTTTCAAGCAATTCACCTCATGGCGAAATCTTAGGCTATTGCAGTTTGGAATTAAACATGTGGAACTAAATTATTAGTTGGGAACATTGGATAGAATAATCTCAGCTGAAAAAAAAAAAAAAAAAAAAACTAATATAAAATCCTCATTGGTAACTATAATTAAATCTTTTAGTCACACAAAAGAAGCAGCTTACTTGCTTGTTATTTGCAAGTCAGCACAATTCGATTTTAATTCCTTTCTTGAAGAGTTACACTTCTTGTCAAGGGAATTGATAATTGTATGCACTTCTAATCCTCTTCTCTTCACAATTTCCTGAAAGAAAATATATTTATTCTTCATATCTTGGACTTGCATAAAAGTAGAAAAGATTTGGATTTCCAAATTTACTACCTTGCATATATGAAAATGGCAAACCCATGGACTGAAATGTGTCTTGCTACAAGTCTGTGGAGAAAAGCTAATATACACAGAATCACATCAATTAATATTAAAAGAACAAAAAAGTAATATTATTAATACAAAACATAAAACAGGAGATAAGCAAATAAGAGAGAAATGGAAACTAACATTATCATGACAGTAGACACAATATCTGAAAATATTAGCCGCTCCAAGTGATTCTTAACTTCTAAGGCCCCATACTCAAAACCATGCCTCCGTCTTGCAAGTTTATTGGACAAAAATACTGACAAAGTCCTGTCAGCATTACGTTTTCTCGTACCACACTCCAGAACATTCTGTACAATTAAACCACATCACAAAAGAATTACAAAAATTATCAAAACACACAATTTTTTTTGATAGATAAGAAATATATATTATGAAAAAAATAATCCATCAAAAAATGCGGAATGGATTCCCTAGAAGTAAAACCCCACACCCTTGACCAATCAAACAAAGTGCCGGCAAATAAAGCTAGTAACTTGTCCCCGGGAAGCACCAAATCTTAAAATATGAGATTATTGAACTCCCTCCAAATAATCCACATAACACAATGTGGTACCAAATTCCAAATATTTGAAGAGTGCTTTCCAAACCAATTTCTCCAACCTGCCAATAATCAATAACCCTCTTGGGTAGAACCCAAGTAACACCAAACAATCTGAAAGCAAAACCCCATAACCTAGACACCTCTCCACAGTGCAACAGGAGATGATCAACACAATTTTAGATGCATTTAAACAACTAAAACATGATGTCACGCTATTTTGAGGATTTATTAATCCAAAAATGCATACAGAATAACAAGGAACCAAGATAATGAAAGTCCATAGACAGGTCACACCCTACTTCCACTGAATAAAGAAACAACACACTACTAGATCACCTGGCTACATTGACCAGTGACCAAGTCATGTAGAATCTGGATAACCGCAATGCATGATACATGAAAATAAACCTAGTATGCAGCTTTTGTAGGGTGATTAGAAAACCTGATAGAATGAGATAAGCTAATTTTGTATGACTGATTCTGTAGTATGCAGCACATTATCTGAGTTTCTTACATTACATTAAGAAACTCAGGGAAAGATCCCACTAAGGGTATAAAATCACGTGGTTTCTGATTTATTTTCATTAATATCTTGATATTGATGGCCTCTTCCATTAAAGTATGTGTTTTCCATTTACTATGGACCACTTAATTATAATCAGTTTCAGTTTTGTAATTTTGGCGCTTTCTTTTATATAGATAACACTTTTTAACTTTTGAGCTCCAAAACAGATCATTCAACAACAGATAAACACCTGACCATCAACCCCTAGCCCCAAAATTTATCAATCAGGATAATAGGTTAATAGAGCCCTTCTCTTGGAAGAAAAAGTTATAAACGGAATTCTATCATAAGGTTTCCTTACTGATACAATCTCTGGAAGTCTGCATATGAGCCCTTGCTTCCAAAGCCATTCTAAATGACCTCAATTAGTAGAACAAAGGGCCAAGGGTGACGCACCAAGAATCTGTCCTAGCAACTATAAGTGATAGAAGAACTAAGTTGGTTAGAAACAATGGCACTAGGCTTTCAACTCTTCAAGAAACACTTCTTGGATTTCAAAACACATTGTATTATTCATCATCTACTGAATTACACACGAGAAGGTATTTATACATGAATTACAAGGCTAGGACCCCAACTAACTAAGCACATGGCTGATTTCATCTTGTAACTAACTTTCTAACAGAATTCTGTTATTGCAGCCAGCTCACAATTTAGTTATAAGTTCCTATGCTTATCAACACTCTTACTTATCACTTATAGTACAACAACATATTACTAACTAATCAAGACCTAAAATGCCTGCTGCTGGCTGGAACACACTGAATGCACTGCTGGACTGAAACAACTCCACATAAACTCGTTACCTCATTTTTTCTTCAGTCTATTGGTGATGTGAGATACCCTACAAGTAGCAGAATGTTCCTTGATATATATATATATATATATATATATATATATATATATATAATAGCTAATAGAATATTCATAGAGATTAATGAAAATAAAACGGAAAGCGCATGATTTTATGCGACCAGGTCCATATAATCCATCTTTCAGGTTAGGCAGAATTTGGCACCCTACTACAAGTCAGATTTAAAGATTTGTTAAGCTAGACAACGGACACAAATTTAGCTACATAATTAAAGATGACACTAAGAAGGTTGATACAATACAAGCGTGATGCTCCTTTTGCCACACATTTAAGGGCAGAGTGAAAATAACAAGAAACTCAAATCTTTTAAAAAATATGTAAGACATGCAAAAACTAAATTGAGGCACTTAGAACAAAAAATAAGCACAATGTTAGCTTATTTAAGCATTTATATATAGTATGTAGTGAAACACTATTGAGACCTCTTTGAATATGTAAATAGTAAAATCTAGTTCAAATAGATAATACATGAGAGACCTCTTCAGGTGAATCGTTTCTTTCAGGAAGGGGGAGGGGAATCATTAATAAAAGTAGATTCTGTCAACTGCACGTTTTGGTTAATATTTATTAAAAAATTTTAAAGTAGATTCATCATTAAAATCACGTGGTGTTGCAGGTGGTGAGGCAATAGATCATTTGTTGATCCATTTTGATGTAGCATATGGTCTATGGAGTCTAATATTTAGTGCTTTTGGGATTCAAGGGGTGTTACCAAGGACAGTAGCCAATCTGTTATTTGGGTGACAGAATTCGTGTGGGAGCATAATGGTCATACTTTTGAAGAAACAGAAAGATCAAAGGCCCAGCTGGAATCATTGCTGGTTCGAACTCTGGTAGATTAGTCCCAAGAATGGGGTCTTACGAATAGCAATTCCCTTCTAGGTTTCAAAGAATCACTCAATTTTTTGAATAATTCTTTTGTAATTCTTTTAGGTTACAATGTGCTCATCATCGTGAGCATAAAGTAATTTTTTAATTAATAAAATACGATTACTTATCCCAAAAATAAATAAATAAATAACTTCACAAAATTTATTTAACATGATTCTTGAATATTCAGCATCAACAATTGACTGATCAATACTATTGCAGGTCACATCAGATATTTCCCCAGAACAAGATGATGAATAAACCATATTTTAACTGTTGAGAGAGAGAGAGAGAGCACCTTCAGATTCAGCAATGGAGAAGTTTCAAGTAGACTGATTGGCTGATCCAAAGCACTGTATGCAGCTTCTGAAATGGCAGAAGCAGATAATGAACCAACAGGCTGACCACCTACCGCATCATAGGCATCAACACTCTCACCAAAATCATGAGTGCTGCTATTTGGAATATATTTGTCCTTATTAATGTTATAAGAGAACTGAATAAGTTGATTCCCATATGCATTTCTCACTGTTCCATCATATGCAGTGTACAAATCACGCATTAAGAACATAAGCCGTCGGTTCAAAGTCCCAGGGAGATCTGCATTGTCACTGAAAGAACTATCTCGACTTGTGACTGAATGAACAAAACATTCTAAAGGATTCAAGCCTGTCAGAAAGGAATTTTCAATTACAGCATATGGGATGTACTTAGGACGTCCAGGAGTATCATCAGCCATCTGGAATGAATCATGTGCCCTTTGCTTATTCCAAGCAGCACATGAGAGCTGGTGGGGGATTCTAAAGGATAGTGGAACCAGTGAATGTTGCAAACCAAGACACATGCTATGCTGAACCAATTTCAGCAAATTACCCTTGCTTCCAGCCTTAAACATAACCAGCAACGAGTTGTCCTTACTTGCATATTTGTAGACTAAATTTTGAATATCCCGAAACACGTACTTGAAAGCATCAACGGAAGCTTGACTGAGTGCAGCACATTTTTGCTTCTCGTAACACAAACGTTCCACTTCAGGAACATCTCTCTCTTCACCAACTTCGACAAGAAAATCCCAACATGAATCTACCATCAACTGTTTGAAATTACACATATGCTCTGCTTCTTGTAAACCACAAAAGATTTCATCCATCATGTTTTTCCGGGAGTATGAGTCAGAGGTGAGGTATAAGTCTGAAAGTGAAACGCTCAAGCCCTGCATTGACAACCACTCACAAAGAACTTCTTGAGCAGCAAACAAGAAGTCAAGTACTTTACCCTGATAATGTTTGACAAGACTCTGAAAAAGGTTGTTATTGTTGTCACGTAGCCAAAAAGATCCTTCAGAAGATAAGAGCTCTCCATCACTAACAAGAACACCATTTGAAGGAAAATCATAATCAAAGCCTGGGGGCAGAAGCATGCTAAATAATTGCTTGCCAGTCCAAACAAAACTATTTAGCAAGGGAGCTTTCATAATTGCCGGCCACAGAAGTTGATGTGGGCAGAACATTTGCAGCTGCTGCATTTGGAAAAGGTTCAGGAGAACCCCATCCTCCATGACCAAATGAGCAGCAGTTAAACTATCTTGACTAAGTGAAAGAAGGTTCCTACCATTCTGATCATTAATTAATTGCCTATCTATAGCAACAAGCTCACTAAGTTCAACCCTGGCATCAATTGATTGAGGAACATAGCCGTGAAGGCAATCACCATCAAAATCCCCACGAAGAGGGGAGCAACAAAGTGGGTTTATAGAAAGTGCTGAGGTTACTGGTAGGACCTTAACAGATAATGCTAGAAGGGAGTGCAGATGTATGGACGGAGGCCTATTAATCAACACAATATCCCCATCACTCAGAGGTCTATAAATTATGTCCCCCATTTGAAGTTCGGTAATTCGACGCACACGAACCAGACTACCTTTTCTGCGAGCATAAACTTCTCCCTTCTCAAAGAAATGTAGTCCAGCCCAATCACTCACCTTATCAAAGTTCCACCTGTTCAAGCACTCAGAAATTTGCAACCTCTCTGCAATATGACATGGTATACCAATTTCACTGAGCTTGATACACGGATCACCAACAACTACCATTCGAAAACAATGATCACTTCGCTTCCCAAGAACAACATCTTTGACATATCTCAACCCAAAAGAGGTGGAAGGATCTGTAATTTTTTTTTGTTGGGCAGAAGCCAAATCATTATTTGATGACTTGTCCGAGCATAACTGCATACCAAAAGTATAGAAATAAGAAAGACAAATAATGATCTATAAAATCACTAAGTCAAACACTAGAAGAAATAGAGGCTGTGCAGCTTGCCTTTGAAATTTTCAGGCAGTCCAGAACACGAGAACCCAACTCATTAGCTATCCCTCTAAAATCAACCAGTTTCTTGTAGGCCCTGGTCCGTTCATCCTACAACAATTAATCAGGTAGAATCAGAAAATGAGATAAGAAAACCATAAATATTGCAAGATTATGTGATTTGAGTCCATTTCAACACAAGGAGAGCAGTGGATGAGAGAATTCTTACAAAGATCAATCGCTGTCCATTGGAAAATGCATGAGTAATTTCAGTCACACGATGACAGTTTGGTGTCACAGGAAAACAATTGAGAAAAAGTGAATCGGTCCTCAAAACAAATTTTTCAATGAACTTCAGATCGACATCATTCAACAAATAACGGACCTGAAAATCAGAAATAAGGCATCATAATAAAGGGAGTATCATAGGACATTAAGGTTAGCATAAGAATAAGTATGCCTAGTAGTGACAACCACTAGAACAAAACAAATCAAACAGTTCAGTAGTTCTGAATATAAAATCAACTAACTGAACAAAGCATGGTCTGTAAAAAAAAAACGAGGATTTGAAAAGATAGTACAGGTGCTGTGGCAAAGGTGTGATATATGTTAATGTCATTTTAGGCCTAGTTTCCTAATCCGTAATGGGATTGTCATAAAAGCTACTACAATGTGCATTAATTACCTACTCCTATCAACTCCCCTCCCCAACCCCCCCCCCCCCCCCACCTTTTATGTTAGTAACACAAGAGTGGGTATTTGTTCTTAAGGAACTTCAAGTGGAATCTTTAAATGATAGGTTAAGGGGTTAGGGTTTCAAGGGTTCTTTGGTCCAATTGAGACCTCTTCAGGGGAGTCTCTTCCTCCAAGTAAAAGACAATCAAGTCTAAGCCATAATTTGGCAATTTCATTCAATGATTAGAAAAGAGATTACAATAGATTGTTTATATATCCATAGAGCTAATTTTATTGGCCCACATCTCCTCGTCTCATTGGTTCTACTATACCCCATGCGTAACAAATAATTCTAGTTTGTGTTTTTATCATTAACACGTGTTAATGTGATTAGCATGCTAGGGATAGTAACTAACTATTCTATATTACTTACTTATTAACTCTTCTAATCTCATTCTCTCTTTAGGATTTTAATGTGGGCACACCTTGGTGCTTATTTGGGGATTTTAATGTGGTTAGATTCCCATCTGAAAGATTGGGACATAGCAGATTCAGTCCTGCAATCTTTGAGTTCTCTAATTTTATTGAAGAGCTTAATTTGTTGGACTTACCATTGGAAGGGGGACTGTTCACATGGAGACCCACCCTCTATGTCCCGCATTGATAGGGTTCTAATCTCAGGAGATTGGGAGGAACAGTTTCCTGATGTGACACAGAGGCTTCTACCACACCTCCTTTCTTATCATAGTCCGATTTTGATTGAAGCTGGGGGCATGGCACATGGGAAAAGTCCATTAAGATTTGAGAATATGTGGTTGAAAACAGAAGGCTTTGTGGAGAAAGTTCAAACATGCTGGAGCATGTATTCTTTTAGAGGAACTCTGAGTTGAAAGCCCTTAAAGAGGATCTTAAGCAATGGAATAAAATGGAGTTTGGAAATGTAGGGGTTAATAAAAGGAGGTTGTTGGGTGAAGTGTTGAAGTTAGATGAATGTCGCATGCTTTAAACGCCTTTTGAGAAGGAGGAAATTACTCAGGTGGTGAAGAATTTTCAAGGGGATAAATCCCCAAGTCCAAATGGCATCACCATGGCTTTTTTCCAGCACTGTTGGAGGGTGGTTGCAGCAGATGTGTTTGCTGTTTTTGAGGAATTTCATAAATACTGTAAGTTCGAAAAAATCCCTTAATTCCCATTTATAGCATTAATTCCAAAGAAACATAATGCTATTAATGGTAGGGATTTTAGACCTATCAATTTGATTGGAAGCGCATAAAATTGTGGCTAAGGTGTTGGCAAACAGATTGAAAGGAGTGTAGGATAAAATTATTTCTACACCACAAAATGCATGTGTAGGTGAGAGGCAGATTCTGGGTTCAGTGCTCATTGCCAACAAGTGATTGGATAGCAAAATCAAAAGTCACATTCTTGGCATTGTCTGTAAGCTAGATATAGAAAAGGCTCTTGACCATGTTAATTGGGAGCTTCTTCTTTATTTATTGGAGAGGATGGGGTTTTGTGAAAAGTGGAGAGGGTGGATTCATACATGTATCACCACAGTCCAATTTTCTGTTTGGTTAATGGGTCTCCCTTTGGTTTTTTTGGCTCTTCTAGGGGACTAAGGTAGGGGATCCTTTATCTCCTTTGCTCTTCATCCTTGTCATGTAAGTTCTCAGTAGAATGCTACAGAAGATGGAAGAGGAAAGACTTATTAGAGGTTTTAAGGTGGGAAATTCTATTGCTGGTGGTTTGTTTGTCCCACATCTTTTATTTGCTGATGAAACCATTCTTTTGTGTGATGCCGCAATTGTATATTCGACTGTTACTAACTTGTTTTGAGACGGTGACCGGGTTGCGAGTTAATTTGGGAAAAAGTGAGATGGTGCTGGTGGGTGAGGTGGAGAATATACATGAACTGGCAGATCCTTTGTATTGCAAGGTGGGATCTTTGCCTATGACTTATCTTGGAATGCCATTAGGGGCCTCTTCTAAATCAATGGCAATTTGGAATCCTATTTTGGAGAAATTTGAACGTCATTTATCTGGTTGGAAGAGGATGTACTTATCTAAAGGAGGAAGGTTGACGTTATTAAAGAGCACGCTTTCAAGCTTGCCTACCTATTATTTATCTTTATTCACCATTCCCACTGGTGTGGCAAATAGAATAGAGATGTTACAGTGGAATTTTTTGTGGGGTGGTTTAGAGAGGAGTTCAAGCACCATTTGGTGGGATGGGATAAGGTATGCACTCCTTTGGCTTATGGAGGGTTGGGGATTTGAAAACTTACCACTTTCAATCAATCTTTGTTGGGAAAGTGGCTACGGAGGTTTGGGTTGGAGGAGAAAAATTTTGGAGACAGGTTGATATTGTGAAAAATGGGGAGGAATGGGGTGGATGGTTATCGAAACCTGTTTGATGCACTCATGGCTGTGGGTTCTGGAGGAGCATTAGAATGAAGGGGGATCATTTCTTATGGTGCATTCGGTTTGTTGTGGGTTCTGGTAGTTGAATTCGATTTTGGCATGGTATTTGATGTGGGGATCACCTTTAAAACTGATGTTTCCTGTACTGTTTGAAATTGTCGTGGATAAGAACGCTTCTGTGGAATCATTATTGGAGAGACAGGCAGAGGGGCGGAGTAGGAATTGGCGTGGAATTCTTAAGAAATTTTAACAATTCGGAGATTGAAGAGGTGACTTCATTATTCCATTTTTTAGACTCTCATACTCCCTTTGGGGTGGGAGATTGATGAGGTGGCTTCATTTTTCCATTTGTTAGACTCTCATACTCCCCTTAGGGAGGGGAATGATAGGATGATATGGAAGTTAAAGAGTAATAGGGAATTCACTATGCGATCTTTTTATGAGAAATTGCAAGGCTCAGCCCCTATGCTTTTTCCTTGGAAGACCATATGGAGACCCAAGGCCCCTCAGAGAGTTTTTCTTTGTGTGGACAGCGGCTCGGAGGAAGATTCTCACCGCTGAGAATCTCATCAAGATATTCTTTTCAATGGTGAGTTGGTGTTGTATGTGCCATTGTAGCAAGGAGACTGTGGATCACCTCCTGATTCATTGTAACATGGCTTTCAAGTTATGGAGCTTTATTTCTAGGATGTTTGGGGTTCAGTGGGTTTTACAGGAAAACGTTCTTGATTTATTATGTGGGTGGTGAGGTCATGGACCAACTTCGGATATCTGAAATCTTATCCCTTTATGTTTGATGTGGACTAAATGGAGGGAACGAAATCGGCATATTTTTGAAGATGTGGAGTGCAAGTCTTCTCAAATACAAGCATCCTTCATTAGTTCTCTATTCACTCCTTCATAGAGTCAATTCATATGTAGATATTATTCTCACGACGTAGTCTCTTTCCAATAATATTATTTTTACCTATCAAAAAATAAAAGGAAGAAAGATATTAAATCATTGGGTAGATTCCACCTCTAAAGAGTTGGATGAGTAAATATGGATGAATCTAGAGAAAACTGCAAGTCAGTGGCCACGAGTACTATTTTTAGACATACTATTACTAACATAACCTAAACTAGCACAGACTAATTGGATGACACAAGAATTAGTTAAACTTATACTTAATCTTCTTCTTCTTCTTCTTCTTCTTCTACTTCTTTTTTCTTTTTGGGTCATGCTATCGGATGCCCTTAAGGCAATGGTTAACAATCCATTTTAGGAAAGTTTTGACACCACTTTTATGGAAAATAAAAAAAAACTGTCAAAACATTAATTGCTTTTTTTTTTCTTTTCCCATAAAAATTTTCTTTAAATGGATTATTAACCATTGCTCTAAGGGCATCCATTAGCATTTCCCTTTCTTTTTTCTATTAGTATGTTACAGATTCACCTAGTTAATTTTGAGGTGCAATTTGAGCTAGAGCATTGAAGGATATGCAAAAATTATTGTATCAATTGTAGGAGATCCAAGATTGATTATGGATGTATCATAAGAAAGCAGAGGATCACTTGGAAAATAAATAGCCTTCCCTTGAATTGTTTTAGGTGAGAAGCAAATCTGGAGATAACAGACTCTCGTGTCCATAGAGAAGCAGGGAAAGAGAAAAAGAGAACAAACAATTGTCTGGAAGTTACATGCACATCCAGAGAAACATGTGCTCATGTGTATCTGTCTGTTTATGCAAGTATATGAGTTTCATAGTTTGATAAATGATCAAGAAATGACCGTGGTTTCCAAATACAACCATTCAGGAAATGCTGCCAAGAACCTTGTAGCGCAACTAGCACCTCCAGGTGTTTCCAACAAAGACATCCAGGATTCAAATACCCCCTCCCCCATTGTAATTATTGAATTGACAAAGAAAAAAAAAAAAAAAAAACTATTCAGGAAATGCTAGTTTGAAATAACAAATAAGCATACATATTTACATTAATACAAATGACTAATCAGGATGCACATTTGAGACATCTATATAGGAAGGCAATGTTACCTGGGCATGTGATAGAACCCTTCTATTTGGTTTCAAACAACTTTCTTCTTGCTGTTCATCTTTTGGAATAAAATCCCAAAAATCAGCAGGCAAACTCCTTAATCTTTTCTTCTGCTTTAGCAACTTTTCATTTACCTCCGCTATAATTGCACTTCTCCTAAAGAGTTCCTTAGAGGAAACTTTAAATTTCACTGTTGGATACCACTCTATTGAATGTCCCTATTTATTACAGAAGTCATGATTTTAAAATCACAGAGGCGCAAAAAGAAAGAGGGAAAATTACATTTTAAACCCAATAATTTATGGTTGTAACAAATTAAACCCTATAGTTTTAAAAGTAACACATAAAACCCTGAATTGTCAAAAAGTAACAAATTAAATCTCACCCATTTAAGTGGAATAACATTGTGTTTGGAATTTAATATGGACCAAGGGTTTAATTTGTTACTTTTTGAAATCTCAGGGTTTAATTTGTTACTTTTGAAACTATAAAGTTTAAGTTGCCACTTTTTCAGACTTTAGGGTTTAACTTGTTACACCCCCAAAATTATAGGGTTTAATATGTAATTTTCCCAGAGAAAGAAGATAATAAGAGCATAACAAACTTACAACACAATATTTGCAGCCCTTAGGCCGATTATGGCTAGATACCGAATCTCCACACTGCTACATGCACGATTAGGCAAGCATAAAACGCCATCAACAAGAAGCAAACAAACTAGGAAACATCAATTTAGCTAATTAATCCATTCCACAGTACAATCCATAAAAAAGTGGTGTATGTGTAATTGATAGCTTGTATAAAAGAAATATATCGTCCACAATAGATCAGTACAAAATAAAAGAATTTTATACAGTTAAAATGATGTATAATTTTGGAATATTTTTAATGAGCTTACACTCAATAAGCTATAGTATTTGAGCTATAGTATTTTCCTAAATCACTTGTGTGGTTGAAAGTGATGGAGGCTAAATCTTTTCCACTCTATTCGATTATCCTAACCATTTGAATTTTTTAGATCATAATTTGTTAAGGGGCCTTTTGGATATTTCTAACGTAATTGAGCTGTACTCTAGGAAGCACGGATACTTCATTTTTGCAAGTATCCGTATCTGATATGTATTTGTACCCAATACTTTTGGGATACCTCTGCATGTGTGTCACTAAGAGACTTATAGCTTAACTAGTTGGCACCTCCTAGATTCACTTTATTATCCATTATTGTTCTTATATATATGCTTAACAATGTCTTAAAAATATAAATATAAATAATTTTAATTAATATATGCATTCCCCATATCATATCCTAGTTTTTCAAGAATTGCAGTATTTTCATATAAAATATCATATCATACCATACGGTCCATACCCGTTCCTGTGCTTCTTAGGTTGTACCCTTTTTCTTTTTTTCATAATAAACAGAAAGGGATTCCCTACCAGACAAATGATTCAATTTCATTACAATAGTAGAAAAGGGAGATGCAGTTTTTACAAAAAGTCAAAACCAGTTTTAACCCAAAAGATCTGTACAAGATGCTCTCATGTTGACGTCAATGCTGATACAGCTTTTTATTTATAAAAAATAAAATAAAGAGTTTTAGACCTAAGGAGAAGAAAAAGGATATCATGTATCGGATACACCATATAACATCCCCCAAGGGGAAGGGGGGAAGGGGGAGATTTGAACTTAGAACCTCCATTTCATGAGACATGGTCCCTAGCCAATTCTGCTGCCCAATAGGTTTGTTGATACAGCTATTTTTAGCAACTAAAATTAAAAACTAGTCTTACAAAAAAATGATGATAATAATAAATAAAAACCAAGGATATTTGAGAAATGAGTTCAGGATAAATAATAAATAAATAGGAAAAAATTTCATGATAGCAAATGTAATTCAATGCTCTATCATATAAATGAATCAAGCAGTAAGCTGCAATACACAGCATACTTATTTTTTACTTAGACAACAAAACAACAGTTCTACTGTTCAGCACAAGGAGTGAGGTACCTGACCTTGACCCATAGTTCTCGCCTGATAGATTTACATCCTGGACAAATTTCATTCAAAATCTTTGCAACTTCCGATAGAAAATAAGGGTGGAGTATAGTGCATGGGAATTTAATATGCCCAAAATGACCTTGAAAAGACAATAAAAGCAATAGTTTAGTACAATTTCGAGTAAAAGTACAAGGAAAAGGAGTTACGTGGCATAATTTTGGCATCACATGCCCATTACACCTTCACAGTGTTTTAAATCTTTGGCACCACATGTCGAGCATTGACAGGACGGATTTGGGAGTCCCAGCATAGGATCAGTGACCTCACTGACTGAATTAATTGCTAGACCAGACATCTTCTCCTGTTACAGTATCACAATGTTAAAAAGTTTCATTTGATTTGGAAAAAAACTTCTTAGTAGTTTAAAACCATCATCTAATTAACCCCTAAAAGATAAACCAAAGGAATGATCAGTTATTTCAATCATTCAATGCCAAATGCCAATAGGACAAATACTTTGTTAAAAGCATCATTTTCATATCCAGAAACACACATTACGAAAAGAACAGCCAAAGGAGGAATTGATAAATGACACTTAATATGAAATAAAAGTAAACAAGATTGAAGACTATGGTGTATTAGGCAAGAGTGGAATGACCAAAGCTTTGGGGATTCTAAAAGAATTTTGCCTGATCTTAAGCTGTCTTTCTTTAAAACCATATTGGATTGGATGTCAGTTGTGGGTTCTTTATCACCATGTTCTGTTTCTGATTTGATTGATTATTGTAACTTGCATGATTGATTGTATTGTTCCCGTTTGTATACTTGGGTGATCTTTTTTAGATAGAATAAAATTCATTATTTATCAATAAAAAAATTCCTCCCAACCAAACAAATGAAAGTTATATTCCTTTTTCATGCTTCACTCTTCTACTTCTCTATCCCTCCAACCAAACATGTGAGGCCAAACAAAAATCATTTCTTTCCCCATACTTTTCAATAAATACTTGTACCCAATGCACAGAGTTCCCACTTTTGCAAGGTATGATAAGGGTGATAGGGTAAGCAGCCTTAACCCCCAATTTTTTTTGGAGAGGTTGATTCATGGACTCGAACCCACGACATACCACTTTGGGTGGAAGGCACTTGTCATCACATCAATGCTTCCGACATTTTCTATCCCCCACTTTTCCATCCTTTCAATCAAAGTCTAAAGTACATTGACCTCCCCACCTAGAGATTGTATGGAATCACCACCAAGCCATGGAAACTCACACAAGATTTTATTCATCAAAATCAAGGTACTCAATAATGTTTTTTGGAGCCTTTAAGTAAAACTTACTGAGTTGCACCATATCAACAACAACAACAACAAAGCCTTAGTTCCAAAAATTTTGGGGTCAACTATGGATCCATATCATATCAAGAAAAAAATTTGTAATCAATTACAAGAATAATTCAACTTGTAATCAATAAGGTCTAATAAACCAATCGAACTCAAGCCCAATGGGTAGAGGGCCTCTATTATCCAATCATGCAATTGGTGGTGTGCATCTAGTGTCTGCACCACTATCCAAGTTTTCTTTTTAATCACATCACACAAACAAGTCATGTGACCATATGTTAGTGATTAAATAGGTCATGTGACTATTAAAAGGGTTATGTGATCAAAAGCACACGTTAATGTGGACCGGATTTCCAGCAAGCTTTTTTTTTGTCTTCAGTTTACTTATTAAAAGAAAATTAATAACAAGAATGCAGCCACAATCTCCAGTAAGCTAAAATGTCCATTTATTTCATTCCAACCAAATACACCTAAGTAAACATATATTTGCGTGTTCTATCAAAATTATATGAAGTGTCATCAAGTTAATAAATTCACTAAAATCTGAACCTTACTCGTCTTTGATTCCTCAGATTTATCCTATATCCAAATGTTCTCCTGGTAAATGTGGGCTGGGCAGGTTAATTAATTAACCCAACCCACTACCATATGAAAATGGAGATAAGTCACCATTTTATTTTTTTTAGTACCGACAGCTACTAATTTGCAAGGCATTCAATCTACTTGAATGAGTGATGCATCCAATCCACAGACTACAAAGAATGAACGAGTTTTCTTTATATTATATGTATGAGTAGTAAATTCATTTAAAATAAAAATGAACATATTGGTATACCAAAGGATCACCCCAAAAAAAAAGAAATGAGAATGGATATTTCATAGTTCTCAGAAAATCAACAACCAACATAGCATTAATCATGAAGAAGTGCTTACTGTATCTGTCTGAGTTGAAATATTAAAACTTATGCCAGTGAGAAGACCAGATGGGACTTGTTGCTCTTCATACAATTCATTGTCCATGGGGCTTGGTATGGAAACAAATAAAGCAACCTATAGCAAACCAAAAGCATTAGAACAAGGAAGATCAAACAACCGTAAAAATTCACCATGTACAGAAATTAAGATAGTAGTAAAACAATCTGAATAAAATTTGACCTGTTTAGAAAGCCTGCTAAGAGTAAAATACGGAAGGCATAACAAGAAACAGCCACAATGCCTCTCCTTAACCAACAATGTTTACTTGCATGGCATGCCCAAGTACACACCCATAGTAAATTAAACCACTGATCAATTAATCTTAGACGACTCAAGAAAATGCTAAGAATTCAATTGGAAATCAATAGGAGTCATGAAATAACTTCTGAGATCTTTTTATAAATATCTAAAAGCCAACTTCAACCAAAACCTGTCAGATATGCTTGCCTAAAGATGTTTGCTATCATAGTTGGTAGTCTCTTGTAGGTAGCACTATAGGCCTAATTTCACGTCTCTCAAAAGCTCATACCACTACTTCAGTAACTTTACAGCCAAAAAGGTTTAGGGGGGAAGAAGAAAACACGCTTGTTAGTAAACATACAGTAAACCTTCCAAACATATTAATTAAAAAATAAATAAATAAATTAGACTAATGTGTAAGATGTAAACCCATTTCAAAAATTGCAAAGATTACCAAATTTTTTATCATAAGAAACTTTGTGGTTTTCTAATTAAGGTCCTCTTCACCATTTATTGGAATCAAATTGCTTAGGTCTCCCTCAGCAAGAAAATGTTAAACCATATCACCAAAGATCTTCTGTTAGTGTGACCATGATATAGAAACTGAATAAATAAGTTACATATACCTCCTAAAAATCTATCTCAAAGTTTAGTTTTAATCTTCCAAAGAATTTTTTTCCATAGGTAAACATTTTCAGTTTCTGAAATCAAGAGGTTATTCTTAGAGAAAACATAAACTCTGAAAGAGAGGAACAATCCGTAAAACCCCAACACCGAGACTAATCAAAAAGACTATGCTGGCATAGAACTTTTAACTCTTCCAACATCTTCTCAGTGTTATATAACATTTTAAGAGGAAAGGCAAGATAATTGGCAAAGATTTTCTTGTATCACATGGAGGAAAATTAGTTATTAAGATACCTAAAGGTTTATTATTCACCATTCCACCAAAGGCACTAAAAGGGTGAAAGGGTGACACTAGCAAGCAGATACCAACAATAAATTAAGGGCCTGATTGGTTTGATTTTTTTATAAGTGTTTCAAAAACTTTTTAAAAACTGTTCTTGAGTTGAAACAAAAAATTGCTTAAGTCGTTCTCAAAGTAAGAAAAATCTTTAGAAAGATGCATCTCAAAAAACATTTTTAGAAAACCATAAAAACAAAAATCATATTTTTTAAGCTAAGTTCTCTGTTTGACCAAGCCCTTTGACTGGTGGAGAAGCCATGGGCAAGCCTTGATAGCAGGATGCCATGGCCGGAAAGGTCCCCACTCCCCTCAATCTTCCACTCCAATGCTGCCAACAACAAAAGCACAAGTGCCATTGGTGGTGGATAAAACAAAACAAAACAAAAAACCCACACACACACACTTAGGAGTGATCATAGGACCCTTGAACCAATTGTTTGACACCAATTCATACCACCAAATAACAAAACCATCATATTCTTTGCGTGAAACATTCAGGTGAGACCGAGCACAAACTGACTTCTTATCCCCAGATGCAAAACACGAGTGATAATAAGATTGGAATCTACCTAAGAGACCTGAACTGCCAGTCAAATGCACACCAACTAGTCTCCTCACTCATCAAAATGAAAACAGACTATTCTCAATTGTCCTCCAAATCTTATACCTCTAATCTTTACTGGTGGGGAAGTATAGTTAATTTATGCAACATTTTCCTGGAAAGATGCCATTTCATACAATCAAGCTTACGAATCCTCTCTTTCTTCTTATACCTCCATTTCTTTTCCTTTGGACACGAATCAGTGCTCTTTAAACTGTAAAGATCGTCTATAATTAAAAGAAAGCTCAGCTTCCATACTAAAAGTTGCAGCACAGAAACTCACAAGCTACAACCAAACCTCACTCATAGAACCAAATCCAACAAGGTTGCATCATCATCAAATCCCCAAACTCCACCAACCACAAAATCCGCCGCTGCTAACTCACAAAAGCCCATTACCACCAAAAGTACATAACAGCCTTGTTCTAGATAAATTAGTCTCTACTTCCAAGAATGTATTTGTAGGAGGCCGGCAGATTCTGAATTCAGTTCTAATTGCCAATGAATGCTTAGACAGTATAGTGAAGAGTCGTATTCCAGGTGTGTTGTGCAAGCTTGACATAGAAAAGGCTTATGACCGCACGAATTGGAAATCTTTGTTTTACTTGATGGAGAGGATGGGATTTGGGGAGAGATAGAGACAATGGACGAAAGCTTGTATCTCTATTGTTAAATTTTCAGATTTAGTAAATGGGTCT
This sequence comes from Notholithocarpus densiflorus, assembly GCA_030021035.2. Taxonomy (NCBI): domain Eukaryota; kingdom Viridiplantae; phylum Streptophyta; class Magnoliopsida; order Fagales; family Fagaceae; genus Notholithocarpus; species Notholithocarpus densiflorus. Next base: position 10,335,363 of record JARYZH020000002.1, read on the forward strand.
CCAGCCAAATTCTTCAGTAGTTCCCGTGGCCCAAGGCAAGGAGACCCCTTATCACCTCTCCTTTTTCATCGGTTATGGAGGTGCCGAGTAGAATACTCAAGAAAACTGAGGAGGAAGGTTTAATTCAAGAATTTTGAGCAGGTGTGAAAGCACCTGCAGGGCTGAGTGACTCACATCTTTTTGCTGATTACACAATTTTATTCTGCGATGCATCTAGGGAGCAATTGTTGTACATTAGAATGGTGTTAATTTGATTTGAAGCTATTACGGTATTGAAAATTAATGTGGACAAGACTGAAATAGTCCCCGTAGAAGAGGTGGGCAACTTGGATGCATTAACTGAGATTTTATGCTGCAAAGTAGAGAGCTTGCCAATGACCTACTTGGGGATGCCGTTGGCGGCTCATTACAAGGCAAAGTCTATATTGAACCCTATATTAGAGAAGATGGTGTGAAAATTAGCTGGCTGGAAGAGGTTATACTTGTCTATGGCCAACTTACCCTTTTAAAGAGTAAATTATCAAGCCTACCAACATATTATCTATCTTTATTTACTATTTCCAAGTTTGAGGTTGATAGATTCGAAAAAATACCTAAGGAACTTCTTGTGGGGAGCTTCGGAGGATAAATTCAACTACCCATTGGTACCCATTGGTGACAAGGGATAAGGTATGCTCTCCCATTGAGTTTGGTGGTTTGGGAGTACAAGGATAAGGAGCTTTGATCAAGCATTACTTTGAAAATTCTTATGGCAGTCTTGGTATGAAGCCACTCATTTGTGGCGACAGGTCATTGTAGCCAAATATGGTGAGGATAGAGGGGCATGGTGTACAAGGGTCAGTAGAGGTACGCACGGGTGTGGGTTGTGGCAGAGCATTAGAGCGGGTTAGGATAATTTTTTCCCATGTGTGGTTTTTGTGCTTGGGGAGTGCAATCAAATACGGTTTTGGTATGATTCTTGGAGTGACCATCTTCCTATAAAGGATATATACCTTGATCTATTTGATAGCTCAGCAAATAAGGGTGCTTTAGCCTCTGATGTGTTAGACCCCCCATCACAGGGGACATTAAGAAGTTGTAATTTGTGTTTTCATTGGGATATTCATGATTGGGAGATGTAGGCAGTGTGCTCATTCTTAGATCATATTTATACAAAATTGCCTAGGCGGGTGGGGGATGATAAGTTGCAGAAGTTAACCGGGTGTGGTAATTTTGATGTTTGCTCTTTTTATAATGCCATCTGTGGAACTAATACTCACTCATTTTTATGGAAGAAAATTTGGCATGCCAAGGTCCCTATGGGGTGTCATTCTTTTTGTGGTCAGCTACATGGGGTAAGATTCTCACAATTGACAACCTCAACAAGAGGGAATTATTGCTAGTCAATTGGAGTTGTTTATGTCAGTGCAATGGAGAAACGATGAATCATCTTTTGATCCATTGTGAGGCTCATGCTTTATGGAGTAAATTATTTATGATCTTTGGGATTCATTAGGTGTTGCCGGACAAGGTAGCATCCCTTCTCTTTGGTTGGCGCAACTGGTTTGGGAAACATTCTTCGAATGTATGGAATTTGGTGTCGGCTTATGTGATGGTTAATGTGGAAGTAAAGAAACAATCACACTTTTGAGGAAATTGAGAGACCTATTGATCAATTGAAGACTTTGTTGCTCCATCCCTTGTTTGATTGGTCTAGGACATGGGGTTTTACTAATTGTACTTCAATTTCTGATTTCCACCTTTCTCTTAGATTTTCTGATTAATTTACTTGTACTTTTCCAAGGTGCTTTGTGTTCACCATCATAAACATAGAGTAGCCCTTTTCATTTACAATAAAATTCTATTACTTATCCAAATATGTATATACATACATACAGACATACGTGTGTGTGTATCTATAAAACCCCTTCAAATCAGCTGAATCCCCTTAAATCCACCACCACCCTTCATTTACAGCTAGCACTGATCACCCACGTTACTTTCCAAGCCACCATAGCCCATACTGCCCACAAGTTGCACCATTTAAAGCCACTCATCACCAACAAACCCATCAAGAAAAGCTCTGATCCACCGACCTAAACCACTGAATCACACCTTAGTGGAGTCCAAACAGACATCGGAGGTGACAAATCGCCTTTTGTCTAGTTCTTCACCAAAATTGTTTCTTTTGTTCTTCGCTAGAATCACCAAGACGAAGGAGTGAAATGGGGTTGATGGATTTTGAAGGAGCAATCACTATTGTGGTTTTGGGAAAAGTTTTCAAAACACCCAAAATCATTTTAGAATTCCCTAAAAACTTATCTAGAAACTGTTTTTTAAGTAATTTTTAAAATAGAACACGCAAAACGCCCAACCAAACGCTTTTTGAGTAGTTTTAAAAACTGAAAATAACAAAAACCCAACCAAACGCTCTACACCTAGATATAGGGGTAGCAAAATTGGACACAACCTGTGAACTCGACACGAAATTAACAGGTTATGGGTTGAGGCTTAATGGGTTAGTATCATATTCGGGTTAATATGACTGACCCGTTTAATAAATAGGTTGGGTTAGTGTCCAATCCATGTAACCCGTTTGACCTATCTGACCCGTTTAATTAAATGACAATTTACCAATATACCCTTCAAATCCTAAGTATATAAACTTATTAGTTGTGGTTTATTTTCTTTGACATATTATGATTGATTATATGTGATATTGAGATATTCTTTAATTTTGAATGATTATTTGTGATGTAGTTACTCGTTAGTTCTGAATTTTATATTAAAAATATTTACTTTTTTGGTTTTTCATAGTTCAATTTGGTTAATACTAAATTTTTTTCTTCTCATTTTGATAAAATTAGATAAACAGGTCAACATAATTGACCCATTTAATAAATGGGTCATGTTAGGGTTGAAGAATCTTGACCCGTTTAATAAACATGTCAGGTTAGTGTTAACCCATATTGTCGGATACTCATAAGTCGACACAACACAAACCCGACACGTGAACACGAATTGCCACCCCTACACCTAGACAAATTGATTTCTTTTAAAAAACAAAAGAAAAAAATGAAAGCAGGTTTTAAAAAGTGCATCTAATTAGGCCCTAGATGTCAAATATCCAAGTTTTTTCGATATCCAAAGGAAACAATTTGGGTTTAATTTGTTCAATTATGGTAATAGAAACGATATAGCATCTAGAACCACCGTCCTTAATTTCTCCTAATTGTGATATATATATAAGCTAAGGAATTTATTCAATAAACTATACTACACACTATTGGAGTGATTTCAACTATATATATAATTAAATAATTTTTTATAGGTAGATATGCAGGAGGGGGAGGTGGTATTCAAACCACAGACATGGGACACCACAAATGATGCCATTACCATTAGGCTATCAATTGAACCCAACTACACAATTTTTTGAGAAATCCACATATCAGAAGAGAAAAAAAAGGGGCTAACATGTGGTATTAGTTACGGCACCAACAACCTAAAACCAACAAGTACTACAAAACAAGAAACTTTTGTTTTCCTTTCTCGGTGTGAATGTGTTAAAACCACATCAACTAACGAGTTACAGACCAATAAATCACTTCAGAAAACAAAATTAATGGAATCTCATCTATTACTACTAAGGTCAATAGGAAAAAGAGTAACATAGGAATACTCACTTCATTAAATCAAGCATGAAAGGCATCTACTAAAGCTTTTAAAAAAAAATTTATTAAAAAAAAAAAAAAAGGATATGAGCATGTCTTAATGTCATGTTATACGGCCACTTTGTGATGAAAGTGGTACTGATGTCATGATCCAATAGGGTGTAATGCTGGGCAGAGCTGTCTTAAATTACATGTCCTTTACTAATTTTGTCATCTCCCCTATATGATCTTACAACAAACGTAAAGATAATAACAGAACATACAAGTACTGTCTCCCCTATATGATCTTACAACAAACTTAAAGATAATAACAGAACAACATACAAGTACTGCCATGACGGACAATCAAACTTGTGGACATGCCCGAATCTAGAAATTGAACACATGTTCAATCAAACTCATAAATTCGAATTTGCTCACAAATCAGGGTAATGAAACTTCCTCAACAGTAAGACAACAACAAACCATTATTAACAATAAAGACACATCATAAATGCAACTCACTGATTGATCATTTTTTTTCTTTTTATAAGTAACTCACCGATTGATCAAATAAGAAGAAATACATTATCCCCTACTTCTCAAATACTGAAATGTAGGTAAAATTAAGTCTACAAACTTATGATACTAGCAACATCACACAAGCTATTATCACCAACAAGCAACAAAACAAGTCCCCCCCTCCCCACATAAAACATAAACTACCATTTTCACTCGTCAATCACTTAGCTATATAACAAACACATTAATTCATAAACCCATGTAGCAGACAGAGCACAGATTAGCTCTAAGTTCACTTATCAAACAAAAACACCAATCATAACCGCAACAACAACCGGTAACACACACCGGAAACCCCATTTGCAGGACAAATTTACCGACAGTAATAATTTAACTGATCAGTAAACACAAATTTTCTATTCACATTGTCCAAAGCTCAGTTCTTTAACCCTTCAAAAATCTCATGAATAAGCTCAGCATTACATGCAACACACTGAACACAAAACCCCCATGCACATTGCAAAAAAAAATACCCTTCAATTTTCCAATCCCTCATAAACCCATAAACCATTATCACGTGCAAATCCCAAAAGATGATGAGGAAAAAAAAAAACCCCACAATCACCACACAAAAAAAAACCCAACCCCACATTCAGATATCAAATAAAGATACTAAATACTTACCAAACAGAAAATAAACATGCAACATTAATCAAAGAAAAACTATTAAAAGAAATTAACAATTCAAGAACAAAGCTTCACAAAAAGAAAGGAAAAAGTTTTACATACCTTTTTTTAGGAGTATGTGCTCTTTGTTAATGGAGACTCTGCTCTTGCTCTTGCTCTTGCTCTGCTCTGCCCTGCCGGACCACTTTTGTGAAAACAGAGAACAGAGAGAGAGAGAGAGTGCCAAACCAAAACCCAAATACTCTCTGCTTTATTTTATGAGAAGGGGGGTTTTGGTTTTGGTTTTGGTCTGAGTGAGACTTTAGATATGCACAAAGACAAAAAGTGAGTAAAGCCTACTAGGACAGTGTTGTAAATAGCCCGGAAATTGGGGGCAAAGCCGCAACGAGACAGATATCGATATATTCGGGTTTCTGTAAGATGAGATAAGAAAGAATTTGAGAGAGAGAGAGAAAGTGTGAGATGGAAGGGTTAAATATAAAGTTTTGAGAGTTTTAACGCCGCCGGTTTGTGTTCAACTGAAACCAAAAGACAAAGACAAAATTATCGAGTTCAAGACCACAAGACCGATAAATTTGGTTTTGGTTTGTCTGTGTCAGCTCAGCCATGTAATGGTGTACTTGTAGATAGCCTTTGTTTTCTCTTCTCAGTTTTTATTACGAGGGTGGCCTTTTTGTGATAACTATTTTATTTACCGAAAATTTAGAAGTAATTATTATGTTATACTTCATATGGTTTGTTTTTAATGACCTACCTATCAAGAGTAAGTCGAGAGACACGCTCAAATTTACTGTATGCTTAAGTATTTTTTTGTGATTCGTACACCTTTTTTTTTTTTTTTTTTTTTCTCAACACGTATGATAATAGTTTCATGTGAAAATATTGAAATCCAACCATAAGTTGACACTTTCTCAAAAAATATATATATATATTATGAAATTGAATTTGGGTTTGAGTGTGTCCATAGGTGAACTAACCTAGTAATTATCTGCACAAAAAAAAATGATGGGTGAGAGGATATAATCAAGAGATGTGGCTTACCTCCAGTGCTTTTGTAATTAAACATGTCATTTTGTTTTAAATATACAATGACAAGTGATAGTGGGTTTTAATCTCCACCTTTTATTTGATTAGTGGATGATGTTGTGGTCTCTCATTAAAACAAAATGAGATTATTTTTTAAAAAGTATCGGAGGTAAACTCAACCCATAACCTTCAAGCAGTTTTTTTCTTTTTTCTTTTTTCTTAATTAAGATGTTTAGAATTCTTTGAGAATCTAACTATTTCTAACAATTCATAGGACAAATTGGGTTCAAATCCATCATCCCACTTATTATTGTAAGGGAGAAAAAAAGCCTAGCACGCTAACACACAATTTGTTTCATTGTAAAATATTTTACAAAAAATTGTTTCAGCATTTTGCCATATTTGTTTCATTATAAAATTTTGTTAAACCTGAAAATATTTTCCATTAACTGTAAAATCTTTTGTAAACAATTTACTTTTAAAAACTTAGTAAAAACATTTTACAAAACACACATAGTGGCTCTCTCCTCTTATCTGGTGGCTAGGTCGTTGGTCTGATGGCCAAAGTTGGTAGTCCAACGACCAAAGCCAACGGTCATGCAGTTGATGTCGGACCATCATATTGCCAACTCCGATGGCTAAGCCACTGACTTTGGTAGTGTGTACTTGAAATTTTTTATATATCGCACCAAACTCCTAAAAAATATTTTCACAACCAAACAAATGGGGCCTAAAGTTTTAAGCATTGAATCTGAATGATTTTACAAAATTTTGACAGTGCAGCTTTTGAATACTAATATCGTAGAATTTTAACCGGAGCATTTTGTGAGGACAAAAATATAAAGTGTTAAGTACTTGGGTCTTGGTTAGGGGAAGAAGTGTAACGGAAGGCTACAATTATTAACTTGTCTTTGCTTATTATGGTATGTACTACTCAAAGTTGTTGTTGATTTGAGACTGATGAGTTGTTTGGTGCAGCCAGTCAGGTTGGTCATTTGCTCCAAGTGTTGTCCGAAAGCTAAAATTGGGGTTGTGACTTGTAAAATTATTGTTGTTAACTTGGTGCAAAAAGGTGAGTTCCAGTTAGCTCAACTGGTAAACTCTCTGATAGTTGAATAAAAGATCTGAGGATCAATCAGGAGCGGCGTTATGTTATAGCCAGGGGGTTCAAATGAACCCCCTAACTTGTCAAAATTTATATATATATATATATATATAAATTTTAACTTTTGTTTTGACTCTTTAAAATAAAAATTTGAACACCCTGACTTTAAATTTTATTTAAACCCAACTAAAATAAATTTGAATATGATCATCTTTTTTTTTTTTTTTTTTTGAGAAATAATTACAACATGCTGCTAACTCCGCAGCTCGAACCATTTCCCCCCAGACCCCCAAGCACTTTGTACATGGAAAGGTGCCAATTCAACTACAAGGCCTTTGGCGATCATCTTAATACTACTTTCACAATATTTTCACAGTAAATGTTATATGACAAGTTGTAACTGGTTTTTATTTGGACCCGTAATTTACATAACTTTTTACCTACCATTAATAACTTGCCAACTATATTTTGTTATAAAATTTTTGTGAAAGTATTGTGTATTGAATATTATTAAAAAAAAAGTTTCATTTTTTCTCCTTTGTTTAAAATATACATGTATATTCTCTGCAGGACTCTCACTTATTTTACTGTTGACAGCAAAATTAAGCTGTTTTTTCATGCACTTTTTTTCTCCATGAGCAAAAAATTACACTATTGTTACAACCAATATATTTCTATCTACATTTGTGATTCTTTCCCATTCTCTTTATCTCTCTTTCTTTCTTATGCATTTTTTTTAGTTTTTCTCTTGATTTTATCAAATTGTTTGATAAATACTCTATAGATTTTCAAGTCCAAGAAGTTTTTAGTGCTTGCTCAAATTCCAAGAGAGCGATCACATGTATGATTAAAAAGCCATACATGATTCTTAAAAAAAAAAAAGCCATACACTTCAAAAGCAAAAACTTATATTAGTTACTATTTTTTTTTTCTTTGTTTCACATTACTCCTAGTTCTACTATTAGGTGTGTTAGTATTCTTCTTTATCATATATTTTTATTTAATTGATAATACATATAAATATAATAAGTTATTATTAATTTGACAAAAATGTATGATTAATTATTTAATTATATTTGTTGTATTACTGATCTTTAAACTATTAATAACTTTTTTATATTATTATACAATGTAGTTGTATTATATACTAAATTGTATTTAGAATACTATTTTAGATTATTGTATATAATATGGAAGTTGTCTATACAGAAAAAAAAAAAATCATTTTATTTTTTATTTACTCCCATGACAAATTTCTTGCTCTATCATTGTTGAACCTCCTAAGAAAAAAACCTAGAGTCGCCATTGGGTTCAATCTTCGCCTACACCAAAAACCGATTGGTGTCTTGATCTGATGATAAAAAAATTATTATTAGGAACAGATGCCATAAGTTGAAAAAAAAAAAAAAAAAAAAAAAAAAAAAAAAAAAAAACCAACCTTGGTGCAAAAAGGCAATAAACATGTGAAGTGCCTTTGAGGCAGTGTTTTTTCTTTTCCCTTTTTTTTTTTCCTGGCTACTAAAGGGAGGCAAATTTTAATACAAGTACTTAGTTCTTTTCTTTTCTTTTCTTTTCTTTCTTTTTTTTTATTTATTTTTATCTCCACCCTGTTTTTGAGAGCTTTTTGACTTTGAGTTTGTTTATATTTGGCTCACTTGGGGAGACACAAACGCCGCCCTACGCACTTTTTAAAGCTAATTTATTTTCTTTTCCAAATATGGGTACCTAATACATTTTATTGTGTGCTTTATTATATGCCTTTTGATATAATTGACCTATCAATCATGGACTCTTTAAGCACTAAACAGCCGAAGCCACGCCGTATGGTTAAAGTTGAATTGAAATTTTAATCAGTACAATATTAATATGACATGGTCATGTCAGTTTTGATAGGATACTGTTCCATTATAAATTTTTCATATAATTAAATTATCACGGAGAATAGAACAATATAATATTAATACGACATGGTCATTTAAATTTTGATAGAATATTGTCAGGACAGCTCAAGGGCTAGGCAGCTTAGGCCTAGGCCGAAGGCCCCAATTTTTTAAAAAAAATTGCTTAATAAAAAATGATCAATTTTATTATAAAGAGGTCCAAAATTATAGAATGATGTTAAAAATATTATAATTTTTTTCTTTACGAATATTATAATATTAGAACGACATTGTCATTTAAATTTTGATAGGATATTGTCAAGGCCGCCCGCTCAGGAGTTAGGCAACTTAGGCCTAAGGGCTCCAATTTTTAAAAGATTTTGCTCAATAATATAAAAAGGTTAATTTTATTATAGAAATACCCAAAATTGTAGAGTGATGTTAGAGATAGTACAAATTGTTTTATTACCGATTATAAAAAAAAAATTAAACATTCATTTATTAAGTAGTTGAATATTATAAATTTTCTATGTAATTAAATTATCATAAAGAAAATAACATTATAGTACGTCATAGTTATTTAAATTTTGATAGGATTGCCAAGGCAGCTCAGGGGTTGGGCAGCTTAGACCTAGGCCTAAGACCCCAATTTTTAAAAGATCTTAATATGTAAAAAAAAAAAAAAAACAACAACAAATTTTATTATAAAGAGGCCCAAAATTATAGAATAATGTTAGTCTTAAAGATACTATAATTTTTTAGGCAAAACTTAGGTACAGTACTTAGGCGTTGTTCCTTAGGTTCCCCTCTTGAGATTCTGTCATATAGATTTTTTTTCATAAGAATGAAATATATTTTTTAGTTAAGTAGCCACATAGCAGAATCTTAAGAAAAAAACCTAAGGAATAGCACCTAAAGTATTGTACCTAAGTTTTGTCCTAATTTTTTTTACCAAATTAAAAAAAAAAAATCAAACATTCATTTATTAAGTGGTTGAAACCCACTAATCACATTTATTGCCACATCAATTTGTGTACTTTATGTAGTAAAGTTTGTAGTGACTTTAGAACTTTCCAAGATTGTATGATAATAAGTGGTTTAAACCAAAAGGTTGTGTACCATTTTTATCCGAAGTTCCTTTTCTATTGTTAAAGAATTAGCTTTTAGGAGATTAAATTCTATAAAGACGTGGTGTAAAACTCATGTTTTACCCCTCCAATCCCAACATGCCACATCATCTTATCACATATTTAAGAATAAACACAATCACACTCAATCAATTTTAATACCCATATATAAATATAACCAAATTGAGAATCTATCAAAATGTTATTAGATGTGGTAGGATGTATTGAATTTTAAGTAAAATGCTGATGTGACAATCACTTATTAGATGGTGTAAAACATAGGTTTTACACCTCATCCTTATAGAATTTAATCTCTAGCTTTTAGACCTATCTCTACAAATTAGTTGTTTCGGTTAAAAACCAACCCCAAAGGGTAATCGGTTTTTACCCTATACATATTTATTTATAAATTTATTTTGAAATTTCATTAATTGAGAAAGGGTATTTAAACCTAGTTGATATATATATATATTTTTTTTTGAGGGACGATGACTTAAAAATGAATGATAATAAGGAATTTGTTCAGATTTGTAATGAGGCTTGTGGGGACGTTGGCCTAAATGTGTATTGGGCCTTGGGTCTCGTCCGAGGAGGCACGATGGTTCGAGAACAGATCAGTAGCTAGAAAGATGAAATACCTCGAACTTCACGGGCAGGCTATGATCGTAATGGCTGAGAGAGGTTATCCGAGAAGGAATGTCCCCTCGGCTAAGCGCAATGAATATCAAGATGTACCTCCTGTCATCCATGGTGACGACTCAAGAGGCTCTATTGATAAAGACACGTACTATGAACGTACTAGGGGGATGGGAGCTCAGAAACATCTTAGGAAAAGCTGCTGTCATTGCATTGAATGCTCTGCAGCTAACTTCCTGGCCATATTTATGTGGAGAAGACTCCTGAACAGTGTTGTCTTGGTTGCCCCAACTCACAGAGGGCTTATAAGGGTGAACGACGGGACAAGCTCTCAAGTGGTGGCTTAGATGTTCGACAAGTGGAGAGCCAAGATGATTTAAAGGGAGGTATATAATGTAAGAAGCCCTCCATGAAGAAACACTGTAGCAATCAGGAAACAAACTTGTAATCATACTTAAGATAAATATACAAGAATTGATTTCCTCGGACTTGACCGAGGACGACTTTCTTTAGTTGAAATCAATCTATCTTCCTGTTCCTATCCTTTAAGCTCACTGTATTTGTTGTCCAACCCACTTTAACCCAGTTTTCCAACACACTTTCTACAAATTCATTGTTTTGGGCTTTTTGGGCCTAAGTCCATCTACTTTTTGGGCTAGGGACTCAAATCTAGTCCATACAAGGCTCTTAATCCTCTAATTTTATTTAATATAGGAAAAATATACAAGTTGGAAAATAAATAACTAAATTTTGGTTTATATGTTTGATTAAGCTTCAATTCAATTTCCAATCTCTTTATTAATTCACTGGTAGAGAATTCTATAGACAAACTTCATAAACAAAAATGATAGAGAACATCATACAAACAAATAAAGGAAAAGCAAATAATGATTTTTATGAATTTAATTAAGAATAGTTGTATTTATGGTTTTAAAAACCAAATCGGGCATCGAACCGTTTTTAAAAAAAATTTCAATTCAACCTCGGTTTTTGACCGATTTTGGGGGTTTTAACTGGACCGGACTGGCTCCTGGTACCCGGTTGAACCGGTCAGACCGGTCGGTCCAATCCGATTTTTTAAAACTATGGTTGTATCTCACCAAATGTCGGTTTGTCTCTTGAGATAAAGAAAATACTCTTTTTATTGAATAGTCTGAACTGGTCATTTAAGACTCTGGTATGGCAACTTCTCTTCTGATGCTATTTGGATTAAAATATTGCTAAAATTAACCTTTCTTGTAGCTTCACACCGAGCTAAAACAATAATATAGTAAACTTAAATATCCATAATTTTTACCAATAAGATATTATCAAAAGCATAAATGAATAACAAACCAAATCCAAGTCCACCACTTCACAAAATGGTAACTAATACACACCAGCTTTTCCATCTTCAAGACAAAACTATCAAAAGCATAGATTATTTTGTAAGAGCAATACATACATAAGTAGTAATTATTATTCTATAATGTAAATGCTACAAACTAACTAAATGCATAGTTTGTTGTGTGTCTTAGATAGTATTGTTTATCAAAAAGAAAAAAAGGTGCTCAGTGTTGTTGAGTCATCCCACATCGGTAAGGTGTAATATTGAGAAAGGGTTTATCACTTGCTCCATGACACCAATTACAACATGCAGTTTTGGTGTTAGCGTGTGAGTGTATTCCCTTGTCTCATCCCCCTTCTCCTATATGCGTGTGTGTCTTAGATAGTATTGTTTATCCCAAAAAAAAAAACTAAATAAATTATGGGATATGCAAAAGCACACCAAAATTTGTAGTTGAGAAGGTTGCTCTATCTCTTGAGAAAAAAGAATATAACTTTTTTTTTTTTATATAAAAGAAATACGTAATGAGCTCTTCGTAGGTAATCAAAAATCTTGAAAGAATACACTCTTTTTCTACCTCATATTAGAAAAAAGCAAACATGGATATAGTTAGTCATGGTTGCATATGACTCAAAAACTAATAACCATTGTTAAGCAAATTCTTTCTTAGAACATCTTTATAACTCTTGCACCATTAGTACCTCTTCATAATGATGAGCTTGTAATTTTCTGGGACATAACCTAGGTCTTGCCCTTCAACACACTCACGAATGGTAACTTAGGTAAAATATAAAGAGGAAAACAAAATGTACCTTGAAGAACAATACCAAAATCACTACACTAGAAAACAAAGAAGGTCGGCAATGATAAAACTAAAATCTTTAATTTGTTGTTACCCGAGAGTCTTCAATCATATGACCACCATGGTTTTCAGACTCGGATTGTTCAAAGAACCGGAGAAGAGAGAGGTTCAAGATTTTTAAGGTTAGACTGAGGTTTAACCGATGTTGAATCATGATGACATCATAATTAATTTAATAATTATTTTAAAGATAAATATATATATTAAATTAGTAAAAAATGAAAAATTAACTAAAATAATCCAAAGAAATATAAAGATCTATATTTCAACTATACTTTTCATGTACTATGCCAAAGCCCATTTGACTATTCAATAAACTTTTTGTATGAAACCCAATAAAAAATAAAAAGTTAAGAGAGATATTTCTCATGAAATTAAAAAGAAAAAAGAAAAAACCTGAATAGTAGTGAACATTGGTTTGTCCGCCATTACACTTTGTTGTGAGACCCATTCCCCATTAACATTGAATTGTCCATCCCATTGAAAAACAAAGCCCTAGAAATTAAATAGGATGTGGCTAACAGTGAGGCATTGAGTAAAGGAGAGGTCAAAACTGTAGAAAGAAGAAAAGAGAGAGAGAGGGGGGGGGGGAGAGAGGGAGAGAGAGAGAGAAATAAAAGAAGAATGAAAAGAAACACATTTTAAAATCAGATACAGAGAAAGAATAAAAGAGGGAGCAAGACATTGAGCAAAATCACTGAAAAAAGAAGAAGAAGAAGAGTAAACACTGAAACAGAGAAAGAATAAGACACTACAAAAAACGCGGGCTATAAGAGTCGGGTTTCACATTTCAACTTTGATGTTTTTTTATTAAAAAAAAAAAATAGTAATGTGGAAAATTGTGGAGGCTCCAAAGCTAGTCAACAAAAAGTTAAAGACTTCGTTTTATAGTATATATAGAAAGCACCAATTAAGCTAAAAAAAAAAAAAAAAAAATCCAATAATTCATGATAAAACACAATCATCTAGAATCATATATACTACACCTTATACTCATGATTACCATCCCCATCTTGTAATAACCCTAGTACATCACTCCAAGATCAGTTCGTAACCCATAATGAACAATTATATAATAGCACAACCATAAAGCCTATCTTTCAACTATGAAAACAAAACAAATATTTAGTAAAAAGCTGATAAGAACAATGATTGAATACTTGTTGCCTATCTCTCAATCTCTCTTAAATTGGTCTCTATCTCGGTCTCTCTCTCAAACTCAATTTGTCAGAAATCCATCACCTTCTCAGCCTCAATCTCGGCCTGTCTCTCAAACTTGGCCTCAATCTCGGTCTTGCTCTCAAACTCAGTTTCTCTCTCAAACCAACCCAACTCCTATTCTAGTTTTTCCCAAATTTACTCAGTTAGGGCTTCAAAAATCCATCGTGTTTTTGGTTTTGATTTCAAGGGAAGGGGAATAATGTCGTTCCCCTTAAATGTGTGTGTGTGTGTGTTTTTTTTTTTTTTTCTTCTAATTATGAAATTTATTAAAAAAAAATTAGAGCCAAAACGGCGTTGTTTTGATTCACTTAACGATGTCTAACGGAATACTATATTGACAAAAATAGAAACTTAGAGGATTGAAATGATAAAATTAAAAGTTAGAGGACTGAAATAACAAAAGCTGATAGTTAGAGGTTTAATTTTAGATTTTTACCTTTATTTATTTACCAAATTACTGCACTGCGATTAGTTACTTCCCAGTCCCCATTACGTTAAAAAAATAAAATTCAAACGTTGACCTGAATCTAGCGGTGCACCCAATCACAATAAAACAAACTTTCATTGCCCTTCCCGAACCTTCACATGCTAAAAACAAAACAAAACAAAAATCACCTTTTATATATAAAAAAAAAAAAAAAAAAACCTTTACGTCGGTGAGTTAATTTAAATCACATGGGGGTCCCTATATCAAAATGCAAATAAAAAAAATCCAAGTCATCATGATAAACGGTCAGAATTACAATAAGTAATAGCTAACCATAAAACTCTTATGCTGTTGCGTAGCACTGAAACCTGGCTCTCCTCTCCTGTACCTTCTCTTCTCCAACGACCTGAGCTTTCGTTCACGTTCACGCACAAACTACAAAGCCCACGGAGATCTCATCTAGCACTAGCACACAAGCTTCTTCTTCCTTCTTCAATGGCGATAGAGAGAGATAGATAATATTAGGGTTTTGGATCTATCACTCCGGACCGAGAGTGAGAGAGAGATGGACGTGGAGAGGTCTTCGCTGTGCAATTGCGTGGTGAACTTTCTGTTGGAGGAGAGGTATTTGTTGACGGCATTCGAGCTACTCCACGAGCTTCTAGACGATGGCCGTGACGCCCAGGCTATTCGCCTCAAGGAGTTCTTCTCCGATCCCTCTCAATTCCCTCCCGATCAGATCTCTCGCTTCAATACTCTTCGAGGTTCTCTCTCTTTCTCTTTATAGTTCCGTTTGGTTGCTGAGAAAATGTGAGAAATGAGGGATTCGTTTAATTTGAGATCTTGTAAGTTTGAAAAAGATTAATTTTATTGTAATTTTGATGTGTACGATATTGGTTCATGTTTTACCGAGTTAGTGGTAGGATTTCAATTCTATTCCGAATTTTGGAACTCGAAATTGTGCCCAGTGAACTGTGGCATTGAGAAATTTGTGATACCAGGAGGCATTTTCACTTTTCGATTTTATGATTATGAGATATAGAACATTTTGGAAATGATCGATCAATGAGAGTGAAATCTTGGATCTTAGTTCTTTGTTTCAATAGGAGTTACGAAGAAACCCCTAGGAAGATCATATTAATGCGGGTAAGATAGGAAAATTTGAATTTAGGTTGAAATATTGGCTAGAAAAAACCAACAAAGAAATAAAGGAATCTGTAGGATAGTAAGAATGTTCTTTGGCGTTGATTGCTATAGATTAGGAAGGATTGCATGACATTGTTTGATAATGCAATAAAAAATATGGGTTTATTGAATGGGGGCAATGGTGCTATTGAATGGAAGGTGATGGTCAGAGGTGAAGAAATTAAGAGGCTCAACATCTTGTTTTTTCTTGGCTAGTCTGCATGAACTGTGAAGCAATTGAGGATTATGTTTGTGAAGGGGAATAGGATAACTGAATATAATGGAGGCGTGTGAGCCTGAACACCTGTGATCTAAAGAAACATATCAAATACGCATATTTTGGAGAGAATAACCTCAATTTTGAGGTACAAGAGGTGTTTGGTTCCAGACTTTATATTATCTCACTGAGATGGCACCTGTATCTTTTGTCTTTGGTGCTGTGGGTTTTATTTTTTATAATGCACTGGCGATGCATAGATGGCTAGTCATGTCAATATGTGCACATTATTTGCATTTACCTATGTGCAGCTAGCATTTTCCATCTAAAAAGGGTAAAAGAATTATTTTTCTGATGACGTTAGTACGTTAATTTGTTAGTTGTAATATTTAATCATGGTTTTCATTCCTTTTCTGGGTTTATCAAAAATTATAATTTTATGATGCAAATAAATGCACTTGTAAGTGGTTTCAGTCCATGCCTGAATCACACATTACAACAACAACAATACCAAGCCTTAATCCCAAACTTTGGGGTTGGCTCCTCAACATATTAGTTAGGGTTGACCACATGTATTCTGTTTCTCCATTTAATTATATCTGAAGTCATACTCTTTGTTATTTCCTTAATAGATAATTCCTTTTTTTATTACTTCTACTAATGTTATTTTGGGTCTTCCTCTACCTTTTTATGTTCTCTCAATTTGGATCAACTCACTCTTTCTTACTGGTGCATTAATCGCTCTCCTTTGAACATTACCAAAACCTGAATTACACATTGAATTACCAAATTTAATTTTATAGCTTTTCCTTGAATTTAAAACATAACTGATTTTGTTTAATTTCTCTTTCCTTCTTGAAATGCAGTTGCAGACCCTCAAAGTTTGCTGGAAGAGAAAGAATCACTAGAAGAAAAATTAGCAATTAGTGAATATGAGCTTCGTTTAGCCCAAGAGGACATTTTGAAATTGAAGGCTGAATTACAGAAGAAAATGGAAGTCCCTCTGGATAAATTGAATGGTAATTTCTCCTGTGTTCGATGTTTCAAATGATATCATTTTGAGCATTTCATCTTATTTGCATGACAGATCTTCCTGCATGCTGTTTGAAAATGTATGGTTTGTTGGTTAATATACTGCATGGGCACTGCATTCTATCTGAGACAGTTGATGCTTTTTAGTAATTTAATCAATTAAGCCATATGTTTACAATGAGCTACCAAAAATATGTAGGTGCATCAGTTGTGAGCTTATTACAAAAAATAATGAAGACTCCTCTATTTTTGCTCTTCTTACAAATTGAAATCAAGGAATCGACAACCATTTTTATGTTTATATTCTGGAATTCAATTTTACACTCCCATCTTTGCACCCTTGTTACCATTAGTCACTGTTTTGAAAACCACACCTGACTGTCCATTCCGACCGGGTTAACTGTCAACTGGCCCAATTTCTGTCTTTTTATCATTTAGAACTGTGCAATTTGAATTTATAAGGCAAACTGTGTAAACTGCTGTTCAACCGGTTTGGGGAACTGGTGGTTAAACCAGGTTGGAGAAGCTACTTCCTTCACAAAAAATAAGTGCGGCTGTCAAAATTCGAACACCTACATAGTAGGTTCCAATCATTAAATTAATAAGCAACCATTAAGCTACGACAGCTTCTTGTCACAATGGATTACAAAAATTTATATATATTCAATTCAAAAGGATTAGATATTTAAAAATTGCTAATCAATATGATACATATCATTAAAAATAAACGAACTTTATATTAATTCTTTTATAACTAATATATTTATAGTTTTTCATTATGTGATTTTATTGTAATTATCCCTCTCTAAAGGATTAACTATAATCTTAACATTAAATTTTTTTTTTTTTCATTTATACTTTATTATCTTATGTTTTTCTTATATAAGTTTTAAAATATTTTAAAATAATTTAAATTTCTGTAGATATATTTGAATTAAAGTTATTAATTTTTCCAAATGTATTCTATTAATTTGTATTTTAGTTAATGTTAAATTAATTATGATATCATTGTGGTTGAACCTCTGGTTGGACCCTGGCCCGACCTCAAAACCTTGAACCTCCATTTTCCAGTTCTTAAAAAGGTCCAGTTTTTAAAATCTTGCCATTAATTGATCATTTTTTTTGTTTAAACTATTAGTGCAACAGTAGTAGTGGCAAATTTAAGATTCTGTATGAATGTAACGAGGCACATTCAGGATTTACTATCAATTTAAGAATTCCTTATACCTTGGATTCTTTTGCAGAGTCAAATAAAGATGCTTCTGTAAATCGAGGATCAGAATTTCAGCGGCAAAAGAGGGAAGCTTCCTTCTCTGATTTGGGCCCCTTGAAGGATAACGAACGTCGTGATCTTAACTGTGCTGTAAAGGAGTATTTGCTTATAGCAGGGTATCGACTCACTGCAATGACATTCTATGAAGAGGTATTCAAGACAATGCTCTCTCTCTCTCTCTCTCACAGTTTGAATGACTTTTTTATTTTTATTGAGATATGTCTATCTGCTTTATTTTTCTGCTTGTTTTCTTCTAAATTCCTTGGTTTTTCTTCATGACCTACCTGTTTAAGTTACAATTAGAATTTAGAAGGCTGAATCAATCAACTGTAAATAAATGCAGTTGCATTTACTGGCTTTCTTGCCTGCCTGGTCAGAAAAAACATGATGCATTACATATATGATATATGTGTTTCTGTGTTTTTAAAAATATAGCATAACGTGTCGGGGGAGGAGTAGAGGGGACCATATATATAATAAATCGGTTAAAACTTTATGCCTCTTGCTAGCATAATTATTTATGAAACCAACAAAATCTTTTGTTATACTTTTTATTTTACTTTTATCTAAAATTCTTTTTAGGGGACATAGGGGGTCGGGAGGGAGGATTTGGGGAGTAGATTATTAGCCCAAATTCCCAAGTTTACTTGTGATCATAAATTCGAATTCCAAAGATCAATACTAAAATATTGTAGCCATCTAAAAATCCAAGACAAACCAACCTAATTTAGCTTACTAAAACCATGATAACAGGCATAGTGGCTTACTTAATTATCATTGGTTTGGTGGAATGGCATTAAGGCAACACTTTATCTCGTTTATAAATTAAAAATATATATTAAAAAAAAAAACACTTTATCTCATTAAATAAATGCATGAGAAATATCACCAACCAAGATTTTGCATTGAATACGACTAAACCCAAAGTTGGGGCATGTTGCACCAAAAGAGTGTAGTACTGTAGTTGACCACTACAGTACACATATTGACCAACCCAAATGTATAGTGTTAGTTTTGTTGTTAATAAGAATTTGAAGGGCATTTGTTTGTGTTCTTATTACAAGAGGTTAAAGCTACAGTCAAAGGGTAAAATTGTAAAATCTCAAAGGGCATTGGGTTTAGCAAAAGGCTGTGACTTGGCAGTGATTGGGTTAAATGCAAGCCGTGTGGGCTCAGGGCTCAGGGCCTTTTGGTCAGAATCAGAAATATAAAGATTTTTCTCACAGAGTGCAAATAGATATAAAAAAAAAAAAAAAAACCGTAATAATAATAATAATAATAATAAAGGTTTGCTTTCTAAACTTTTTGAAACCAAAACAACAAAAGTGTTTCGCTGCTATATATTCCCACCACAACTTTTTGCCACTTGAAGCCTGAGAGACAGCGAAACAGTAACTTTTTTCATTGATATGACTATAATTGGACATGAAAATGAAGAAGAGTGTAAAATAAAAAAAGTGTTGAGTGGGAGACAGTGATGTTATGCAAACGACACACAAGTGAAGTAAATGTGGGGAAAATACAAAGTAATCGTAAAAATACAAACCGTCAAGACGTTGTTGAGTTGAGGAATGGTGTCAACGTGGCACACATGCACTCGATGAAAGGTCGTCATGGTTAACTTTTTTTCTAGTCTTTTTTTTTTTTTCTAGTCCTTTATTTTAGAGGCTAAGATGGGAGTTTTATAGGCTTAGCTTCTCTCCAATAATTGGTAGTGCTTTCCCAGACCTGTCTGATGTCTGGGTCAGATTGAAATTGACCCATTGTATAGTGCACTTTGCTTTTACTAGTCACTACATCAACATGTGATAGAATTCATATACCAAATTTTCCTTTTTGTTTTGCATTTGATGGAGCTCGATTCTACAGGTATTTACGAATAAATAAGAAGAAATATATAAGAAAGTGTTGAATTCAGAGAAAGGGGGTGAGGGTAGACTAGAGTAGAAAAAAAAAATGAAAAAAAAAACTAAAAAGGGTTGGAAGGTGAAGAATCAGGGGATAATGATGGCATCTGACAGGAGATATGAAAATTTTTGGAAAAATAATGGAGTAGATTCTTCTTCTCTTGTCGGGGACTTGGAAATTGGGAATATGAAAGAAGAAAAAAAACAAAAACAAAAAAACAAAGCAAATGAAATATGATGGCATTTGGAATTCGGACTAGATTTTCCTTTACAAAGTTTTTTTTTTTTTTTTTTAAATGTTAATCGAATGCACTAAGAATATTTGATTTAGAAATTATTTTCAAAAATATTTTATAAAAAATGATTAATTAATTAATTTTATTGACAATTTTTTATATTTTTCATAAAAATAGTGTTAAAACTTTCTTAATATAATTTATTAACAATTGTTTTAAGAGTATCTGTTAATTTAACTATTTTTTATTGAAAATTGACAAAAGTACAATTATATTTTAAAAAATAAGATTTAAAATTTTTTACATAAACATAAATTAAAAAAAATTCCAAGGCCACTATAAATTAAGATTAAATTTCTTATTAGGGATGATCACATTCACATATCTTTCTCTTTTTTTTTCTTTTTTTTTTTGTCTCATTCATTTTTGCCTTTAAGCTTCAACCACATCTTATCTTAGAGGAAAAAATTAGTGGAATAGTGGATTCGGAAGATTTTTCTGGGGGACCTTGGTTAACCTTAACCGTATAAATATTTAATCTTATATATGATTTATGTATCAATTATAAATTGAATCTAGTAATTTTATATTTAAAATGAATAAATATCACTTATTCTTGTAAAAAAAATTAATATTTCAAAGTTTCAAACTTACATGCTTAATTTTCTTTTTCTTTTTAAAGTTAGGTCATTATCATTTATATGTAAAATAATTTGTAGAATTCTCTTGGCACAATTACATTTTACACCTTTTGTCTTTACTCAAAATTCAATTCAGTTGGATAACTTTTTTTTCCCCCTCATTTCGGTCCTATAATTTATTCTCACCACAATTTATTAAGAAAAAGGACTAAAGCCTAAAGGCTGCCCGGGTTCAATCAATCACCATCGTATAAGCTTGTTCCTTGTTTGATATAATCCTTCTATTTCGTTATGTCCATATTGGCGTTAAGCTGACCCATAAATGATGTAATTTTGATATTCTTGAAATTATTTTAAATTAAAAAAAAAAAACTAATTACATTTATTCGAGATTTTTTTTTTTGATGTTTTGTATATATTTCAATTATTAAATTAAAAAATACATAAACTAATTAAAAGTATTTTGATATTTTTCAAGAAAAGAGAAAGAGATAGAAAGAGATGCTACGTCCCAAATTGCAACCCAGGACAAAGAGCAATGGCAAGAACAAAGTTTTTCTCCAACTAGTTTGGAGACAAACTTTGCAAATTCTTTATATATCTTTTTTTTTGTGAATTTTTGAAAATTTAATCATTAAATTTCATGTTCCTTATGTTCTTAATATGCATATCAAATTTTGTTTAAATCAGATGTTATTTACTATTCGATCAATAAATTTATTTTTTAAACACAATTTTAGATCACAAAAACTTAAAATTTTAATTTTTTTTTATAACACAGCAATTGATCTTTAATTTTCTTAAAATTTTGCAAATATGAAGAATAAAATAAGAATATACAATCCAACAATTAGATTTTCAAAATTCACACAATATAAAAATATATGAAAAATTTGAAGGGATTCTCCCTAAACTAGTTTGGTGAAAAACTTTATTTACCTAGTAAGGATCCTCTACATGGTTTAGACTCGAGAATAGACTTAAGGAGATAATTTCAAACATTGGCCCTCATCAAATTTGCATTTATCATTCTATACTCATTTGATCTGTAAGTATATTTAATTGTTCTTAATATTTATATAGGCGTAAATCCACTTTTGGTCCCTACATTTTGGGCTGTTTCTCGATTTGGTCCCTAAATTGATTTTGCTCCTAGGTGAGTCCTTTCTTTTTCATAGTCGTTTTTAAAATTGTCCATGTCGTCAACCCAGTTACAGAAAATGCTGAAGTGGTAAACAAAATGCACTGTTTGCTGACGTGGCTAATAAAATAATAGTAAAAAAATAAATTTAACATTTTTTAAATGCCGTGTCAGCATTTAAATTTTAAAAAAAAAAAGCCAGTTGAGAAATTTAAAAAAAAAATTAAATTAAATTTTTTTTTTTAAAAACCTTAAATCTAATTTAAACTAAAATCCTTTCTTAAAAAATAAAAATTCATAATCGTTTTAATTCTTTTTGTTTTTGTTTTTGGTTAACCTCATCAGCTTAAAAAAAACTTCTACACTCTCTACCACTAATCTCAAACTCCCTCTCTCTCTCTTCACCCTACACTCTCTACCACTAAGCTCACAAGCTCAGCCTTCTTCTCCACTAGGCGCCAGAGCTCACAAACTCACAAGCAGATCACGCAGTGAATGTTGGTGACCGACAAGGTCTGCACCGGTGGCTCAACCTAGTAGTTCAGCGGAGGAAAGATTGAGTCGGCGCAGAACCTCGGGACATAGAATCCACCGCCATTGTTGGCATCGAACGACGTGAGAATCTTTGCGAAGGACAAGATTTTATCCTCACCCGCAGCGGCGATGTCGTTTTGGCTCCTAGAAGGCTTCGATGGACAGTCGACGAAGTTCTGTTGAGCGTGAATAGGATGGAGGAGGAGCCTGGCGAAAACCTCGTCGGTAACTGGATCAGTGAGGAAATCAATAGCGGAGATTAGGCAAAGAATGAGAGGCCTGGAGAGAACGTTAGGGGAGAGAAAAGTCGAAGGAGGAGAGGATTGCTCCACGTGGCCTTGAAGGAAGTAGTAAACCCTAGAATAAATGATAGGGATTTGGACCTTGATGTTCTAGGTTTGTATATGTTTTGAGATTTTGCCCAAACTATTTTGGGTTTGTTTATTTATTTATTTATTTATGCGGATTTGTATATTTTTCTGGATTTATGGGTTTGATTTCCTAGAGGTTTCAATGTTGATTGTGTTGGAATTTTTTGTGCTGAGATTGATTTTGAGTGGGTTAGTCAATTGGGTTTGTCTTGATTTGGAGAAGAACATGAAGAATGAAGTTCTGGGTTGGAGGTTTATGGGTTTGACATTTTTATGGGTTGGAGGTTTGATGATTTTTCTAGGTTGGTTTTTTCATGTGGGTTTGGGTTTGATGGTTTTTTCATGTTCTGGAGGTTTTGGTGGAGGATAGGGATTTTGTATGAAATTTTGCATTGTTCTGGGTTTGATTGTGCTCTTGTTCTGGGTTTGATTGTTATCTTCATTAATATAAATATATATATATATATATATATTTGCATAATACTAAAATTGAACATTGGTAAACTACATATCAATTTCGATCCAGATGAACCTTTGAATCAATGCCTTTCTGATATAGAACCAAATAACACAAACTAAAATTTAATATAATAGTAGGACAATAATTTAGAAGTGTTTTTTATTCAACGACCAAAACTGGAAGTAATTGAAATGCTGACGTGGCATTTAAAAAATATCAAATAAAATATTTTATTAGCCACGTCAGCGATTAACATGCCAACAATGCATTTCGTTTGCCACTTCAGCATTTTCTGTAACTGGGTTGACGGCAGGGACCATTTTAAAAACGACTATGAAAAAGAAGAGACTCACCTAGGAGCAAAATCAATTTAGGGTCCAAATCAAGAAACGGCCCAAAATGTAGGGACCAAAAGTGCAATTACGCCATTTATATATTATACATATTTTATTCTACTTGTTTACAATTGAAGAGAAAGGAATTTAGAGATGACGGATCCATTTGGATGGACTTGACAGATCATGATAAATGGGCTAAAAGTAAACGGATCCAATGTGAACGGACCAGGGTGGACGGATCAAAAGGCCATGTGGCACTGAATGGGTCATTATATGGTCTCCAAGAAATCCTAAATGGAAACGACTTGCGTCTCACGATTAACCCTAGTCCATAGAATCCCAATATAAATAGAATTCTAACACGAGGAGGATTCTGGAAGATACGCACATTAATGAAAATCTTTCCTATAAGGAAATGACTTGTTGCGCAAGCATAGGAGTTTTGGTTCTACACTACTATAAAAACCCAAAGACCCTCAGAAAACAGGTACGCATAATTCACCCCAGCTTTGGCACTCTAGAGTTGCAAAGAAGTTCTAACTTGACCTTCGGAGGATATTTAGCCGGCACCACACCGATTCTCTCTGTTAGGTCTTCTCTTTTTGTTGTGTAGGTGTTGTTGCGAGCGTGCAAGGACTGTGTGGCTCACTGGTGATTTTTCGGCATCATCAGTTGACGCCGTTTGTGGGAAAGACTGCGACTTGTAAGCCATACAAACGCTTCCCGGACAAAGAGTTGCATGGTACTTACTTACTTGATGGCGACCACCAACAACATTCAGGGAGACGAGCCGTGACCCACTGCCCTGGAGAGGCAGGTCCAAACCCTCACAGCAGCAGTGGAATGTCTCACTAAACAAAACCAAGACCTAGAGGAACAGCTACGGCAGAAGAACGCAGTGATGGGTACCCAAGAGGAAGACCAAGAAGGTACCAGTGTTGAGCGAAAAAACCAAGAGGAGCTGAAGGGTAGTAACGCCCCGAGCAGACCGGAACGACAAGACATGAGCCGTCCATCCATTACTGATACGGCTCCGCCCCAAATTGTCGAGGAGATGCAGATGATGAAAGAGCAGATGGATTTTATGATGAACGCGCTCAAGGGGAGAGTGTCCAGTGACCTCGACGATCTGGTCCACCAAATCGATTCATCATTCACCATATCCGTCAACTCCTTCCCCTTACCACAAAAGTTCCGCATACTGCAGATAGAAAGTTATGACAGAACCAAGAACCCTTTGGATCACTTGGAATCATTCAAGACCCTAATGCACCTTCAAGGAGTAGCAGATGAGATCATGTGCAGGGCCTTCCCTACCACACTATGGGGTCCCGCAAGAATTTGGTTCAGCAGGTTGACGCCTAACTCCATCAGCACTTTCAAGGACCTAAGCGCCCAATTCGCCTCACACTTTATCGAGGGACATAGATATAAGAAGTCAACCGCATGCTTAATGAGTATTAGGCAACGGGAGGATGAGATGCTGAGGTCTTATATAGCCCGCTTCAACAAGGAAGCGCTCTCGATTGACGAAGCTAATGACAAGATCCTCGTAGCAGCCTTCACGAACGGGCTACGAAAAGGTAAGTTTTTATTCTCCTTGTACAAGAATGACCCGAAAACTATGTCGGATGTGCTTTACAAGGCCACCAAGTACATGAATGCTGAAGATGCGTTGCTGGCCTACGAGGAGAAACCCAAGAAAAGAGAGAGGCAGGAGGAAGCCCGGCAGGATAGGGGTAAAAAGATGGCTAGAACAGGAGATAAAAGAGATGATAGACGATCCAAGCCCCCGACAGGGAGGTTCACAAACTTCACCCCCTGAACACCCCGATTGATCAGGTCCTGATGCAGATCAAAGACGAAGGAGCCTTGACATTTCCCAGCAAATTGAAGGGTGATCCCAGCAAGAGGCCCAGGGATAAATATTGTCGTTTCCACCGAGACCACGGTCATGACACGTCTAATTGCTATGACTTGAAGCAGCAGATAGAGGCCCTCATTAGGCAAGGGAAACTGCAAAAATTCGTCAGCAAGGAAGGAATAGAACAAAACCAAGGAGCACCAGCCCAAAGAGAAAACGAGCGACCCTGGCCACCCATGGGAGACATAAGGATGATCACAGGGGGCGGTACTTCTAGTTCCTCTAAAAAGGCACGTAAGGCATACCTACAGATGGTTCAGAATATTCAACTAACAAGGTATGCCCTGAAGATGGCGCAGGTCGACAATCCCGTAATTGGGTTCACGGAGGAAGATGTCCAACGTTTCCACCACCCACATGATGATGCACTCGTAATCAGTATATGGGTAGGAGACTATAACACCTACAGGGTGCTGGTAGACAACGGAAGCTTCGCTGATATCTTGTACTATCTGGCCTTTCAGCAGATGAGAATAGAGAGAGAACGATTGATCCCAACCAACGCCTCGCTTGTAGGGTTTGAAGGAACAAGGGTGTATCCACTGGGTGCGGTCACCCTACCAGTGACAGTCGGAGACTACCCTCAGCAGATCATGAAGGACGTGACCTTCCTAATCGTTGATTGCTCGTCCGCATACAACGCCATATTGGGACGTCCTACTTTGAATTTATGGAAGGCTGTAACATCAACCTACCATTTGATGATCAAGTTTCCCATTGAATATGGGGTAGGAGAACTAAGAGGGGATCAAGTGGCAGCGCGTGAATGATACATTGCCATGCTAGAGATGGATGATCACCAGCAAACCATGTGCATAGAAGAACAACGAACAACAGCGGAACCGGTGGAAGAACTAGAGGAAGTGACCCTTGATGACTCAAGGCTCGAGCGGACGACTAGAATGGGTACGTTGGCTAGTCAGCCGGTACGTCAAGCACTCACAACGTTTGTAAGAGAAAATTAGGACGTATTCGCCTGGAGTCACGAGGACATGCCCGGAATCGATCCCTCAGTCATAGTCCACATATTGAATGTGTCGCCCTCATCCTCTCCCGTCCGACAGAAAAAGTGAGTATTCACTCAGGAACGAGACAAAGCGATAGCTGAGGAGGTCGAGAAGTTACTGGAAGCAGATTTCATTCGAGAAGTGTACTACCCTGACTGGTTGGCAAATGTGGTTATGGTAAAAAAGGCCAATGGAAAGTGGAGGATGTGCGTAGACTTCACGGACCTCAATAGAGCCTGCCTCAAGGACAGTTACCCGCTCCCACCGATAGATACCTTGGTAGACTCAACCGTGAGACATCAGCTTCTAAGCTTCATGGATGCGTTCTCAGGATACAACCAGATCAGAATGGAGAAGGCTGATCAAGAAAAGACTTCTTTTGTTACCAGCCAAGGACTCTTCTACTACAAAGTGATGTCATTCGGGCTTAAGAACACAGGGGCAACGTACCAAAGATTAATGAACACGATGTTTGCACACTAGATTGGGAGGAATGTGCAAGTTTATGTAAACGACATGCTGGTGATAAGCTTACGAGAAGACGAACATTTGAGCGACCTCTAAGAGACCTTCGACACCCTCCGGGCATACAACATGAAATTAAACCCAAATAAGTGTGTGTTCAGGGTTACTGCAGGGAAATTCCTAGGATTCATGGTATCCCAAAGGGGTATCGAGGTCAATCCAGAGAAAATACGGGCTATAGTGGAACTAGCTCCATCGAAGACGGTCAAGGAGGTGCAAAGCCTGAATGGCAAGATAGCAGCACTAAACAAGTTTGTCTTAAGGGCGACGGATAAATGCCTACCCTTCTTCCGCGTATTGAAGATATCGTTTGAGTGGACGGACGAGTGCCAGCAGGCGTTCGAAAATCTAAAGTTGTATCTTTCGTCTCCTCCATTACTCAGCCTATCCAAGCTAGGGGAAGAGCTCTATCTGTACTTAGCCGTCTCACAAGTCGTTGTCAGCGCGGCTTTGGTAAGAGAAGAGGATGGGTTGCAGAGTCCTGTTTACTTTATAAGTCGAGGGTTTCGAGGAGCAGAAGAAAGGTATCCCCAGATGGAGAAGCTGGCGTTCGCATTGGTGACCGCAATGCGAAAACTCAAGCCGTATTTCCAAACACATACTATTATTGTCTTGACGGATAAGCCTCTGAGAAGAGCCATGAATAGCCCCGAAGCTGCAGGGCGGATGGCGTTGTGGGCAGTCAAGCTGAGTGAGTTCGATATACGGTACCATCCGCGTACTGCTATAAAGAGATAGGTGGTGGCTGACTTCATCGTCGAATTCACTCTCATGGAAGGCCAGGGGGCAGAAATGGTTCCACAGTGGAGCGTCCATACAAACGGATCTTCAAATAAGCAAGCAGGAGGGGCTGGTATGGTACTCCACACCCCGGAAGGAGATAAGATCGAGTGCATGATCCGCCTGGACTTTCCTACAACCAATAATGAAGTAGAATACGGAGCTTTAGTGGCAAGATTGGACCTCGCAAGAGCGGCAGGAGCTGAAAACATGGTCGTATACTGCGACTCCCAAGTCATAACCAGTTAGATTAATGGTAAATATGAATGCAAGAATGAAAGAATGAAGAAGTACCTTTAGGAGGTGAAGGGTCGAATCGGTGGTCTCCAAATCAAATTCGTCTAAATCCCAAGGGAGGAGAACGAATGTGCTGATTGTCTAGCTAAGGCCGCCTCAGTAGAATACATGCTCGTCCCTGATCAGGTACTATCCTTCGTCCAAATCTCTTCACTCATAGATGAGGTTACGAGTGTGCAGGAGATAGGTTCTGAAAGCAACTGGATCACGCCATTAGTCTCTTACCTAAGGAACGGCATGCTATCGGACGGGAAGGACGCCGCCAGAAAATTGAAGGTCCAAGCATCGTAGTTTGTTCTAATAAAAGACGTCTTATACAAAAGAGATTTCTCCCGCCCGTACCTAAGGTGTTTGGGCCCCGAGGAGGTAAATTACGTCATGATGGAGGTCTATGAAGGATCTGCGGAAACCACTCATGGGTATGATTGTTGGTGAACAAGCTGATTCGAGCAGGATACTACTGGCCTACTATGCAGAAGGACGCGCAAACTTATGTCAAAGCTTGCGACAAATGCCAGAGATTCGGCAATATCATCAGACAACTGTCCGAGGAACTCACCCCTATGACGGCCCCGTGGTCGTTCGCTCAATGAGGATTAGATATTATGGGCCCTTTCCTAGTAGCAGTCAGGCAGCTAAAGCTCCTAGTAGTTCGCATCGACTACTTTACCAAATGAGTGGAAGCAGAAGCCTTAGCCACTATCACAGAGAAGAATATTCAGAATTTTGTCTGGAAGAATATCATTTGTAGATACGAGATACCCAAGGTGCTTGTCTCGGACAACGAAAAGCAATTCGACAATAGCACGTTCAGAGACTTCTGTTCGGAACTAGGAATCAAGAACCACTACTCGTCACCCGCCCACCCACAAGCCAATGGACAGGTTGAAGTTATGAACTGATCCTTGCTCAAGATCATCAAGACTCGACTCGAGGGGGAAAGGGCATATGGCCAGACGAACTACCAAGTGTTTTATGGGCATACCGAACAACAGTGAGGACACCTACGGGGGAAACACCATTTCGACTATCATATGGAAGCGAGGCAGTCATCCCAGCAGAAGTAGGGCTTACAAGCTACCGAATGGAGAACTATGACGAGAATAAGAATGATGAAGCCATATGCCTGCAACTTGACCTAGTAGACGAGGTCTGGGCAGTAGTTGAGCAAAGGTTGGCACGATACCAGAACCTCATGGCGAAGCACTACAACTCCAAAGTCAGACACAGAAACTTCCAGGTCGGAGATCTTGTTTTGAGAAAGGTAATAGGAGCAGCTAAGGATCCTACCCAAGGAAAGCTCGGCCCCAATTGGGAATGGCCTTACAGAGTCACATCATGGCAAAGAAAAGGCACCTACCACCTTGAGACACTAGATGAGCGAGAATTGCAACATCCATGGAACGCTGAGCACCTACGAAAGTACTACCAGTGGAGATGACGACGCAAAAAGCAACATCCACCAGACCTCCAGTTTACTTTTAGTTTAATTTTTTGCTACATTTTTCTAGTTTTTCAGTTCACTATTTAGACAATTTATTTTGCTACAATGATTTTTTCAAGTATCTTTTTAAGCTTCTCCCTGGAGAAATTACTCTCCTACGAATAAATGACTATATAATAAGAGGAGTGTTCAGATATGACTAGTGTTTTTTCTACAAAATTTTATCAAGTCCATAAAATGGACGAATTCATCCCAGGAGGGTGAAAGTATTAGTCCAACAAGTGGACGGATCTACCACGAAGTCCAATAAAATGGACGGTTCATCCTAGGAGGGTGAAAGTATTATTCCAATAAGTGAACGGATCTACCACGAAGTCCAATAAAATGGACGGTTCAACCTAGGAGGTTGAAATATTCTAAAGTCCTTGAAAATGACAAATTATTCAAGTCCACACGTGGACGGACTCATCCTAAAGGATGATAGCCATAAAGTCCATAAGTAGACGGATGTAGATCAATATTTCTAGTCCACAAGTGGACGGACTCATCCTAAAGGATAACCATAAAGTCCATGCAATGGACGGATCGAACTTAAGATTGGATTAAAATTACTAGTCCATAAGTAGACGGATTCAAATTAATACTTCTGGTCCACAAGTGGACGGATTCATCTTAAAGGATGATAACTATAAAGTCCATACAATGGACGGATAAAACTTAAGGTTGGGTTAGTGATACTAACCCATGAATGGACGGACTCACCCTAAAGGATGAAAACCATGAAGTCCATTTAGTGAACAAATCCAACATAAAATTGATTTACCTCAATCCACAATTGATCCTTATAGTGGACGGATCCAACTCATAGTTGGATTAACATTACTAGTCGTTGAGTGGATGGGCTCATCCTGAAGGACGGACCCAAAGTTGAATGTTCCTTACTAGTCCGCAAGTGAACGGACCCCCTTTGAAGAGAATAGTTATAAGATCCCTATTACGGGTTCAACGTAACATTAAAATTGACACTACACATTCATCAGAGGACGGATCCATCTAAAAGATGGTTTTTGTTTAATAACTACATGTTTAAAATCATAAAAATAAACAGACAATAGAACAAGTAAATATTACTTAAAGCCTTTAAAAGGGAATGTTTTACATGCCATAAATGATTAATAAAGTTAAAAGGTAGTACAATTCCATAAATAAATAAAAATTTACTGATGAGGGGGGGTGTTTTCAACATTCTCTTGAACATTCTCGGGCTGACGGGCATCACCATCAACGGGCTGGGCTTGGTTCTCAACAGGAGCTGACTCTCCATCGCCAGGGGCTGCATCATCAGCAAACAGATCCTTCGTACTCTCAGAGGCAACGGGTTAAGCAGTAGTAGCTTGGGCTTGAGCATTAATGTTGAGTTAAGAAAAGTCAAGGTCAAGATAAGCTTTTTTGGCCTGATGGACGGCGTCATCAAAACCGTCCGCATAGGAGATCCCCAACTCCTCTAGGAGGGCGTCGGAGTCACGATATTCACGGATCACTGCCTCCTTAGCCTGACGGAGTTGGTCATTGGCATCTTTGATCTCTTTTTCTTTATCCTCTAGGACCTTCCTCAGTGTCTCCACCTGCTGGTCAAGCTCCTTCCTAATCTTCTCCGAGAGAGAGAGAGTTTTCTCCATGCCAACCTTCCAAGCCTTAAGACCGTTCAACTCTTCCTCCGTCTCGTTGACCCTTAACCTTACACCATCCAGCGCCGTCTCATGGTTTAGGCACCATCCCATCAGCCCCTTCATCATCACCATCGCCTGAAAACAAAGGTAGTTAGTGATGGAGGTAAATGGACGAGGAGGATAGTGTGTAAGACGGTCACGACTTACCTGAGCAATACAAAAGAGCCACATCTCCCCCATGGCCTCCGTAGTATGGTTGCTTAAGTCCTCATAGTTCTCGGACGTTATGATGGACGAAAGTTTCTCCAAAACATATTTTGAATCCTCATGGAGGAGGACGGGTGGCTTCTCTTGGTTAGTGGACGGGCCCTTCATCAAACCCTTCCCTGCTCCATGCTTGACAGGGGTAACAGTCTTCTTCCCCTCAGCCTGTAGTCCCACAATGGGCTCCAGGTGAGTTTTGGGCTTCTTGGGGAGACGACCTTGCTTCTCCGGCAGCTTTCTTTTTATGGACGGATTGGATGAACCTATCTCCTTAGGTTGTTGTCCTTCCA
This sequence comes from Notholithocarpus densiflorus, assembly GCA_030021035.2. Lineage (NCBI taxonomy): Eukaryota > Viridiplantae > Streptophyta > Magnoliopsida > Fagales > Fagaceae > Notholithocarpus > Notholithocarpus densiflorus. Next base: position 10,367,351 of record JARYZH020000002.1, read on the forward strand.
CCTCTTTCTTTTTGGCTGCCTATTGTTTGATGACGGCCGTCCTCTTGGCAGCATCCATTTCTGCAAGGGAAGACGAATGGTTAGAGTGAAGCACAAACTAAGAAACCCAAAGATAGGGTGACGAACTTACGTTGGCGAACTTGAGCGTCGTATCGACGGGCGGCTTGAGTTAGCTTTGGTCCGTCACAGTTTTAGTGGATTGTGTCTAATGTGACCAGCTTTGCCCACGTCCTCTCCTCTAGCTTGGACTTGTTAAAAATTCTCTCCAGAAAACTCCACTCTTCGAGAGAGACTTGTGGACGGTCGCGAATTGCAAAAGAAGACGGTTAAAGTGACACGGCAAATAAAAATTGAGCCAAATATAGACGGATACATACCAGACGGTGGCAATATGCCCCATGTGGTGTCGACGGGCATAAATTCATTATCACCAGGACGACACATCCATTCGTCACCTTCCATGAAAAAATACCGACTCTTCCAGTTCCTATTAGAGTCGGGGGTTTCACACACAAGCCTCAGCAAAGGGCTCCTAGGCACGAAGCTATACATACCCTTGGACTGGGCAATCTCATCAGGATGGTAACAATGTAGGAATTCACGCACCGTCAACCTCTTGGCACCGTCGGACATTGCCCCGTACAAAACCTCTACGCCTAGGAAAACCCTCCAGGCGTTTGGGGAAATCTGGTTGACGGACAGGCCTAAGTGTTGAAGGAGTAGACGATGGAGTGAACTTAAGGGGAATCTGAGCCCTGCCTTCAGCATTTGCTCATAAACCTCGACACCTTCAATACCGTCATAGTAACATTTCTCCGACTTGTAAGGGAGACGGAGAGGTATGTTGTCAGGTATTTGATATTTAGCCCTAAGTGTTTTGAAGTGAGGTTCTTTGATCGAGGAATTAAAATCGTTAATCATCCATATGGGTAGCATGATGAACTCCCTAAGTCCATCAGGACCCACGACGGATTGAACTGGGGGCTTAGCATCATCTAGGCTTTTACTAAAGTCGTCCTCTGGCCTTTCCATCCCCAAACCCTCATCCCTTGAGGAAAGAGAACTGGCTGATGGACTCCTTTCTTCACTCGGACTGTCAGGGTCTTTGTGACCTGACGGGTACACTTCATCGTAGCCCCCTCCGTCGCGGACAAACGACTGGTTACTCGATGCACTAGATATGACCTACACGGGATGGTAAATCCTAAGACTCCGACGAGTCTATAATGGATGACAGTAGTACAAAAGTCTAAAGGGAAAAGAATGCTTACCAAGTTGAGGTTGAACGGTAAAGAGGCATTGATGACGGATGTAACAGCTGGACGGTATGATTGTCTGACAAAGGTGACGAGTGCGCTCTGATCGTAGATTTCAGTAGAAAGTAAAGAAATGAGAGGAGGAGAGTTTGGTTTATATAAAGGGAATGACACGGAAGACGAAGGGGCGCTTCGATCCAAGTGAGCGACCATTTAGTTAATGACACATGTCCTTCGTCATTAATGATCTTAGGCCAGCCTATCAAGGTTAGGGGTGTTCCTCAAAAGACCGGATTGAACCGTCACCCCACGGGTCCTTCCACTCAGTGATCACGGACCCATGGGGTGAGGGGGCAACTAAAGAGGAAGGAATTTAGAGATGACAGATCCATTTGGATGGACTTGACAGATCATGACAAATGGGATAAAAGTAAACGAATCCAATGTGAACGGACCAGGGTGGACGGATCAAAAGGCCACGTGGCATTGAATGGGTCATTATGTGGTCTCCAAGAAATCCTAAATGGAAACGACTTGCGTCTCACGATTAACTCTAGTCCATAGAATCCCAATATATATAGAATTCTAACACAAGGAGGATTCTGGAAGATACACACATTAATGAAGATCTTTCCTATAAGGAAAAGACTTGTTGCGCAAGCATAGGAGTTTTGGTTCTACATTACTATAAAAACCCAAAGACCCTCAGAAAATAGGTACGCATAATTCACCCCAATTCTGACACTCTAGAGTTGCAAAGAAGTTCTAACTTGACATTCAGAGGATATTTGGCCGACACCACACCAGTGCTCTCTGTTAGGTCTTTTCCTTTTTTTGTGCAGGTGTTGTTGCGAGCGTGTAAGCACTGTGTAGCTCACTGGTGATTTTTCGGCATCATCAACAATATCATAAGAGTAAATACTTTTGCATTATGTTTGGGACATCTTGATATTCGAGACAAGGACAACTCTCACCAAGACACCAAACTTCAATTTGAATGCTCCTTGAAACCCACAATTTCCACCATGCCAATGGCGTTTATCAGCTCGGGTTAAAAAGAAAATATTGTCAATTTGGTTGGCTGGATAACCTTTTTTGAACTAATTCGTTTAACCCAGAAAAAAAAATGTCGTTACCTTGGTTGAATTTTTTTTGTTTTACTTTTGTCCAAGAAATCTGAAATGGTTTTTTTTCCCCCCTTGAAATACCTCGTTGATTGGTTATTAAGATGAACTTGTCTCTATGATACATTGCACAGTTTGTACTTAAATTAAATGGGATTAATTAAACTTTTAAAATGTATAATGTTTGAGTCTCATTCTATGAACGATGAAGGGCCGAATGACAGAAAGTACTTTATATTTTGGGACAAAACAATCCTATTTTGACCTTTCTTTTTCTTTTCTTTTCTTTTTTACTTTTTTTTTTTTTGGGCAAAAATGCACTTTTGGTTCCTACATTTTGAGTCAATTCTCATTTTGGTCTCAAAATTGATTTCGCTACTAATGTAGTCCCAAAAAAAAGAAAATCGTTTCTCTTTTGGTCCCTGCTGTCAACCCACTAACGGAAACCTCCTACGTGGCAAACGGAATAGCCTGCTTGCTGACGTAGCGCTGATGTGACACTGATGTGGCCATTAAAAATTATTAAAAACATTATTTGACATTTTTTAAATGCCAGCTCACCATTTTAATTAATGAAAAATTAAAACAAAAAAATTTTAATTCCTCAATTTTAATTTTGATTTTAAAAAATAAAAAACAAACAAAAATTTTACTTTTTTAGTTTTAAACGATTTTTTATTAATCTAATTAAATTGATTAGAAAATTCAAAAAAAATTATCATTAGATCATTTTAGTTTTTAGTGTATTTACTTTTCTTTAAGTGAGTTAGTCAAAAGCATCAAACAAATTTTTTTTTTTATCAGACCATTTTAAACCATGATCTGAGTTTAGAGAGAACTCTACCAAAAAATAAAAGAGTTTAGAGAGAGATGAGGCCGGCGGTTTGGAGCAGATCCAGAGGAAGGGGCCGACAGTGGTTTAGAGAGAAAGGAACTCGATCTTGGCCTCCGTCTCGACCACCGTCTTGGCCACAATGGAGCTCGTCAGTCTCGGCCTCCGTCCCGGTCTCGGCCACAATGGAGCTCGCTGGTCTCGGCCACCGTCTTAGCGTGGGTTTGTTGACTGATCAGTGGGTTTAATGACTTTTTCGGTGGCAGTAGTGGTCATGTTCTGGAATTTTTGTGGGTTTTTGAGCTGAAGCTCATGTGTATGGAGAAATGTTTTTGATCGGCGGGGTGGTAGTGGCTTGATTGTGTTGGTTAGTGGTGGTGGGATCCGGGTTTGATTGTGTTGGTCTGGGTTTGATTGTGTTGATCTGGGTTTGTTGCGATTGGTTTCTTGATCTGGGTTGGTTTGTTAATTGGGTTTATGGGTTTGATTTGTTGAGAATTTGGTGTTGATTGTGTTAGAATTTGGGGAAGAACATGAAGAATTAGATGGTCTTGATTTGTAGTAGATCTGATGGTGCTGGGTTTGATGATCTCTGAGGTGTTGAATTTGGGTTTTTTCTTCTTATTTTTGTTTATGTCCTAGTGATCTGGGTTTGAGTTCTTGGGTTGCTGGGTTTGTGTTATTGTGATGGGTTTGAGTTCTTGGTTGCTGGGTTTGATTTGGGAAGAGTATGAAGAACAAGTTGTAAAATGAAGAACAAGTTGAAGAACATGAAGAATATTAAGAATTTTTTTTAATTAAAATTTTTAATTAAATTAGATTTAAGTTTTTTTAATTTAATTTAATTTTTAAAATTTTCTGACATGGTTTTTTTTAAAAGTTAAAATGCTGATGTGGCACTTAAAAAATGCCAAATAATTTTTTAATGGCCACATTAGCACCACGTTAACAAGTAGGATATTCCGTTTGTCATGTATGAGGTTTCCGTTAGTGGGTTGACGGCAAAGACCAAAAGAAAAACGATTTTCTTTTTTTAGGGACTACATTAGTAGTGAAATCAATTTTGGGACCAAAATGAGAATTGACCCAAAATGTAGGGACCAAAAAGTGCATTTTCGCCTTTTTTTTTTTGTTCTCTATATGGCCCCCCGGGGGGGGGGGGGGGATTGTGATTGTAGTTAAAATGTTGCATTCAATCATCCATTTACAATTTTCTTTTTCATGTGTTCTAATATACTTAGATTAAAATTCATTTCCTAAAATAATGAAAGAGACATTCAACTGAGTGTGCTCCCCAAGTGGGTTGGCCAAGTGGTTGGGCACTTGGTCTCAAAGTGCTTGTCCCAGGTTCGACTGGTTGTGCTCCCCAGTTTGAGTCCGGGTACCTGCACTTTGAAAAAACCCCCTGGGCCAGCGATTTACCCCACTAGGGCCCACCCGTCGCGAATAGTGATTAGTTTCTGGTTGAAAGTTTTGAGAATACACTGTAGGAAACCAAAAAAAAAAAAAGACATTCAACTAACAACGTAAGGTATGAGCGAAGCCTTTGATAAGAGGTATCTCCTGGAGTGGCTCCATGAGGTCATTCCTCCAAGCATATAAGACATATGGCTAGGTGGATCCCACATGATATGAGAGGTAGTTGTATGTAGCCATTTCCTATCTTAGATCACATATTGAGTGCATAAAGGACAAAACTCTATATGGACTTTTTTTTTTTTGATAGGTGACTCTATATGGACTTCTTGCTTCAAATTCTTAAAAATGTGGCAGTCTAAGTTTGAAACATAATTTGCGCTTTGAGTGGCAGTATCTAGCACGGATGGTCTTTATATATAAAATATCCATGCTTTCTTTTGGCAATATATGTAGGTGCTATAACAAGAGTTACTTTCTGCATTTCAGCATCAAACAATGTTTTCTAATTACTAGATATTGCATAAAGTTCAATTACAAGAAGACATTGCCCCAAATATTACAAAATTAGGTGGTATATGAAAGCTTCAAATCATTATGTACAAACAAGGTTCAGTCTGCCTCCCAGCCATAATGAACAGTTTAAGAAGCACCTAACAGTTTAAGAACAGCTCAACAAATCTATCAACATATAGGCAAAGAAAAGAACAAATACATATAAGAGATGTATAATTTTTGGAATTGAAAATCGCAATCCGCATACTTACTGCTTCTTAAAAAAAAAAAAGCACTCCATATCATGATGCCCATTGTTATAAATGACTTTTCATAGTGAAGATACAACAGTGCACTAGAATTAAATGCCATATTGGGCCTTTTGTATGCATATTAGTAATTCATAAATCACATGCTTATGACTCCAAAGTAGTATAAAACAATATTATAGGTTTTACTAAAAGATGCAAATGATGCAACTGAGTTATTTATTAGAACCAGACTTTGAATTTTGAAAGCTTTGAAAGCATTCATTTCTATCCACTAACACTGCCTAGTAATAACAAACACATTAACTCACTAACCTTTTAATTCTTCTTAACAGAAAAGAAAGCATACAACTGGAATTATTGTTTCAAGAAGAGCATAAACACAGTGCTACCAATATTTGATCAAACAATATGAGACATTCTTGAGGGATTAATGAAACCAAATCAAATGATACAGCTAAGTATACTTCTAAAGTAAAGCAAATCAATTAACAATCAATTAAGCTCTAAACTAGTAATTTGGAAATTTCATTGCAGAAGTGGGGAAATGATATGTGAATTGAATAAATTAGAACATCAAAACACCAAAAATAAATCAGATGTTGAGCTGAAAAAACCATAATCAAAATATCAAATCATGGTTGATCAGAAATGTCCATTGCTTCATTGAAACAAATAACATGGATGAAGTAGAACCTGAAAGCTCAAGGAAGTTCATCACTAACAAAATTCATAATATAGCAAACTCTTACATTATCAAATTAAGGAAATATATTACATCTATGAAGAAACAGAAATGGAGTAAACACATGTTCGATACACTAGATGACAATTAATTAGTAACCATTGTCTTACAGACACACCCATGGTAAGCATAGTTTCTGCCAATAAAAAAGAAAAGAAAAAAAAGAGTGCAACAGGTACATAAAGAAAATCTTATTACTACAACAAATATGTTAAGCAACCCTATCGAGACAATCCCCTTTCCTTTAGGAAAAATGAAATTGAAGGTTCCTTTGGTACTACGTCTTTAGCCACTTCAGCTGGATGTCCTTGTCATGAACAAGTGCTGCAAACATGTTCCTACCCTCTACTTTTTTCATGAAGAAGAGGGTGCTGAACAGATGAAGGTGATCACCCAATTGCACCCCAGGAAGACTCAACACCATGTCCAGAATTGCTTTAACCTCAATAGCTGCTGTGGAAGCAAATGGTGTACGACTACTTACACTTCTACTTTCAATAATAACATCTGAGATGCTCTTCAAAGAATCGGACATCTCTTGCACAACTGAACACTTTTTTCTTGGTTTCTTGCAAATTTCCCTGAAAAATGTGGACACCGCTTGCCAAGCCTTTCCCTTTATTCACTGTCAGTCCTGCCCTTGACGATGATGAGCCTTCAACCTCCATTGGGTCAACATTCACAGAAGGTTGACATTGGGGGTCAACAAATTCTTTGCTATCAGCGAAGTCCCCAAACCCTTCGGTGCTTTCCTTTGGTATTTGACCACTCATATAGAATGCATTTTTCCCCGTTGCAACTGTGCCTCCAAACATGATGTCCATGGAGTCAAGATTTGGCATACCTTTTTTTTTTAAGGTTCCTGCCTTGGGACATGCCTACATGTGGACAACCAGTAGTTAGAACACAATATAGTTGTAGACAGTGGAGTTTTTCACAATTATGTAAAGTGAACTAACCGCAATCTTTCGGGTCCACCACTCATCACTGGCATTAAGCTTCCCAGTTCCAGAATCAATACCCAACCCAGTCTCACCCTTAAAACACTCCTTATACAGCTTCCACTGTTTTCTCAGATGATCCCATTTGTTTTTAAACTGCATGTTAGTCACCACTTTTCCCATTTCACCCAACTGCTTAATCACTGCCTCAACCCCTTCCCTTTTCAAAAATCCTCCACATCTCTTGCCCTCTAGGACTTGAACAGCACACAAATCACAAAACGCTTTTAGTTCCTTAGGTTCTTTCCACCCAGTTCTCGCATCATTACCACCATCCTTCGATTTCCCCTTACCCATTTTTGCTACAACTTCCTTCTATACTCATTGAGGCATTTCAACAAACAGTTCGTGTGCATATCATAATCGGTTACGCACGCCCACATGAAAAATGCAAAATAAACTCACATAGTCCAAATACAACATAGGTAGGAAGAGAAACACACAAAATTACACGAAGGAGAGAGAAATCCACATACTAGTGTCATGGAAAACACAAAAAAACCACACACAAACGTTGAACACAAAAACCACACAAACGTTGAACACAAAAAACCACAGATTGAAGTCTCATGGAAAACAATATAACCACACACCAACAGATCAGAGAGTATGAGAAGTTAGACACAACTTACCTGTGAATGCAGAGATCCACAGTGGCGGCAACGACGTCCCAAGCGGAGATAAGGTGAGCTCAAGCGAAGGAAGAACAGAGGGGATCGGGTAAGGTTGTTCTGCGTAATGGGTTTGCAATTACCGTGTTGCTTGTGTTTTGATGGTTTATTGGTTGGTGGGTAGGTGCAAGAGGACGGAGTATTGAAGAAAATTGAAGACATTTTGCCACGGTAGTTGAGAGAAAAGAAGAAACCTGAAGAGAATGCGAAAATAGCCGTTGAATAGAGCGCACCATTTTGATCAGAGTGTTGTGCTTATGTAATGAATTTTGCTGGCTTGTGTCCATGAACAGTACAGCACACGCACATCGTTTTAATGAAATAGTGCGTCTCTTATTTCATCTACGCGTTTCAGCTGGCACTTCTCAGCGTTGATTTTGTTTTACTGTAGCGTGGGTTCCAGTGTTAATAAAACGCAAACGCTGAACGTGAGGAGAAAATGCAAATCCAAACGCTCACTTAATGAAACAGTGCGTCTCTTATTTCATCTACGTGTTTCAGCTGGCACTTCTCAGCGTTTATTTCGTTTTACTGTAGCGTGGGTCCCAGCGTTAATAAAACACAAACGTTGAACGTGAGGAGAAAATGCAAATCCAAATGCTCACTAATTTTCCTTTTATAAGGGCGAAGCTGCAAAAGGATAAAAATATATTAAAAACAAGCTTTTTAACAAACTTTTTGGTCGTGTGTGTTTGAATAGCTTGTTTGTTGAAAGGGTAAAAGTACATTATACATTTAAAATAGAGTCTTTAAAAAATTGTATATAAACAAATAAGTTTAATAAGCTAAAAAAGAAAAGAAAAAGGAAGTGAAACCAAATGCACTAGTAATACTTTTTTTTTTTGTTGAGAGAGAGAGATTCTTCTTACCTATAAAGTTTATTCTTTCTCCTTCTCCTTCTCCTTCTCCTTCTTCTTCTTCTTCTTCTTCTTCTTCTCTCTCTCTCTCTCTCTCTCTCTCTCAATATTGTATCCATTAACTATATGTGCATTCTCGATCTCTCTCGATATTGTATCCATTGACTATATGTTCATTTGGAGTATAACTTAAATGAGAATGTTAAAAAATATTGGGGATAGACAAGGAAAAATAAGATTCAAAATAATGAAATTCGTTTAACAATAAGGGTGACCTTTATTGATGAAAAGACGAGGGAGAATTGTTTGAGATAGATTAGTCATGTGTAGTGAAAAGTGAATAATGCATTAGTGAGGAATATTGAGTTAATTTAGGTTGAGGAAAAAAAAAAAACTTAAAGAAAATCCTAAAATAACATTAGGTAAATTACCCTATCCTGCCTTGACGTTTTACAAAATGACGTCACTTGAGACATTTCATGAAATAACATTCCCCCCTTCCCCCCCACCCTCCCTTTGAAGTTTGTACAAATGTAATAGTTAATTTTCACAAACATGATAATTTCATTTCTAGAAAAGATTTATATTAATTTATACATACCTAATGGGGAAATTGTCATTTTGTCCATAGTTTAGGTAAGGATCTTTTTTTAAATTTGATTATTTTGTTAGTTTGATCACGGTTTAAGAGGACATGGACTTAAATGTAGCATTTATAAAAACCTTCAAGAGGAGTATCATTTATACAAAAATTTGGGGAGAACGTCATTATAATAAATTTCAAGAAAGAGTGTTGTAATTTACCTAAAAATAATAGAGTTAGTAAAAAAAAAAAAAAAAACTTGTCAATTAATGAGATAACGAATGGTATGGTTTCGAGTGGAATAGAATAACAAAAAAAAGAATGTATAAGGCCAACTTTGACTAATCTATTAAGGATATAGCCTATGAAAATCTGAACAACTATATATTAAACTGTATGCAATAAAGTAAAAGGGTCTGCCTTATATATAGGTAGACAAGGTATGTTGTACAGGTAGCCTACAACTATGGGCTCAGGAACAAAGCCAGGACTTGGAGTTAGGAGGGCGGCTAAGTTGCTAGCTGCGTGTGGTGCCTTCGGCTTTCGGCTTTGTTGCTTAGTCGACAAGGGTTCTCTTTTATTATTATTTTTTTTTTTATGTGTGTGTAGAGTGTGTCTTTTGTTGGTAAGGAAAAAATTATTTTGTTTAAAAAATTTTAAAGGGCCAAATTGTTTGTTTTTGGTAAAATTGGTTGATTGGTCTTAGTTTTTTTAAGCTTTGTCATCGGTAATTTTTGTTGTTGAGCTAATTTTTTGGACTTGTATATTTTGTTTTAGATTTTAAATCTATAAATATTTTATGGCCTTTAAAAGGAGGAAAATACTAGCTCTACAAATTTTTTTACAAATTGTTGTTGTGATGAGTGGTTAGTAGTAAGTAAAATAGTGATGTAAGTGGTAGGCCAAGATGCAAACCAATAAGAATTTGCTATCTCAATAGTTTGTAAAAAAGTTTGTAATTGTAACATTTCTCGTATAATGATCAATGATATTATTTAAGGGGGGGGGGGGGGGCATTGCCACCCAAGTCCATGAATGGCTCCGTCCACGTGTAGGCCTAAGCACATTGGACTTATATTCTAACTTAGCCAACCCAAAATATTTGAGATTAATTTGTTTGTTGTATACTTCTACAATATTTTTCAACCTAACTCATAGGTTAGAAGCTTTTAACTACCTCCCCTGTTAGGCTGTTCCAAACAATGTTCATGTTGGGGTTTGAAACTTTGTAACCTCTATAAAGAGACATATAAAATGCCACTAGACCTATAGGCTATTGACAACTTGAAACTTTTTTTGAAAAACTGCGAAATTGAGCTTCTAATAAAGTTTGCCTAAGGCCTCGTTTGGGAGGAGGGGATGGAATGGAAAGGAAAGCAATGAAAAGAATAATTTTAGAATATTATTTTCTTCCCTTGTTTGAGAGTTTTAATGGAGGGAATGGAAAGTCCATTCTCTTGTTTGGGAGTTTAAGTGGGAGGGAATGGAATGGGTAAAAGGGAACACTCATTCCTCTATATTCCCTTAAAATCTCAAATTTTCATTTTCCCCGAAATTTGGAGGAATGGGAGGGAATGAAATTAGATTTAGGCCTCGTTTGGGAGGAGGGAATGGAATGGAATGGAAAGGAATGAAAAGAATAATTTTAGAATATTCTTCCCTTCCCTTGTTTGGGAGTTTTAATGGAGGGAATGGAAAGCTCATTCTCTTATTTGGGAGTTTAAGTGGGAGGGAATGGAATGGGTAGGAGGGAACACTCATTCCTCTCTATTCCCTTAAAACCTCAAATTTTCATTCCCCCTGAAATTGGGAGGAATGAGAGAGAATAAAATTAGATTTAATGATTTTTTTACTAAAACTCCCAAAACACCCCTATATATTCAACCCTTTATTTTAAAACAGGGGTCTAATAGTAATATTGTCATAAAATGATTCCATTCTACTCCCTCCATGTTGCTCCCAAACAATATTACTTACATTCCATTCATTTTCATTCATTTCCATTCCTTTATTTTAAAACATCCAATCAAGGTTACTTAATTCCATTCCATTCCATTCTATTCTTTTCCATTCCTTTCCCTTACTTAAATACATTTCATTCATTTCCATTCCCTTATGAACTCCCAAATGGAGCCTAAGGAAGGGGGAAGGGGTATTGACGAACTATATAACAATAACCTTTCTTCTTTTATTTCTTTTTTTTTTTTAATTTTTTTTATAACACATTAACCTTTCTTTTTAAATTAAAACATACTTAGTCTTTGTGGGTTCCAGTTAGCTCAATTTGTAAAGTTTCTAATGGTTGAATAAGAGATATGAGGTTCAATCCTTGCCTACACCAAAAATCAATTGGTGTCTTAATTTAATGATAAAAAACTATCATCAGGAGCAGACGCCAGAGATTAAAACTCTCTCAAAAAAAAAAAAAAAAAAAAACTTGATCTTCTATCTTTCACTTCAAAAAACATACTTAGAGTTTGTTTGGATACCGTTTATTTTGCTGAAAACTGAAAACTTATTACTAAAAACACTGTAGCAAAATAATTTTTAAAACACAAAACACTATAGCAAACTTATTGCTGTGTTTTTCACAAGTTGGCTGGTCCGTGAACAGTGCCGTGGGACCCAGGATTTAAAACGCAAAAACGCGTTAGGCAAACACACGCTTGGTCTTAAATATAAAAGACAATTATGATAGATGTTAATGATGATAGTTGATGAACAAGATGAACACAAAGAATTGGTGGTTGGATGGCCTAATAGGGTGGTAGGTTCAAAAATTCTTATTATCCACATCTTAGATCCAAATCAAGGATACCCATATAAGCTAATCTACAGAATTCATAATGTGTCAAAATAAGATGAGTTCAATCTCAAGTAATACTATTTTAGTATTATCATTTCTATGAGCTTTGTTGCTCAATTAGTTGGCACTTTTTTGTGTCATTAACGAAAACATTCATGATTCAAATCCTCCCGTCACATTATAACTATCAAATTATTTAATGAGATTGGATGGGGAAGTTGGCAGAGATGCCATTGAATTGGTTGGACATTTTGGGGAACATTTTGTCACTTGGGTAGCATATGAAAGCTAAAATTCAGCTTCAATTATGAAGCCAGTGACCCCACAATTGGTTGGGGTTGCAACATTTGGAAGGTTGCCACTTTCTCATTTTGAGATACCCTGTTGGGGATATTACACAAAATAATAATGAAAGAACAAGATTAATACAAAAGACAAACAGAAAATAGACAACTTGGAGGCACAATATCGTTTTCCTTAAATAATATTTGCCCCCACATTATTGTTGCTAAAGAGTTATTGCAAATTTGTCCCCAAGATACAACCAAGATGTTGGGTTCTACAAATCTACAAATAGCAATTCTAGATAACGATCACAGGATTTATTGTGTTTTTCTCTAACTTACTATTCTAGAGAACATAAGCCTCTATTTATATCCGTAGGGTTATATTTCATCAAAAGGCACATATGGAGAGTCAAAATATTTCATAAAACTGTTCACAAAGCTTGATACCTCTTCAAACATTCAAAACAGTTACTAGAAAATTCTGCAGAAAATCCTGTTTTACGACTTTCAATCGGTCGAAAGTTCCTTTCGATCGACTGAATGCTTTTTTCGATCGATTGAACAGGAATTGAATAACGATCAATTCATCCAGAGGCTCCAAGATTATTTTCTTACCATTTCGATCGATCGAGCCAAAGTTTCGACTAATCGAAAATGCTAAATTTTGAATTTTCACTTAGAAAATTCCAGAACTTGAATTTTCACTTTAACAACTTTATGAAACAATATTCTCTAAACTCAAACATCATTATTACAACCTATCCATGTATATACCTATATATACAACATACCCTAGCAACATTTTATTTCTTGATTGTTTCCCTTTGCCATTAAGTGAAGAAGATTAGGTTTGATAGTTGATAAATGATAGTTTTACTTATTTGTGATGGAGACCTCTCAGTGCACAACCTCTTGGAGAGGGTTTTCCCTTTTTTGGGTGGCTGAGAGTATTCTTTTGGAGTTCGTTTTATGAATTTTACACTTTTACTTGATTTGTCTGAAGTTTAATATTATTACCTCTTGTAAAATGTACTCCCCCCTAGATTGAGAGTTTTACATGGAGTCGCCACTTACTTAATTTAAAAGGAAAAATAAGAAAACCTTCAATAAAAATAAATACTTCTGTTGTATTAATGTATATGACAATTTATATCAAATTTTGTAACAAAAAATTTACAATGCTTTTTTGTCCTAGATACAATCTAAGAAAAGTAAATTACATTGCTTTATTTCCTAGTTACATTCTAAGAAATGTAAAATTACATGTAAAAGAGAAAAGTCCAGAACCCTTGATCTTGGTTCGGAGGCTAATTTACGAGATGGGAAGGGATTAAGCACCCATCTCGCCCGGTAAAACCGGTCTCCTAGGTTAAGGTGGCCAATGTCATGTCATGTCAAACAAATACAAAGAATATGTCATATAAACATGTAATTTGCAAGAATTGTAAACAAATATATATTGGGGGAATTTGACACAAAAGAGAAACAAAAAATGAAACTTGTTAGATAACAATTTTAATGTAAAAAAAAATGAAGGTCATGGCATGTTCATCCAAGAGATCAATATAAACAAAGAATTCCTAGCCTAGACATGTTCATCTAAGCATGTGAAGGAAAAACAAAGTTGTCATGTTATTTGTCATCAACATAATTGCAAAGAGAAACAAATAAAAATAAAACCTTTAAGCATATTTGATCATCCAAGCAATTATGAAAAAAATCCCTTAGATATGTTTATCTAGGGAAAATCAAAATACTTTGACATGTTTGTTCAAGCATTTAAAAAAAAAAAAAAAAAACTACCTAGACATGTTCATCTAAATATTCAAGAAAAATTTGTGTTTTAACCTAGAAGTGTTCATCTAAGCATTCAAGAGAAAATTGTGTATTACCTAGAAATGTTCATCTAAGCATGTAAGAGAAAATCAATAAGACATATAGGCATGTTCATCCAAGCATAGCATAAAAGAAGTGAATAATGATTTGAAAGCATTTATTCTAGCATGTATAAAAAATTAAAGAACACAATTAACTACTTACCAGCATAAATTAAAAAGGGGAAGTGATCACTTAAAGGGCTAGGGAGAAAGCAAAGAAGTACTAAACTACAACCAAAGTAGGAACAATGGTTGCTCAACAGCTTTTCTTTTCTGCTTTCTCACTAGCTCTTTAGAGGGAATTCGGGGTCCAGAAAATGGAAGAGGTCTTCTCTATTTATAGGGGAAGGGATGGCTTAGCTTTAAAGCTAAGTTATTAGCTTTCTTCTGAAGCTAAGGGAGGAGATAACCTGTTTAAATGAGCTGGAACGGATTTGGTGTTTGATCCCCATTCAAATTTCGAAATGATGCTGCACCTGCTTCGTATTTTGGCTCTAATTTTCCGCTCAAAATTCCAATTGATTCAAGATGGGTGTTTTTTGAAAGGAAATTCAATTATCTAAAACTTTTTCAGAAATAGAGAAAGCCAAATTTCAACGTTATCCATGCCAAAAATGTGTTCCAAATTGCTGCTGAAAATAGTAACGTCCTTTAAGCATTTTTGAATTTTTTCCCAGGATGTCTCTGTTTCTTTATCCAATTTATTTTTCAAAAATCTTTCTTCTGAAGCAAAGGGAAAGGATAAGTCTATTAGATAGGCTTGAACAGATTTGATGTTGATTCTCATTTGAAATTTTGAGAGAAAATTGAAGATAATGCTGAATTTGTATTATCTTCTGCACCTGTTTCGTATTTTGGCCATAACTTGCTGCTCAAAATTCCAATTGATTCGGGATTGATGTTTTTTTGAAAGGAAATTCAATTCTCTACAACTTTTATAGAAATAGAGAAATCCAAATTTCAACGTTTTTCAAGTCAAAAATGCGATTCAAGTTGCTGCTGAAGATAATGACGTTCTTGTGCATTTTTTGAATTTTTCCTATCTCCAAAATTTTTCAAAAGAGCAGATAAGATGCCCTAAAGGAAAACATTTTTATTTTTATTTTTTTTCTTCTTAAAAAAATGAAATAAAAATGAAATCCAATCAAAAATCACACTTAATTAATTTTAAATTAATTTTAAATTAATTCTTGTGGGAACCAATTAAAATTAAGTGTTTAAGATAGGACGTGATCGGGCTCATCGTGTAGGTGAGCCAAAATCGTTGAAAATTGTTTGTATGATAACTTTTGATTAGGTGGTCCGATCAAAACCCATGACATACCATTATGATTGTTAGAGCATCAAGATTTGTTTTGTATCACAAATTTGAAGATCTACCGGTTGGTTAAATGCAAGTTGTAAAATTGGGTGTCTACACCTCTTTTTACCAAGATTGTGGAATAGTATGCAGAGGCTAGTGTCAGGCATGCATTTTTCACTAGATGAACTATTTAAAAAAAAAAAAAAAATCAAACATAGTTTTGATATTATATTAAAAAATGCAAGACATATATTTAACATCATGATAAAATGTTTGAGAAAAAGTGTGAAAAATAAAATAAAGAAAGCACATATAACACAGAATCAATGGGGTTTGACTCTAAAAACCTACATCCATAGCCAAAAGTTCTTGATGACTACATTTTTATTTTTAAACTCTATGGATTACAATAAATCTGTTGAATGTTATTTATAATTGACTAAATCCTAAACTAATTCATGATTGAAATAGTTGCACTACAAATATGATTAGCATTATTGTGTTTGCACTCCAAGTAGGATTAGATACAACGAACCTAAACTAAACTTATATAATCATGTTTTGGCCTTTAAGCAAGACTGAGCCTTGATATCTTAAACATCCCCTGAAATTTAAGGTGGAAGCTTGAAAGCAACTTGAGTTTGGAAAGAATGTTAGGCATTGAATGAGAGCATAACTAGATTGCATGTGGATCGATCAAGTTGAACCAAATTAAATGAACCGCGGATGACAGGCTAAAGGGCAAAATGTGCACAATGATTAAGGATAAAATGCTAATCATAGTGCGGATCATACTTGTGATGTCTACTAATTAGAGGTATGATTTTGGAAATTCTGTTTGAAGATGATAGAAACTCATGACTAGAAGAAAGACAATAATGCTATGTTTGGAAGTTTTGAGAGAGAGGAGAGTAGAGTGGAGTAGAGGGAAGGAGAGTAGTGGAGAGGAGAGTAGAGGGGAATGGTTATCCTCCACCTTATTTGGATGTTTTTAAAATTAAGTAAGGGGGAAGGGAATAATTAGTCTTTTTATTTGTAATTTTGTTAATATGGTAAGGGTAAATTTGATAATTCACTTGGTTAAACATTTTAATGCTCCACTCTCCCTCCAAATCTCTTCAATTTGGGGGAATTAAAAATGAAGAGTTGGAAGGAGTTCAAACCCCTCCAAATCCCTCTCCCTCATTCCTTAAAAAACATCCAAACAAGGTAATTAAATTACTCTCCCTCCCTCTACTCTACTCTCCCTCCTTCCCTCAACATCCAAACATAGCATAAAGGCTGCCTAAAGATGATAAAGAAGCATGAGTAGAAAGAAAGTCGATAGAGAAGGATACCAATCAACGTGGTTTGTAATATCTAGACAAGATGTTTAAGGATGCTTGATCAGAAGGAAATTTGAAAATTGAGTGTAGAGGAAAGATGCATATGTCTATTGTGTGTTCTTGAAATCATTAAGATTGTCTTATCATAAACTATCATATAAGGTTGGCAAAATATTGCCTACAGAAAATAATGAATTAGGATGAGCTTATAAAGTGACTAGCAACAATAGTGAGAGAACCTTCACACTGTCTACCACAAAGAATATATTCGGATGAGCTTGCAAAATAACCGGAATAGATGATGAGAGAAGGAACATAAATCTAGTGATTAAAGATGCGAATTATTGGAGACCGTTGAAGCCTAGCTCCAATACCATTTTTTTATTTTATTTTATGGGAAGCTCCAATTAATACCATATTAGAAAAGATAACACACATATATATACATATATATTCATATATATATAGATATATATATATATATTTATATATATTCTATGCTAGAGAATGCAACGCATAACTTTGATATCATGATAAAGTACATGAGAAAATATGAAAAAAATATAAAAAAAAGTAGAGAAAATATTCATGAAATTAACGTGATTTGACTAAAAACATAAATTCGTAGTGGAAACTGGAAAGCCCACTCTTTACCATTAAGTGTTATTAATTACAATAAACCTATTGAAAATTTGAAAGGGATTTATAGCAGTCTAAGGATTTATTTGTATCTGTTGTTTTTCCCAAAAAAAAAAAAGATTTATTTGTTTAGGCTGAAAAATGGGTGGATAGAATTAGAAAACTCAGGAAAGAAAAGTGGGTCATTTTCTTTGTTTGGTTCACATGGAGGATGGGGAATAAAAAGTAGGTTAGGGTGTTTTCTACCGGGCCCACATAAACAATATCCACGTAATGGGAAAGAAAGGGAGAGAAAAAGTGTGTCAGTGGATGAAAATTATGTTTCTACTCATTTCCTTTTACCGCGCCATTATTAATAAGAGTGGCAATTCATGTTCACGTGTTGGGTTCATGTCATGTCAATTCATGAGTATTCAACTATATATGTCAATATTAACCCGACATTTTTATTAAATGAGTCAAGATTTCTTAACCCTAACTTGACCCATTTATTAAACGGGTCAGTCGTGTTGACTTGTTTTTCAAATTTTATCAAAATGAAGAAAAAAATTTATGAAAAAGCAAAGAAATAAATATTTTTAATATAAAATTCAAAACTAACGAGTAACTGCATCATAAATAATCATTCAAAACTAAAGCATATCTCAATATCACAAATAATCAATCACAATATGTCAAAAAAAGTAAACCATAACAACTAATAAGTTTATATACCTAGAGATTGAAGGGTATATTGGTAAAATTTCATTTAATTAAATGGGTCAAACAGGTTCCATGGGCTTAACACTAACCCAACTTGTTTATTAAACGGGTTAGTTGTGTTAACCTGAATATGACACGAATCCATTAAGCCTCAACCCATAATCTGCTAATTTTGTGTTGTGTCGTGTCGTGTCGGGTTCGCAAGTCGTGTCCAATTTTGCCACTCCTAATTATTAACTCTATACATAATGATAATACACTATCTTCTTCCTTCATTTTTTTAACTATTACTTCTTCTTTTCCTCACTTTCTAATTAGGATAAAACTGCACAACTAATTCAAATTTTTTTTTTCTAATGTATAAAGTTGGTGGATAAATAAATAAAATATAATATAATAAGTAGAAAGTGTTCACTTTTATAAGATGCAATATTTACTAATTTAGTTGAACTTTATACACTCACTTTTCTATTCTTCTATTTTTTCATTGTCACATTCAAATGGACCCTATTATGATTATTTTGTTTGTCCTCCAAGTAGGATTAGATAATGATTTGGATTAGAATTATGTCGGATTTGGGCCTTTGACCTAGATTGGACTTTAATATCTTTAACACGACTTATGACACATGGCTACTATAATTGCACTGTAAGTAGGATTATGATTACTTTGTTTACACTCCAAATAAAATTATAATTATTTTGTTCACACCCTAAGTAGGATTAGATAATGAATCTAGATTAGAGTTATGTATACAGATTTGGGACTTTGACTAGGATTGGACCTTAATACCATTGAGTTCTATACTTGCATTGTTTTCTTGGAGGATATAAATAAAATATGTATTAATTATCTTATGCATTAAATATATGTATTCTTCGTCTCATGATCGTAAAAGTCAGGTGGTGTGTGAGAGAAATAATGCATACATCTTATGCATCACATACCTTCTTCTTGTAAACAAAAGGTGTTTTCTACACCAAACCCTTATAAAATCTCCTTCAATATTAATAACATGTCAGAAGTTTCTACTATATTTTGCTCTTAACGCTTACAACTTGATTAGCTACATTATTATTCTGAACGTGAATGAAACTAAGCAGAATGATTTGTCGTGGAATTGTTTTGTTTTTCTCAATGATTTGTTGGCTTCTTTTTCACGTAACATAAAGATATGGAAGCTGATTAATCTTTGACAACCACATGCAAATAGTAAAACTGTACGGGGTAAAACACCAAATAGTAGTGGTGATGAATTTAGTAGTAGGCACAAAGCTCCCCTTAAATGGTTCAAAATCCAATTTTGCAGCAAAATATAATCAATTTCATTACTCTCTTTATGGTACAAGTACAGTGGCCTCTTAACTACGTACATTCAAAGAAAAAAAAAAAAAAAAAAAAAAAAAAAAAACCTCTAGGTTTTGGAGCCCCAAAAAACATCTGGCTAACAAAGCCACCCCTTGCAAAATTTAAAAGGTAATTATGAGGAAAAATGAAAGTCACTGAGGACTAAGTTACATTGTTGAAGGTCCATGTAACACATTAAGCCGTTGCTTAAAGTTATTTTCATGATGCAGGGGCATATTCTTGCATTGCTGTAGCCAGCTTATTTCGATCTTCCTCCGTTTTTGTCCTAATTAAGAATGTTCGTGCAACAACTTTATCACTTCCATCATTATCACCCTACAAATATAGAGAGAAACCAAACAATTCATAATCCATAACATAAGTTACAAGACAACAGCCTCAAGGAATAATACTTAACATAGAAAAGAATCGCTGTATAAGACATCCAGATCATATGTTACTGATAGGTTCTAAACCATCAGATTCAGGCCTCTCTTTTCTTTTCTTTTTTTTCTTTTTTTTTTTCTTTTTATGAGCAGGCCTCTATTTGATTAACACTTCTTGAATTACAAGTCGCATGCTGACTACCACAAAAATTTGTGTGTTAGTTCTTTTGGGACAAGAAACAGAATAGCAAACCAAATTCACACAAAGCAGGTTGTTGCGGGAGCAATTTTAACTAGAGTTGAAATTTCTTCAGAGAGCATCTTAGAGCACCGTGTTTCTATGTTTCTACATATGTTATTAGATTATAGATAATAAATTGATAAAAATATGCATTAACGATAATAGCAAAAGACGCATTCACGTCATGATCCACGAAGATATCTGTAATTTTGTTTATAGGGTCAAAGATATTAAGGTTTAATACAAAGAGACCGCCAGTGATATGGGTCATTTATGAAACACACCCTCTATGCTATAAAATTGACTTTTTAAACCCTTGGTTTTAAAAATAACGCAATTGACCCCTTTTGTTAGACTTCTGTCACTTTTATTGGACAGAAACTAACTACATGAGAATAGGTGTTACATGGGAATAAGTTGCTGACTTGCTGTGTGTTATGAACTGGAAAATTACACTGTGCATGTGATTTGGCTCATGTGATGCCAATGTGATCATTTTTGTCCAATAAAACTGACAGAAGTCTAATAGAATGGAAAATTGCGATCTGCTTAAAAAGTCAGTTTTATAGCACATGAATTGTGTTATAAAACTAACATATATAGGTCCTCTAAAAATATTCAATCCTGACCTCTACAAGGCTGCCTTCTAGTATTATTACATGTATGACAACCACATAAACTAACAAACAATGTAAATTAAATATGCAGTTTCATCGTGTATTTACCGAAGTATGGAATATTGCAACAACGGAATTCTTCTGCAAATTTGTCTTGATGCCAGGGTATAGCAAAGCATTAAGCAGCAGTTTCCCAACCTGTAAGGAGTAAATGTTAGAAAAGAGTGATATATTTTATTTTGATAAGTAGAGAGTGAAACAGAAAAACAATTAAAAGATGCAATGGTTTAAAGTACATCGTATAGTGAATTATTTAACAAGATAACGTTGTGCATGTAATAATAATAACATAAAGTTATACAGGAGAAAAAGAATTGTTAAATCATACTACCTCATCCCATATTATTGGTCCTTTTGTTCCATTTTCAGATTTCCCAGAATATTTTCACTTGAAAAGTCAATGGACACAATTCAAACTTTCATAACTTACCCTTTACTAAATTTGAATGATCAATACCCCTTTTTCATTTGCTTGATTTGGAATTAGGTTAATAATGACTATGGAAAGTTGATAATGTTTTATGTCATACAATGCACTAAATGATGTCCCCTTAAAAAAGTTTCTAAAGTGGACAAAAAATATGGGATGGAGAGAGTAACAAAGAACCATTTTAGATGTATATTCCACCAGGAGGATATGGGCTGAAAAATATGGGTAGAGATTTATATTTGAAATTTTTTTTACTTCCCTGTTGCAATAAATTATTATGCAAGAATCCTTCTCAAAATCACTTTTTAGGCAATTCATTTAGTATATCATGGCTTTTACATGATCCAAAGCCAACAGTAATTCATATGATATATCATGTGTCGGCATGAGGTAAAGCTGATGAACATATTTGGCTAATCTATTTGTTATATAATAAGTCAAATTGATTATTAAAGAAAAAAGGTGAAAACTTGAGGTCAAATGCCAAACAATTGGAAAAGCGACAAAATATAAATGTTCTCATTTCACTCTCTTACCTCTCAAATCCAACAATTGGAAAAGCATAAAAACAAAATTGAGAAGAAAAAAAATAAAAAATAAAAAACTCTTTTCTAGATCAAATTGTCATGCCAAATTCAATATTTAGAAGAAGCAAGGAAACATACATCATTTCTAACAATTATTGTTGGTTTGGATTCTTTTGTACCCTTGTCGACACCCTCTTTGCATTTGATGGAAAGTTGGCCCATGCCTTTGTCTTTCCATGCATCTTTATCTGCCGGATCACTTGACTGGACAATGTGAATGAAGAAACACCATGTTACACATTGAGTCAGCACTAGGAAGATAACAAGATCTCAGCTCATCAACAATTAAACAGAATGCAATCAATAAGATATCATTGCACATCATTGATGTACACCCATCACCATAACTTTCTTTCCTGTCAGAGCCATCATGAGATTGAATATGGGAATACATGTGAAGAGCATTGGCAACTCATTTAGTATCAACAAACGGACCCATAACAGAATCAGCACATGTAACCTGTACCTAAGTTCTTGTATGTTCTCCAAGAAAACCCAACTCATTTATCAAAAAACTCAACAATAGGATGTCCTATCGGCTTCAAACCAACCCAACGAAAACCTAAAGGAAAGTCAAACTCAAATCGGCCACAGAAATCAGTGATAACTCTCAAGCACGACTGGTATCCCTCCTTGGCAAAACGAACAGGCCTACACTTTGCTAGGTGTTTAGCATACCACTCATACAAAAACTGCTGCAGGATGGTACTATGAACAGAGATAGTAACTATATGGCAAGAACTCGCCTGGTCCTCATCACTCTGCAGAATATCCAATTGAACATACAAATGTCCCAAGAACATGGGAGCCAACGGCAGACTTACCCCAGCAGATATCTTAATGGCTAATTGAAAATACAAAGGCTTCACAGTGTAGTGGGGATGAGAGCCAAAGATAAACTTACAAAGCCAGAACATGATGAAGGTCGCATCGCGAGCAACAACGAAGATCTTAGAGGAGGAACCAACCCAATATGACAACTTCGCATTGTCACTCATCCACTTCTTCAACTCGGCCTCCATGGCCGCTTCTTCTAGAGAATGCTCCAAGGTGTCAAGGTCAACATCACTAAGGATGGGCAAAAGCAACAGGTTTGCCACATCTTCCAAAGTCACGGTGATCTCGCCACATGAAAGAAAGAAAGTGTGAGTGGTGGTACACCACCGGTGGACCAAATGGCGGAGGTTGAAGAGGTCCCTATAGTTAGATAAGCAGCGGGATGAAATAATAGCCTTCAATACACCGGCCCACTGTAGTAACCCCATGAAACCCGTGTCAGACAACTCCTTATCCACCCATTCCTTCCAACCCAAAGCGGTACTCGATCCAAACTCAGAAAGAATGGGCACGGGGAGTGAAATACCTTGGCGGATGACAAGGTCTGGAATTGAAGAAGCCAACGGAGCCCAAGAAACGTTCGTGTTGCGACAGCAAAGGGCAAGCCACACACGGCCCGGCAGCGGCAGCGTGTAATCACAGGGAACTTTTGGGAAATATGCATGGGTATCATGCCAAGGGTCTATAAGAGGAGCGCACTCACTATCGGAGTCATGCTGTGCCTCCTCCTCATCGAAATGGTCCGATTCGGAGTAGACGGCCTCTTCGCCTACCTCTTGCGCAACGGGATCATCGGAGACAACCTCTTTTCCCTTACGGTGGAAAGAACTTTGGCCTTTCGCCGGCGTCATGATGTAGCGGTTGATCGGAGTAAGTGGGTGATAGCGCTTGGGAGAGAAGACACAATGAAGAAAGGGAAAAGGAGAACGTGTTTGTGTTTGGAATGTGAAGGGAATCTCTCTTAAGTACCAACGTCATTAACACTGACACGAAAGGATGCGATGGGTCAGCCATCGGATAAAGGATGAAATTAATGAAGCGGAGGCCGTGTTTCAGAATAACTGCTAAATTGTTCATGGCAAGAAAAGGGAAAAAAAATAATAATATATACAAGTTGAGGTCCACTATTCGAAAAAACCTGCGAAGGAAAGAAAAAGAAAAGACAGAAAGGACTGGAGAGTCTTTTATTCGCATATGAACCGCAGGAGCATTTCATATGCTTAGGGGGCTGAATGTTAATGCTCATTTTTGGAAGGCCAGTAGCAGAACGAAGCCCAACACTATGAGCAAGGAAGTGTTGGTGGATGGTTAGAAAGGCCATTAAGCTTGGTTGGCAGGAACAATGGTTCACAGGCCCATGAAGTACATAAACAGGTTTTGAGGAAAGCAAGTGGGCCTAAAGGAGCTCAGAAAGAGAAGTAGAAAACACATGGGCATTATGTAGCAAAGTGAGTATGAGCCATAACAGGCCCGAAGTAATAGAGTAAGAAAGTAAGGGGTTAGTGGGAAGCCCATTAGCCCCAAGGATGAGGAATAAGGCAATCGGGCCAAGGAAACCCAAGGGAGTTAGTGAAAGCCCATGGGTATGCAGAACTAGAAATTGGGCCGAGGATGTCCAAGGGAAGTAACTGGGTCAAGGATGTTCAAGAAGAAAGAAATGGGACAAAAGAACCCATAAGCGATGAAATGGGCCAAGAAAAGCCCAAAGTGGCATGAGTATGAAACCAATGACCATATAGAGTCATTAGGAGAAGAATAAGCAATAGACCCAAAAAGGCCCAACGGGCACATGTCAAATAACACCACGACAGGAACAGCAAAAGGGTATGGCAAAAAATGGCAATAGGATTGCAGAAAGAGCAAAGAATGTGCTCAAGAAGGGAAAACCCATAACCGGGCAAGGCCCAACCCTTGGAGTAAAGCAAGCGGTAAGGAATAGAAGTCAGAGAGCAGTTCACGCCATAATTGGTCAAGGATAAGCGGCAGAACGCACAGATGAGCCTCCAGACCATGGTAGACGCATAAGTAGCGGACAAGTTTTGGACGTACTCAGAAGTAAAGCACGCGTAGGGCCCAGACATCACCAGCCTGTACCCAGCCAATACAGGAAGTGGTGGGTCATAGGTCAGAGGTTAGAAAGGGTATGGCCTGGCGATAGGGAGAGGGGAAAGCCTATTCTGGGGTTCCCGCTCACGTTCTTTTGGGGGAAATGTCCTGCTGGGATGACATACTACCCAAAAGAAGTAAGGATGAGCTGGAACCACTAGGTGCATGCCATGAGAGATAGGAGGGAAGAACACCCACACCGTAGGGATAAGAATGCCATGGTGAACAAACAAACAAAATAACCTTTTTTGTAACCAACGGGGGTCAGCAAGGACACCCAGACTAGACAAAGGTGGTTAAAGGCTAAAATGATAAAATCCAGTCACTGCAAGCAGTATATAAAGGACACTTGTCGTGCGCAATAGATGGGGCACCATCATGGCAATAGTAATCGCTAAGAGAGAATCACAACATCACTAGATAGGGAAGCACTGAGAAAAGAAACGAGAAAGGAAAAAGAATTAGAAATAACAAAAAAATAGAGAGCATAAAATGGCAGGTATGCACCGATAGGCTAATCCCTTCTCTCCCTCTACAGGCCTACTCTCTGTTAGAGACAAAAGGATTCTTTTGGGCACAAGCCATTCAGGACCGTTCCCTCAAAGTGGGTAATTTCCGTGGCAAGATCATCTTGTGAAGTTACCCACGTTGAGAAAGTGGTTTACTCCTTGGCCTTAGTCCCGTGACAGGACTAGACGCGGCAAACTAATTGTCTCCTTTTATCAATTGTTGTTATCGTCTTTTCTCTTGTCCCTACTATTGCATTCATAACGTGTTCTTTTCCCTTGCTTTAACTAAAGATTTCTTACTTATTTCCACTCAACTGTAATGTATTCCATTATCATTGTTGTATTGCCTTTATCTGCCATGGCTTCTCTGTAGCAACTCTATCTACCAAGGGCATGTAACTAAAGTTTCGGCAAACGGGGCATAGTTTGTGCACAAGCCGGACCAAAGTTAGTTGCAATTGGGCCAGACCCGACTCTCTAATCCAGAACACTTGGGCCATAATACGGCAGGAGATAGTCCAACCCAAAAATCACAAAAGGCCCACCACATTGATCTACACCTTTGTTCCATTTTTTCTCTCTAATTTTATTTCCGATTTGGGGAAAAAACATTTTGGTGAGGTCGGTAGAAAAGAAAGTCAAAAAACACTTAAGCCCTACCAATTTAAAATCACTCCAATTAAACACAAAAATAAATAAAAAAATAAAAAAAATTTCTTTCTCACTTTTCCCCCATTTTCCATCCCCTAAAATCACCCCAGTGTAAAAGTCCTACCTTTCGTCACAAAATCCATATCACTTTGTTACTGATTAAAAAGTAGTGTTA
Source organism: Notholithocarpus densiflorus (assembly GCA_030021035.2). Lineage (NCBI taxonomy): Eukaryota > Viridiplantae > Streptophyta > Magnoliopsida > Fagales > Fagaceae > Notholithocarpus > Notholithocarpus densiflorus. The sequence goes on from JARYZH020000002.1 coordinate 10,393,486, forward strand.
AGAAAACTTTATAGCAAATTAAAAAGTAATATAAAAAGAAGAAAGAACTGTATTAGCTGGTCAAAAATTAATACCATTCAAAATAACACAGAGGCATAACTAGAACCATAGTGATAGCATTATGAAACCACTATTTCCTTTTGGTCAAAAAGCCAGTTAAAAATAACTTAAAACTAGTGAAAGTGAAAGTGTGAAACGAGGATTAAGATCAGTTAGGTATGCAATTACTCTTAACGATTTTGATTGAGAGTTGTAAGAAACAACTTTCAATCTCAATCGTTGAATAAAATAAGTGAAAACAAGTTTAAAAAGTGAGAATAATAAAACATTTATGAGAGAGAGAGAGAGAAAGAGAGAGAAACAGTCAAATTTTCACATGCCAAAGTGAGTAAAACAAAATTCCTTGCAAATTTCGTATGTGACTGCAACTGAAGTGAATGAAACATCAAACACAATATTTACTATTTACCAAAGTAAAAGATGCAATGAATGAAGGTTTCTTGGAAATTTCCTACATACGAGTGACAAAGCCCAAACGTTGTGCACACTTTGCTGGGGAAAAGAAGGATTGAAAATTTCCACCCTTCTTTTATAATTTTTTTTTACTAAATATATTGTAAAACAACAAAATATAAAAATTAAAATAAATTGTTTCAAATTTGGGGAAATACTTAGAATTCCCTATCAAACACACAGGCATTCCGCAAGATTTTGGGTTTATTCTTGACCGTATCCAAGGTAAACTAGTTGGTTGGAAAGCCAATTTGCTTTCCTTTGCTGGTAGACTGGTTCTAACTCAGGCGGTTACATCTACTATTCCCAATTATACGATGCAATGCATGGAACTCCCTTCTAAAATTCTTCAAGGAATGGATAGACTCAGCAGAAATTTCCTTTGGGGTTCGACTGAAAACAAGAAGAAAGTACATCTTGTCGGCTGGAATAAAATTACAAGGTCAAAAGAGCAAGGAGGACTTGGTCTCCAAGCGGCAAAGCAAAAGAACACAGCGCTTTTGGCAAAACTCAATTGGAGATTCCAGTCTGAAAAGCCTGCGCTATGGGTCAGAGTTCTTTCCTCGAAGTATTGTTGTCAGAGAAGGACCTTGAGCACTCAGATCAGGCAGAAGCCGTGCTCCCCTGTTTGGTCTAGTCTTAAGAAAGGTACGCCAATTTTTAATAAAGGGATGAAATGGATTGCTGGGAAAAACAGTGGGTTGTCCTTTGGTTCGACAAATGGCTTGATAAAGGTACCTTAAGAAGCCAAATTTCGGGGCCTCTTAATAAAGGGGAACAGAGCATTACCCTTAAAGATGTCGTGAGTTTTTTTGGCTGGAACCTGCAGTCTCTGTCATTCCCTCTCCCGACCTCTACCCTTCTTGATATAAAAGCAACCCCAATCCCCTTTTCAAATCAGAGAGAAGATTGTGTTACATGGATTGCATCCCTGAATGGGGAGTTCAAGCTAAAAGATGCGTATCACCTACATCTGATATTGACATAGTGTTGCAAGTGTAAACCTAGACGAGCAACGGGTTGTTTGAGGGACTAAAATCCTGGTAAGAAATCAGTCACTGTTTGGGTTTTTACTTTGGGCTTGTGGTTGTTTTATTGTTTTTTGAGTAATCAATCATTGGTCAATGTTACATGTAATGGAATGAGAATATTGGTTGTATTTTTTGATGTTTATGAAAAACGTGACCACCTGTTCTTTGGATTTGTGTTTGTTTATGGGCATTTTGTCTGTCATGGTCATTGTGTCTCACAGTGGACCCAAGTTTCTATTGGGTTTAAATTTTAGTGTTTGCATGTGCTATTTAGTACAACAGAATCAAAAGCAAAGCAGAAAATGTGGTCCCTCTGTGTGTGTTGCATCCCAAAAGCAAAACAGAAACATGCAAGTGTTTACTCTTTTGTTGTTTACAATTCTTTAATTGTTAATTGTATACGTGTCAAATGGTAATTTGTTATTGCAGATGGATGATGAGGAAGTGAAATTGGATACATTATGGGGGTGCTTTTCTGTGGAACCCTAGTTTAGAATACTTTGGTGGGAAAGTTGAAATAGTGTATAAGGATCCTGATAGGCTTAGTTATTTTGAAATAAAAGGTATATGTGAGGAATTAGGGATTGATGAACCATGTAGGGTTCATTATTTAGGTCTTGGGGGCAACTTGGAGCAAGACTTGAGGCTCATACAAGATGATCAAGATGTGGTGCCCATGTGCAAGCCTAATGAGGGAGGGCCAAGAGACACCATCATACTGTATGTGGAGAGTGGTAATGCTCCACTTGCAGTTGAAGTTCCTGATGGTGGAGGGGTTGGTGTAGGAGCTGGTGCAAGGGTTGCTGTAGGGGGTGGTACAGGGGCTGCTGTAGGGGGTGATGGTCTGGAGGAGGAGTTTGATTGGTTGAATGAAGGTCTGGAAGGAGAAGACTTTGTTGATGACATTTTTGGTGAGTCTTCTCCACCTCACACAGTGCCATATGAGCCTAAAACTGTTCCAACCACTGATACACCTCATCCAAACACTAATACACCTCAGCCAAACACAGATGCACCTGGCCCAAGCAATGTTCCTCCTCCAAACATAGATTTAAATGAAGAGTGGGCTGAACCAGCTTTAGAAGATGATATTGCAAGTGTGGATGGTTCTAATGATGAGCAGGGGCTTGGTAATTTGGAGTTCAATGAGAGGACTAATATGGAAAATGTTAGGTTGGCAAAAGGGATGAAGTTCCCAAACTTCCAGGTGTTTAGGAAGGCTTTGAGGGAGTATGTGATTCAACATCACATTGATGTCAAGTGGAAGTTGAATGAGAAGAAGAAGATTTCTGTACATTGTAAGAACAATTGTGGATGGAGGTGTTATGCCTCAATGGTGACTGGAGAGTGCACATTTGAGATCAAGACACTTTATCCTGAGTGTACCTGCCTCCTAACATTTAAAAATGGGCAAATTACATCAGCCTATGTGGCAAAGAGGTATTTGGAGGATTTTGGTAAGAATCCTAATTGGGAGGTCTCAGGTGTTAAGTACCATGTGATGCAGAAGATTTCAGTTAATTTAAGTATTAGTTAGGTGTATAGATCAAGGAAGGCAGCTAGGGGACTGATTATTGGGAATGAAGAGGCTCAGTATGGCCTACTTAGAGATTATGCAAAAATGATATTAAGGACAGATGTAGGAAGTAGGGTGATTCTGCAAACAGAGATGGCAAATGAGAATGCAGAACCCAACTTTAAAAGGATGTCCATTAGGTACAATGCTCAAAAGGTTGGCTTTCTAGGTGGTTGTAGACCCTTTGTTAGGCTGGATGGATGCCACTTGAAGGGTAGGTTTGGTGGGCAATTATTGTCTGCCACTGCCAAGGATGGAAATGACAATATATTCCCAGTGGCAATGGCTGTGGTTGAGCAAGAGAACAAGGATAGCTGGATCTGGTTCTTGGAGCAGTTTGCAGATGACATTGGCAAGCTAGAGGAGCTCAATCTGGTATTCATCAATGATAGGCAGAAGGTATTATCATCATGACTTCATTACATGCTTACCTTTTTACATGCTTACTTGCTGACATTGAATACTTACTTGCTTACTTGATTGCAGGGCCTTCTACCTGCAATATTCTGTGAAGCATATACAACAACTTCAAGGTTAACCACAAGGGCATGGAGTTGAAGAGTGTACTGTGGAGGTGTGCTGGCACAACATCAGCTAGGGAATTTGAGAGGGGGATGGACCATCTTAAGAGTTTGGATGAAGAAGCTTGGAAGTACCTGGCAGATATAGAGCCTGCACAGTGGACCAGATCCCACTTTTCTTCAAGAGCTTTGATAGATTGTATGGTAAACAATCTGAGTGAGAGTTTTAACTCTATGATTGTGAAGGCTAGAGACAAGCTCATCTTATCAATGCTGGAGTGGATCAGAGTTAGGCTTATGAGCAGGCTGTATATAAAGAAGATTGGCATAGAAAACTATGGTGGCAAGTTGTGTCCAAACATACAAAAAAAGTTGGAGCAGTTAAAATTAGAGTGTAAGGGCTTCTGTGCAATGTCATCTGGGAGGTTTGTGTATGAGGTTGACAATGAAAGGGAAAAGCATGTGGTGGACTTGGTAAGGAGGACATGCAGTTGTAAAGCATGGGACTTGATAGGAATCTCCTGCAAGCATGGAGTTGTAGCCATTTTTGTGAATCGTGAGAAACCAGAAGACTACACCCATCCATGCTACTACAAGGATGCTTATAGGGAGACATACAAGACACCCATACCTCCCATGCCTGGCCAGTCTGAGTGGATGTCAAGTGGCCAACCCAAGCTTGTTGCACCTATTGTCTATAAGCCATTAGGTAGGCCACCCATGAAGAGGAAGAGAGATGCTGATGAGCCGAACCCTTATAAGGTGTCTAGAGCAAACAAGCTAGTGAGGTGTGGAAGGTATCAAAAGGAAGGGCACAATGCAAAGGGATGCAAGGCCAATTTCACTGGTGAGACACCATGGGAGAGGAGGCAGAGATTGCAGGAAAGTGGAAGGCCTTCTACACACAGACAAGGATCCCAGGCCCCATCTTCATCACAGACCCAATCCTCAGCTTAGCCCCCACCAACACATTAGCCTTACACTATGGTCTCATCCTTATCCAACTAGGCAGTAGGGTCACAGCCACAAGCTCCAGCTCCATAGCCACCAGCTCCATGGTCACAGCCACCAGCTCCATGGTCACAGAACCCAAGTCAGTGGTACTTTTCAGACTTCAGGTACACAGTTAGAGGAGCTCCTTGGTTCTCTTCAAGCCAGCCAGCACCATACACCCGTGTAGAAACATGGGACAGTAGAGCACCATCATCATAAGTACTGTAGTGTTAGGTTTGATTTTTTATTCATAAAACTGTGATACTAGTAACTAACATGTGAATTCTTGTACTTTGTAGCCTACAAAACCACCTGCTACCAGAGGAGCTGCTTTGAGAGGAAAGGGTGATGCAGCTAGGGCTTAGAAATGTAGAACAAGAGGTGGAAAGGCCAGCTGTGGTGGGAGAGGTAGGGGCAAGGGCAGGGGCAGTAAATGAAGACTAAGTCAAGACACTTTTGTTGTTATGTATTAGGGTTATGCAGTGTTAGGGTTTTATGTAGTTTGTAGTTTGTTAGGTTTTATGTAGTTTGTAGACAATGGCAGGGCAGACAATGGCAAGACACTTTTTTATATAGCTGTTCAAACACTTTTTGTATTTTTGTAAGTTTTGTAAACATTGGGCAGCTGCAACTGTTTTGGTTGTTGTACCAAATGCCTTATATTTACTGGTGGTTGATGAAAGACTATTCAATGCCACCTTAAAATATGTATACAATTTCCCAACTTAATGACAGGTGTTCAGAATTATTATTTTGATTATTGCAGTTTGTTATATGAGTTATTATTATATGAGTTTGTTTATGTGTGCAGGGTGTATGTGTTGAATAGCAAGTGTATGTGTGCATTTGTTGTCTTTTCTTACAAGTTGACAAATTGTCATGCACTTTAAATTCACTTTCAACACTGATCATGTCGTCAGTGCTTGTCTGGGGAGGAGGGGGGGGGGGGGGGGGGCTTTTACAGTTGCATTAACATTAGTCCCTCAAAATTTCAAACAAGCTGCCAGATTACTCCTACACCAGTTGAAGTGTTAAACAGGTTCCATATAATAGACACGTGTGTGTCCACGCATAAACATATATGTTGAACAAAGTAGCATGGTGTTGACATATAAGCAAGCTTGTGAAGGCAAGTCAGCATTGAGAGACATGTAGATTTCTTTTGTCTCATTTTTGGGCTCACATAGCTCTCCATCTAATCATCCATCAAGATAAATATCACTAGTGATGCATATTAATGGCCCATTTTTAAATTCTCAGTCAGTCCTCCCTTTGATTCAACCGTGCAATATGTGCATCTGATTAGGCATCAAAGCCATGAATCTAATTGTTACAGATACTGTATTAGTTTATTGTACCAAAAACCATAATGCACAAACAGAGGTGTAAACATCAATTGGCAATGAAATCAATTTAGTACATTTCTAGCCTCATGGATAGTCAACAGATGAGATGAGCAACTAGTAAATCCTGACATACAAAAGCAAGCTTGCATATGTAACACGCATGCACTGTCTTCTTGTGTCACTACCAAAATAGGAAAACCTAAAATAAAGCTCACTGATGATATCAACAGCAAAATGAGAACCTCAAATTATCATTAGAACAGATTGAAAATGGTGAATCCCAATCTTATAAAAACTTAAATACATGTAGCACCGAAATATATTACAATTAAGCAAAAAAATGTTTTTCTTAACATACAATTATGGGTGAACAGCACAAAATAAAGCAAACTTAGATCTAAAGATGCTGTCCAAAGATGATATCATATAAATTTTCATGATTGAAGCCAATGGTCTTTGGACCAATTGACATTGCCTCCCTCGTAAGAAAGAGATGGAGGGTGAGGTCATGGGTTCAAACCCAAGCAGTTGCATGTGTTTTTACCTATCAGGGGAAAAAATCACAACTGAATACCTTCACATAAAGCTTGCACTTGACTTCATGAACAACAACTATTCCCTTCTCCTCAGACTTTTTTACTGATGGGCTGCTAGGCTGCTCCAACTCATTTTCTATAAATAGAAAAATAAAATGCATTATGTATACAATAAAAAGGATAAACAAGTCCATGAAGAAAATTTTTCTCAAAAATCATACCACCAAATTAAAAGTTCTACACACATAGCAAATACACTATGACAAACTTTAAGTGGTCTATATGCTCAGCCACAGAGCTGATCTAACATACAAAAGCAATATCTCCTATTAAACATACCTTTCTAGTTGAAAGGAAACTAGGTAAGTATTAAGAAACGAAACAAAATTCCTAATATTTATTTTCTTGTTTTCCCCTTCCTGTTTTACTTGATCTTTGTAATTTTGGTTCTTGATTTTTTGCCCCTTTTAGTACATTTCCAGTGTACTTGGGTTGGCTATGATTATTAATAATATTTTTATGTTACCTATCAAAAAAAAAAAAAAAAACAGAACATGAGTTTAAAGAGGCATGAAACTTCATACCTTCATTTCCAAAACCAAAGAAGAAAATCCTCTTTTCATGCTAACAGAGAAAAGTTCAACACAGTAGATTTCAATTGTTCATTTGTGGATTTTCGAAATTGCAACAGGAAAAAGAATAAACAATAGTGTTCATCCACTTAGTAGACTCCAAAGTTAGCAAGACAAGAAACTGCTTTCATGTTACTGTAGAATGAGCACAATGTTTTTATCAAGTGACTAAGTGAAGATAAATTTACTATTAAAGATTGCTCGTTCCACAGCGGCAAAACAAAGAGATAGTAAAGTAAAATGTTTCAATAATTAAGATCTTTCCTTTTATTTAATTTTCCCCCATTTTGGTTATTTTCCATTCATAATCAGCACTAGTTCCTACATGCACTAAATTTACATAAAGCCTGAAATTCCATTAAAAGTTTTTAAAATTAATGCATTTATTGAAACTCACATAATCAAAAAGCCATTAAATAATAAATATTTATGATTTCATATGTAGTAAGCCAAATGTTCAATGTTTTAAACCCCCTTCACATAAGCAATTTGACATATCAACTCAGAAGCCCATTTAATAATGTAATGCATACAAACAAAACATCAATTGAAATCATACAAAGTAAACTGAAATAGATATCAGAGTTAATCATTATACCTAATGCTGAATGGCTAAAAAAGAATTTGAAGGACTGCTAATAGACTCTTTAAATAAAGATAAATATTAAAAAGAAGAAGAAGTGAGATCGTAGAGCTGGAGGGTGAGGTCGTAGGTACAACACCCATTGGTGCCATATTCAACTAACAAATAATAATAATAATAAAAATAAAACCCTAAAAATTATTATTAAGATTAAATTTATGAAAAAAAAAAAAAAAAAAAAAAAAAAACTCCATTGCCTCACCACCATCTGCATCATCGGTAGCATCACAGTTTGTGGGAACTGAACTTTGATTAACAGTGCCTGAATTTTGAATTCCTGAAAAAAAGATAATCCCAAGAGCAAGTAGGATGTCAAATTCACTTTAATCTCATCAAAGTACACACATAAAACTCTGTTTTAATAAAAACAACAGCTGATAGAGATCATTAAAATTGCTCAACTGGGTTTGATTAACATTGTGAAGTACTAACTCAAAAAGCTGAATTTGGTTCATGGAAGACAATGAAGATAAACCTAAAGTTTTCAACCACTTGAAGCCTCAGATTCAGAATAAATCATAGTATATTACAGGTTTAGTAGAATTCTCCCTGGGTACCCGTCTTTGTCTACTTTATTATTATAGTATTTTTCTAGAACTTAGAAAAGAATATTTCCCCTTTACCATTCACTAGAGTCTATATTTCATTAACTTAGTTTACACTTAGAAGTGAAATGCATTATTGCATTTGAGCAATAAAATGCAATTTCCTCACGTTCTGTGGTATTTTTCTTTTCTTTTTTCTTTTTTATCTATTTTTTTTTTTTTATAAATAGAAAACAAATAACATCACAGAGCTATTAATATGCATTTCCCTTCCATTAAGGAATATAAAAGCATTAAAAAATATACCCACCAAAAGAGACAGGAGTTTGATTGTTTGAAAATACTCCAGAGCTCCATAAATTTGGAAAGCTTGCAGTTGTACTCACTGGAATAAATCCAGGGGCTTGATTGTTTGAAAAAAATCCAGAGCTCAATGAAGTTGCAAAGGCTGTGGTTGTGCTTGCTGGAGTAGATCCAGGGTTTTGACTATTTGAAAGTGCTCCAGAGCTAAATGAATTTGCAAAGGCAGTGGCTGTGCCTGGAATAGATCCAGGGGTTTGACTGTTTGAAAATGCTCCAGAGCTAAATGAAGTTGCTGATGGTGTAGTTGTGCTCGCTGGAGGAAACCCAGTAGATTGGTTATTGAATAAAAGTCCAGAACTCCATGGTGTTCCAAAGCTTGAAGAGGTACCCACTAGAGTTACGGCAGCTTTCTCTTGAGATAACTTTATCCCACTATTCTTGGTTTCATTAAACATTTTATTTTCCTTGGTTTGAGATTCTGCAGCAGAAGAGCTACCTCCATTGGCTGCATTTGCTTTGAGCCAGTTGACAACATCACTGAACTTCTCCTGGAAAGAGAGGTTAAATGGAAATATCTTTTAAATCAGCAAATATTACAGCCAACCAGTTGACAACATCACTGAACTACTCCTGGAAAGAGAGGTTAAATGGAAATATCTTTTAAACCAGCAAATATTACAGCAAAAAAAAAAACAAAAAAAACAAAAAAACCTCACCAAACCCCCAATCCCAAGAGGGAAAACATTATTTAGAATTAATAGAGAATTTTGTCCATGCTGCCTGCTTCTAGCTATCTTCCATCGCAAAGTATAAGTAATACGATAGTGACAGAATTCTAGTTCTAGCTCAACTGCTTATGGTCAGGTTTACAATTGAAGAACCCGATGAAGTATAGGGTATCAATCCATGTGGACATTTTCCCATGTCAAAGTAAAGCAGACAAGAATTAGGAGCTACTGTGGAACAGGCCAGAGGACACGCTTTAAACCAAAATGCTCCAAGCGTAATAGATAGATTATTCAGTCTTACCACTCTACAAGGGGATATCCCAAGTGACAATACACCTTTAAATCTTATAACATGTGTGGGTATGTAAATTCATTAAAAAATGTAGCTGAAATGAGAATGTTAAGATGGATACAAGGAAATTGAGGAAAAAAATACTTTGAAATGAGGAAATTCTTTTATAGATTGGGGGTGATTCCTATTGATTAAAAGAAGAGTGGGTTGATGGTAGTGGTTGTTGTTGTGTTGTTGGACATGTTAGAGAAAAATAAAGGCCATTTAAAACTTTGGTCCACAAAATCACTAGTAATCTGAAAAACTAATTAATTTCTGCATATATGACATAGTTACGCACACATACAGCATCTCTGAATAAATGTAGATAAACCCACCAAATTAGCTTTTGCAATATAGAATTTCTTCAACTATCACACTGACCCAAAGATATTAAGAAAGTAGAATTTCTGAACTGCATACACCTAAGAAATATATATCAACTTACGAATAGATAAAACATTTTATTGGAATTACCATAATGTTTGAAGCATGAGCAAGGTAGTCCCGGACACCATCTTCCCAAAGTTCATCAGGGTGGTTCTTCAATTGTGCTTGGACCCAACTGTTCAAAATAAGCAAATACTGGCATATTAGTAGGGAAAATTAGAAACAATTCTGCAGGGTACATACAATTAAAAACAAAAACATGAAGGAAAATATTTTTTTGATAGGTATGAAGGCAAATATTAACAAGAAATATAACTAACAATTCCAAAAATCAATAGAACATGGAAGTATTATAGAAACTCTATATAATATAAAGGAGATTAAATCATGAGGATGTTGAAAAATTGGCAGAGTAAAGTTGCAGAAATTAAATGCTGTTAATAACAAAAGACAAATCACTCGGTATCAACTGCAGTAAGGGATACCCACATGTTACATGGTGAATGCAGTTGTCAAATGGCAGAACAAAAAAGAAGACAGATATTAAGAAAGGTGGACCTTGCAAACTGGGTATTGAGAGCTCTCACATGCTGACAAGATGACTTAGCCCGTTGCATATCCAATGGAGGTGTCGTCGTCAACTGCTGAGATGGCTCTGCCCTATGAACATCAGCACTAGATCCTTCCATTACTCTTTTATTACAGAACTGCATCACATTGAAATTAATAAACTATAATAAACCTCCACACAGTCGTTAACAAGACAAAACCGCATAAAAGAGAACTGGGAACATGCAGATGCACAGAGAGAAGAAAAAACAAAACAAACGCACGCACATTTTCACAGCCAACCACCAACAATCCTGTCATGTCTTTGGAGGACAAAATCACCAGCAATTTTTTTGAGTTCCAACAGACATTGTGTGCCCATTTTGGGAATTATTTCAAGATTCCAATAACCGAACACCAAACACAACCCATTTCAAAAGAAATTTTAATTGTCATGGAAATTCTTCCAACAACCATTTCAATTTTAGCTTTCTCAGCATCTTAATACGTGCATTATTGCAAAGCGTTTGTTACAACAGCATGAGGTGGAATTGCATGTTAAACCGATGATAAATTCTCGCATTTGATTTAAAAGGTCTTATATAGATTCAACCAAAGCACCCCACCCCACTTAACTTTTTAACAACCCAGTGAAAAGACCAAAAATCTAAATATCTAAATTGAAGTTAAGCAAGAATGAACCACTACTTTTTCAACTACCCACTTAGTTCTAAACGAAACACATAAAGTTCACCGCTGCACTTTTCTCCGCTTTCCTTTGCTTCCACACTCTTGCTCAAAATAACCCAAGTGGAGAACTGGGGTTAACATATCACATTTTCTCCTATAATTTACTGACAAAAATTTATCCAATAATAAACCCAATTATTATTATTCAACACTTATACCTCATAGAATGAAAAATAATAATTATAAATAGATAAACACATAATTTTATTTATTTTATAAAATCCACAGCTTCAGCCATAACATGAAACACTATGCACGGTAACTAACAAATAAATAACCAATTAAAAAATAATTATAATTATTTTGAATGTTTATATTGTTCAAGTATTTAGCACTTATTATCCAAAATTCAAAATTAATCCAAATTATCTTACTGAGCTCAGAATGCACAGATATTTCTGCTTCCCCAATTTTAAAATTAAAAATAGAAAAAATTTACTTTCATTTTTCTTTTCCTAGTAATCCAACAGAGCCAAAATACTTAAAAATTAAAAAAATTAGCATGTTAATAAACACGAGCTTCAGTAACTAATGTAGAGCAAAACGAATACGCGAAATTCGGACAAGGAAGATAGAAAATATTTTTGTTAAAAAAGTACGGATACTCACAGCCGTGTCGTTCGTGTCGGGAATGGAGTCGGACACGGCAAAACGTTTCGTTCCTTTCATGATTGTTAAGAAAAAGCGCAAGGCGGAAAAGGTTTTTAGGGTTTTTTTTTCTTTCAAAAATAAAATCAGCTTTTTGTTTCAGGCTATTTGTTTTGTTTTGTTTTGTTTAAAAGGGTAGAGTCTTTTTTTTATTTATTTTTAAAAAAAAAAAAAAAAAAGGAGCCGTTGGATCGGGTGGGGAACGAATTTTCAATTGGGGCCGTTGGATCGGGTCGACAATGGTGGGTGCTCAGTTGAGAAGCGAGGACTCGGTGGGTTTTTTTTGTCTAGTGCAGAGAAAGGAATGTTCAGATGGGCCACGTGCTACTTGGGATTTTATTTTATTTTAATGTGGATGCCCATGCTGCTACTGGGGGCCACTACCAAAAACCAAAATGAGAGCAAAATGGGCTGGCCCAGTTCAAACCTGAAGTCCAGGCTTTTTGGGATTACAGGGTCTTTTTAAGTTTTGAGCCAAGATTTCACTTTTATAAGAATAAGCCTATGCGCTATGCCCAAGCAAGAATCATTCCTTGCTTACTTTGGACCAGTTTCCTATACTTGACCCAATTTGAAATCCCAAGAAAGATACAAGATGGATTCGGACCGCTTTAAAAATCGGAAAATATTGATTTCACACTTGTTGTTATACTCTATATATACAACGTTATACATTTTATTTATTTATTATTATTGATGTTCATATTTATAACGTGAAATAGATGGTGTATAAAATCAATGCTCTTTCAAATACTTGTATTGAGTAGGACTTCTTTTTCTTTTTCTTTTTCTTTATCTTTAGAATAATATGCCAAAACCCCTATGTGGTTTTCCATAAAAACACACATCTCTTAGATGTTTTGAATGTAATACTTAACCTCCTATGGTTGGGTTGGCAATTAGAGGAGTAATAATGATGAGGACAATGGATTGGTTACAGACACAAGGCGAGTTTGAGGCATAAATTGTTTTGCTATGACTAAACCATAGCCCATAAGGGAATTTTGTGCAGTTTTTCCTTCATCTGTTTTAGGTAGCTCAATAAATAGAGCCAAAAAAGAATATAGACTCCACGGAATTAGCTCCATCTTCATCTTTGGCAACAAAAACACTTAAAGAGGAAAAGAAGAGATGCGAACCATTCTCTCACTATTACACAAAACTGACCATCTAGCCACATTATATACTACAAAATTAACTTCTCTCAAATCACAAATTACCAAAGTGTTAGAGAAAACCAGTAAAAGAATCATAAGCTTGAAATAGTAACGAGTTTGATTGACCTGTGAGGAAGAGTCGTAGAGCATTACTAAGAAAGAGTGACGTGAAGAACTTTTTTTTTTTTTTCTTTTTCCCAGTGTAATACTTATTTTATGGTGGATTCAAACCTTCCTAATAATAATATTGTATACCAATTATTAGTTGATGCATAGGGAGCATGTTACCTAGACTTTTTTGTACTTGATTTTATTTATATCATAAAATTTAGACCCATCAGGTTAAAGGGTTTAACATGGAGAGAGAAACACCCCTAATACTTCAAGACCCTCCTTACATTACTTGATTAGACTTTTGTTCATGTGATATGCTCACTTTGAAAATAGATTCCTTTAAAAAAAATACTAAAGAAAGAAAAATCTTATTTTTTTGAGCACTTAGAGCAAACGGTGCACTTTTGGGAAATACCAGACGAGAGTCGTCATTAATGGTTATATATGACACTCATGACCGACTATCAACACTTTTCTTTTATTAATTCAGCAAAAAAAAAAAAACACTTTTCTTTTATTAAAAGATACAAAGCTTTATTGATTTATAAATGAAGTACACCATCTGTTTCATATGGATATTTGATGGATGAACTCTTTGGGGTTTTTGGCTGGTTCTCTATCATGGTCTTTTAGATGTGGTTAAGAAAGGGAATAAAACAAAACTAGAGCATCAGCAACATGATTCCATTTCTTAACCAAATAGCTAAAAGACTATGATATAGAACCAGCCAAAAAATCCCAGAAGTTCATCCTACAATTAACACTATCAATTGATTGAAAATAACAGATAATAATGATGGTCCATTATCTCAACTTAAAATAAATATCCAGCGTCGAAAAAGAATCTACTCGTCTCTGCTATAAAATATCAATTTCATTATCTTCAATCTAATCACACGATTGTTTTATCAAGAAACAGTAACAATTCCCTTTGTTTTGATGTTGCCATGAGTCATTATTTTAAAGATTTTTCCTTCTTGCTATTTAGGAACAAAATTCACCAAATTCCCACCTGTTAATTCACTTTCTATAAAGCTTAAAATTATAGATCATTCCTCCCTAGTTGAATTTTCATCATAGTTTTCTATATCTCACTCTCTCCTCTCTCTTTTCTCTTGTGCTTTCTGTCCACCTCTATGACCTAGGTGAATTAGGGAACCCCCAAATAACAAAATGGCAAAAAATAAAAAATAAATAAAAAATGAACAACTTTTTTTCTTTTTCTTTTTTTGATATCAATGAACAACTACTTTGATCTTCAAACTAAAGGCCTTCTCTCTTCCTCCACTACACCTCCACTTGCTGGCAGGCTATTGTCTGCTTTGAGGGATGGTTTTCTATGCTTTGCAATGGCACTGCCACCCGGCAGCTTGTTTTCAGGCAGCATCTTCAGGATGATTCCCATTGCTATGAGCAACAACCCCGTCCCGTGCTGTTCAGTTAACGGCTTGGTAAATATCAAGAATGACAGCAACAGAGTGACTGCCTTTCTAGCAGTTGTTATCTGCATGCCGACATCAAACAAAAACCCAAAAGTTAATTTCCATGAAAAACGCTGTTATGAGATCCTAAAATTTAAATGTTCCACAGTATTTGAACCTTTGTATCCAACAAGCAAACATAACAATGTTAGTGAAACCTAGAAATGGGAGTGATGACCTCAGGAAAGACAATAAAAACAGATGTACGCATTCAAAATAAAAACACATAATATGCTTCATTCATATCCTGTATCAAAAATCCAATGGAATTCCTCACCAATCTTAAGCGAATTTCATCATAACGTAAAATAATAGAATAAATAAAATAAATATATGGAAATGCAGTTTGGAGAACAAACGTGTATTTACCATGGCAGTGGTGGCAGCTCCAAAAATGGCAATGAGTGATAAAACAGACACTTGCCCGATGAATGTGGCCATGGCTTCAAACACTAACACCCCATATACATACGGGTGCTGCAATGCATTCACAAAAACATTATAAGAATAATAAAAGACATAAAAGAAAAGATTGATAATTATCAGAACATTAAATATGAAGAGTAAAGAAGTAATAAAGGGAGGCAGCAATTGATACCAAAGTCAACTATTAGGGTAACAGTATATTACTCTGATTTGCGAATTTTCAATTAGCCAAAATAGACAAATGGACCACCCCCCCCCCCCCCCCCTCAATCCCACTACAGTCGTAGTTGGTTGCATGTAGCTCAATAATAATATTGGTATTATATAAGGTCCAACCATGTTTAATCTTAATTAAAAGCTAGCCTTCATGACTAAGTTGTGAGCTTCTATTCAGCATTAAATAAAATAAGAAAGTGGAATCAGCTACTAAATTATTGATTTCTCCAAGAATAATTTTTTTAGTAGAAGTTGAGGGCATGCTATGTGTGATTTGACTCCAAAAGCATTTCCATTTCCCAGTTACAGTATAGGATAAGAAAGGGAGAAAATCAAAAACAAAGTAAGCATTGTTCTTACTTCTGAACAAGAATTCCAAGCCTTAAACAGCTCTCCTGTTAAAATCATTGGTGGAACTAAAAATGGCAACCCAACTACTGTCGAGCAGAATAGCATCTCTGTCTGTCAGTAGAAAAATAAAACAATTTTAAGTTAGAATAAAAGCAGTTTTTTGTTGTTTTGGTAAAGATTCCTTTTTACAATCATAAACACAAGGGAATGATGAGTCACCTGTGTGGTATCAGGATTCATGGTAAAAATTGCTTCTTGAAAATTTCCCAGAAAGGCATCCATGATTAGAGCACCCATTATCATTACGACACCAAAAATGCTAAAATTAGGAGATGTATGGGCATCTGCTAAGGTGAAAAGGATCAGACCAATTACTAGAAGCAAAGCGGAGATGTATTCATGAATTGGATATTTCCTTCTTAAGCCAGGAATGAAGGCACCCATTATCATGACAGGCAGGACCTGAATTCCCACAATTACAGACGCATATGTCAGAAAAAGAAAAGGCATCTTCGATTAGATATTCTACATTTCCGAATAATGTATACGAATTCTGGCTCAATCAAATGATATCCAATACAGTAAAATTCTCAAAACTTTTATCTAGATTTCCAAAATTATAACAAAATGAAGTTCATCAACAACAGATTTAGAAGCCAAAAAGTATTATTGCCACAAACACATATTCCTTCATCATTTACCTTTGTTGATTTGAACATGATCTGTGCTGGATAATTAAGAAAGGCCAAGGACCCCTTTGTTAATCCATGAGAACCCATAAGAACAGCAGAGAGTTTCACATACGTCTTCCAAGGGTTCACCATTTGCTTGGGGGTGAAACCTTGTAAGTATATGAGTATCAAGTAGACAAATCCTTGCACAAAGGTGAAATACCAACCATAGCTGGAAACCAAGAAAGTAAGTAAATACACTGATAGAATTGACAAATGAACAAATTAAAATGATGCACAAGACTTAAATTTCACCTAAATTGAAGCCGATTATACACATATTCCTGAGATCAGCCACAAAATACATGTCAGTGCTCAGACAAGAAAAGGGTTTCATTTCAAGTAATTTAATATTCATAGAATAAGGTTAATGGGGGAAGTCAATACCAATTAAACAGTTAGCCTGAGAACAGAATAGAGAGATAATAATACAAAAGGCCTGGTACAACATAGCACTGACAACCCTTTACAAAATTTGTAGTACAACCAATGAATTTGACAAATTATGCGGAAAGCTACAGCCTACAGTGCAAATTGCAAAAGCCTTACACCTCTGTTTGGTTACAGAGAAGCGGTGGAAAAAGTGAAGGGAATTCAAATTTTTGGTTCCCAAAATTTCCAATCAATTTAAACCCAGGGAAACAAAAATCAGTAAACCCCCACTCAGATGTATAGTTATCATTTTTTTTCAAATCCAAAACAACACGAACACTGAAATTTGAGATTCCATTTTATTCTCTTTTCCCAATACATTCTTAAGCAACCAAACAGAGGACACCAAAAGTATGAAACGCATGCAAGATTAAATAATCATAAGCAAAACGACCAATCACCAAAACGAGAAATACCCATCAAAATCAAACCCCAAACAAACACAAATCCTCAGAAAAAATCAATAAAAATGCGAACTTTATCAAATTCTTCTAAAAGAACAGAGGAAAAAAATAAAGTCAACTTGGAATGAACAAACCTCACAAATGCCATTAACAAGGTAACCAAAGAAGAACCCAGAAGAGCAAATAAGGAATTGCTGCCATCTAGGCCGATCAGAGAGTGAAATCCCAAAGAGTGACCTGGCTTGCTCCTCGTTCTTCATATTTTTCTTTTCTCAAACCCCTGACTTTTTCCGATCGGTTTCAGTGAAAAAAAACCAATCCAAAATCGAAACGCTGATATAAAAAAAAGTCAAAAGAAGGTCCTAGACTCTAGCTAGCTGTAACAGGCAGACTTTGGGTGTATCAGCTTTGCATGGCGTTTTTCCTCTTAAAACAAAAGAGAAAAAAATGGTGGGTGTGGGGTTTATTACATGGAGAAGAAAAGTATTTGATGTGGGATCAACAACCTTTTCTGATTCTCACTCTATCTTTTTACCTATTAAAAATGAGCAAGTGTGAGACAGATTGCATTTTGGTAATACCAAATATGGGCGAGACTTGAAAGCAGGAAGGTCTTTAGACTTTACAAAGAGAGAGAGAGAGTGCTGAGAGACTAGTGAGGTTGACGATTTATACCGAAAATATAGGATATACCAAAAGTTGAATTTTCTAGGAAACGATACTTCTTCTCGCGACAATTATATACTGGGATTTGGTTAATAGTGTGGTGTGAAACTGAAAAACCGTTCGCTACAACAGGTTTTAAATTGTTGTGGATTCGGTACAAACACAACTTTTTTTCCTATATGTGCTTTGTTGTTTATTTCCCTTTTTAGGATTAAAAGTTAAAACATTTATTGTAAATATATATATATATATGTGTGTGTTTATTTTTGGGTTAAAAAATGATCATATTAATAGAATTGCCCCCTAAAGAGGGTATCCATTACAAAAAGATTATTCATAACTAAAATAGTTACAAAAGAGTTATCGATCGCTAAGATCTCTATAACAAATAAATGAGGGGTTATATAATAAACAAAAGGCTCTAGTTAAAAGCAGCCAATTTTTGCAAGTTTATATACAATAAAAAAAGAAGAAGTTGATGTTGTACTTAAACCTCATTTCTTTTTCTTTTTTTTTAAGTCTAATAAATCAATGAAAATGAGTTTCTTAAACTAGCACAAAGTTTCTTATTGGGAGGAGCTATTATCTACTAGAGGTGTTCATCGATCGATGTGACAAATTTCTAGGTAATTCTGACGCACCAACTAATGATTTTAATTTTCAAATGTGCTAAAAACCATTGCTGCACTATAGTCTACAGAGGTTAGAAATCTAAATCGAGTTTTTTACTACAATTTTCATTGCAGTCTAGCGATTTAAGGTAGTGGGGGGGACAAGGCCAACTTAATACAATTTAGGCTTTTTTTTTTTTTTTTTTGAGAATCAAATTTTTTTTAGGCTTAATTTAATAACTTGAAGTAAGACTTTAAAAAAAAAAAAAGAAAAAAAAAGGGGGACAAGTAAGGCATTTTTTTGTTCATTTGTGAGATGTTCACTTAAATTCTATGCCATATTATGTTTATTGCCAATGTCCATTTTAACATTATAAAATCTCAATAACCTTAACCTTGATAAGTAAAGACATTTTAGTTAAAATCAAATTAGTATTTTTTTTTCTCATTAATTGTAATACAGTATAATATACACACAAAAAAAAAAGATACTTAGTGATTTGATGACAACTTGTTAAGAAGAGGGGTCTGGATTAGGTCCAGTGCTTTCAGTGCACTAGAGCCGATTAGATTGTGACACATGTCACCATCTCAACGGGTCTAGTGCCACTGGACACTGGACCCAAAGTGCTCCCTAAGAAGAGATGTTTTTAAAAACAAAGAGAAAGTATATGTGTGCCAAGTTTTATGGTGACTAGTTGTAGCTTGCAAAAGCTACAGAGAGAGAGAGAGAGATTTCATTGAACGATTCTGAGTTTTTTGTTGTTGTAAATGATGGAAAAAGTCTTCAAACATGAAGAGCATTCAAAGAATGTGAAGCACATGAAGAACAAGGAGTCTTTAACAAGCTCAACTAAAGATCCATCATATCTTTGTGGTAAATATTTGTCTTCCAATTGAAGTAAAACAGACTTTGTGTTTGAATTAACAATCATCATCGTGCACTTTTGGGGTGATGGTCACTTCACAAGTACAAGGTTTTGTGGGGTGGGGGGTAAGAGTCGGAGTTTAAGTCTATAAGAAGAAGTTTCACATACGTATACACTTAAATTAAGGTAGAGTATAATTCTATCTCAGATAAAATAAAATAAAAAGACTTTGTGTTTGAATTAATACTACAAGAGAATTGAATTAGATGATTATTCTTTTGTAAGAGACTTGCATGCAGAGAATAATATTCATTTATTAAAAAAAATTCAAATTCATATTTGTGAATCAATTTCAACTGTTTTGAATTTCTAAACTTGATATTTTATGTTTACAATACTATGTGTCTGATTTTATCCCCACATTTTTAAACTTTTGTTACTTTATAAGGTAAAAAAAATAAATATATGACATGTTATGATTTTCTTTTTCTTTTTAAATAACATATGATGGGTTATAGCGGTGAAATATCAAGTGGAATATCTGGAGTGGAACAAAATTAACAAACATTTACTCTCTTAAAATATTATTTGCTTATGTTTTGTTTTTTAGAGACTTTGTCTTAACTGACTTTTTATTCTTTAGTTTGTTTACTTTTTTATCCTAGATTGCGTCTCTTCCTTTTGTGCCAGAATGGTATAATGCAGATCACACACGCAAGAATGCTATAACCTAACAAACACCATTTGGGTGTTGAGATTGAAGTCAACAGCCCAAAAGAAAAGAAAAAAAAGAAGTAGTTAATGGTATCTGTCGTATGTAATGCTCCATATATGTTTATTTTTAGAAGGTTCTCCATAGATGTGGTTTGAAACCTAACTTTCCCATTTTTATTATCTACTTTACAAAAAAAGAAGAAGAAGAAGAATATAGTTAATAATTTAGTTAACCCGAAAGTTCTGATATTTTTTTAGAGGTAGTTTCAACCATAAGAGACTTTACTAATTACATTCTATTTGTTTTGACAATAATGTTTTCTAAGAAATAAGTCATTTTTCAAAAAGTATTTTTTATAAAATTATTTCATTTTCCTATGTATGATAGTAACCTTAAATGAATTGAAAAACAATCACCTAACTTCCTTTATTTAGCTTGCTATAAGATTGAGTTGTTTTCCAAAAAAATTTAGTGGAAGATAATCTATAAAAATAACTCATACTTTTTATGTTGACTAAAGATAATTTTCCTTTGACTTTTTATTTTATTTTATTTTTTTATGCTATCAAACACTGGAAAATACAGAAAACTATCTTTACACAAGGTTTTTCATTGAAACAAACAAAGCCAGGGACGGAGCTGCTCATTGACTAGGGGGGGCAGTGGTCCCCCCAATTTAAAAAAAAAAAATTATAATATGTATATGTAGGGTCTGGGTTTGAGCACTTCAGCTGTTGGAAAAGTGGATTCAGACCCAACTAGCCCTAAACAATAGATTTGTAGAGGATGGGTTTAAGAACTAAGCCTTAGTGAGGGTTACAACGAATAAACATGATTATGGAAAGGCTAAGTAACAAGAAAATGGGCTTTAAGTGTGAAAAGTTGTCCTGGACACCGGTCCGAGGAGCTATCTTGTTCTTATTATCTCCTCATTGCTTGGATACAGAGATTACAAAGATGATACAGGTTGCTACAGTGTTTTCTACTTCCAATTTTCGATCCTCTTTCTGGAGGAGTTCTTTACATTATATACCCTCCTATGGCTGATCTTGGCCCTCCATTTGTTGATCGTGCAGGTCACTACTTGAGCGCTTGTCCCATCAGCCGCCATCCCAAACCTTCTGTGAGTTGCAGCAACCAAAGTAACACTGTTCGGAGGTCATTTCCTCATTAATGCGGCCAGAACGTTAGTTGTGGGCATTTAATGTGGAGGTGACAGCTTCTCTTGGAATTGCTCCTCCTTTAGGCTCCCATGACTGACCCGCTGTACTTGTCTTTTTCTTGGGACGCTCTACGAGATTGCTCTTGATGGCGTGCTGCTCTTCCCTTCTATGATCTCGGTTCGCCGAGAACATGGTTGTCCTCGGCTATGCTTCTTGGTAGTTAGGATTTCCTTCATTCGTCCTCGGGCATTTCTTTCTCCTCGGCATGGGCCTTGGGCTTAGTATAAAGTGGGCCGGGATGGCCTAATTCTTTGACCCCACAATAACCCCTCAAAATCCTGCTGTCCGGATCCTCGGACGGAAAGGAGGGTTTTGATGCCCTCGGGCCTATGTCATGGCTTGTCCAGTTTTGTCCTTCGTCAACGCCAGAGCCTTTCCGCTTGCCCAAGGCACGTTCCTGACGCTTCGGTATACGGAGCGCACCCTCATTAAATTCTGGCGGCTCTGTGCTCCCCACGTTCAACAGTGTGATGGTGATCAAACGGTGGGGATTTTTTAACTTTATGGGCGGGAAAACCGGCACGGTTATTTTAAATCGTAGGTATAAACGCCCATTCGAACTGATTCGCCTCTTTATTTTCATATTCAAGAGTTCTTGCGCACGTCTCCTGAGTTCTGTCAAATCTCCAGCCCAACTCGCCTTTCTTTTCAGCATAAAAAGCTTGTCCGAGGAGCTTTTCCTCATTTCAAACTATGACAATGCAAAATATCAACCCTCTCCTACTCTGAATACCCCACCTAGTGCCCCCTCTTCTGTCGGACAGGGAAGGCCGTCGTGCCACCTCCCTGACACGATGAGGAAGTCCTTATTCAGCCCCTTGCTAGACTCTGGGAGGCACTGAATAAGCCGAACCTTGTCGTCCCTCGTTTTCATATAGTAGGATTTACCCTTTAGGTGTTGGAGGTTGTAGCACCAGTTTACATCGTGATGGGTCAACCTCAACCCCATTTTCTCATTTAAAGCATCCACACAACCCAGGATCCTAAACATATTGCCGGCGCACTAAGTGGGAGCTAATCGAAAATGTCTAAGGTAATCCCTCATCACCGGTCCCATGGTGATTCTGGATCGACAGGCTCAGGCCGAAGAGGCAGAGTCGGCTAGGGAGGGGGAGGAAATTTGGGCCATGGAGATAACGACTTCGACTGGATGGAGGAGGACCTGGTCTGAGCAGGTTGAGACTTGGGAGGAGAAGGAAGCTTGGACTGTGACCTCCCCGGCTGGCCCTCAATCAGGTCAAGTAGGTCGGTTGAGGGTTTCTTCTTAAAACTCATCATGGCGTGAGAAGAAGTCCCTACTGAGGAGAGGTCCGCTTCAGTCAGACTGGGGTCGCCCAGATCACCAGAGGGATCCTCGAATAAATTGTCTTGATCAAATGCACCAAAATCGTCCTCGGCCTCTTCAGCTTGAGGGGACGAGGAAGGACCTGCCAACATAGCGCCCTCTATAACAGGGGATCCTTCGGCAATCAAGAACCCTTGTTCTGCTACGGTAATTCTGTGAAGCCGAGGATCTTTGACTCTGATCACGTACTTCGGGGCCGAGAATAATTTCTGGATGGGATCGTACCCAAGGATCTTGTGAGCAGCTACCTCTTCATGCTGAGGAAGACCTCATGCCTCCTCATATTCCCCAGCTCGGCCATATCGCTGGGAAGCAACAAGCACCTTTCCAGTGCATCAGCCACGTAGGCACCTTCGCCCCCTCGGAAGTCCCTGAGCGAGGCATTTTCCATCAGAGGCTCCCTATGGAGCATTGGGGCAAGAAGCCAAGCCTGGGCCTTAGACTGAATGGCGACTTCCTTTTCTGGGCCCTGGTGCCTGATTTTTAACTGTTTTGAAGCTCGCCGGGCTTCATCTTCCTCTTGAAAGGAGTGAGGTTGTCCCCCATCCATGGGCTCCTTGCCTTTGGATCCCTTTTTTCTTTTTGAATCGGCAGGCTCAGGTCGAAGAGGCAGAGTCGGCTGGGGAGAGGGAGGAAGTTTGGGCCGTGGAGATAACGACTTCGACTGGATGGAGGAGGACCTGGTCTGAGCAGGTTGAGACTTGGGAGGATGAGGAAGCTTGGACTGTGGCCTCCCCGGCTGGCCCTCAATCAGGTCAAGCAGATCGGTTGAGGGTTTCTTCTTAAAACCCATCTTGGCCTGAGAAGAAGTCCCTATTGAGGAGAGGTCCGCTTCAGTCAGACTGGGGTCACCCAGATCACCAGAGGGATCCTCGAACAAATTGTCTTAATCAAATGCACCAAAATCGTCCTCGGCCTCTTCAGCTTGAGGGGACGAGGAAGGACCTGCCAATGTAGCGCCCTCTGTAACAGGGGATCCTTCTGCAATCAAGAACCCTTGTTCTGCTACGGTAATTCTGTGAAGCCGAGGATCTTTGGCTCTGATCACGTACTTCGGGGACGAGAATGATTTCTGGATGGGATCGTACCCAAGGATCTTGTGAGCAGCTCTGACCTGATTGTCAGCTTTGTTCACAAAAACCTCCGCCCTAAGGATGGTCGCCAAATTTTCCTGGTTGATCAAGTGAAAGTGTCGGCCAAAGGCGTGTGGATCTGTAAAAAAGAAGGTACATCCGTATTAGCAGCCAAACGGTGCAAACTATGACAATGCAAAAGATCAACCCTCTCCTACTCTGAATACCCCACCTGGTGCCCCCTCTTCTGTCAGACAGGGAAGGCCGTTGTGCCACCTCCCTGACACGATGAGGAAGTCCTTATTCAGCCCCTTGCTAGACTCTGGGAGGCATTGAATAAGCCGAACCTTGTCGTCCCTCGTTTTCATATAGTAGGATTTACCCTTTAGGTGTTGGAGGTTGTAGCACCAGTTTACATAGTGATGGGTCAACCTTAACCCCATTTTATCATTTAAAGCATCCACACAACCCAGGATCCTAAACATATTGACGGCGCACTGAGTGGGAGCTAATCGAAAATGCCTAAGGTAATCCCTCATCACCGGTCCCATGGGGATTCTCATACCACCCTCGATGAAGGCGATTATGGGAATCACCACTTCACCATCCTCCTTCCTAAAAAACCACTCCCCTCCCTCACAGTATCTCAAGCCTACGTTATTGGGAATCCTATAATCGGTAATGAATTTCTCCATTGCCTCTTCAGACTCAACCAACTTCTTAAACCTACCCATCCCTAGGAACGGTTAAAGGACTCAGGGGAGGACGAAAGAAAGAGAGGAACAAAAGAAAAAGAAACTTAGAGGGGAGAAAATATAAGTCAGAGAGAGAGTAGAAACTTACAGAAATGAGAAAAAGCTCATCGGACAGGCTTTTTATGCTGAAAAGAAAGGCGAGTTAGGTTGGAGATTTGACAGAACTCAGGAGACGTGCGCAAGAACTCTTGAATATGAAAATAAAGAGGCGAATCGGTTCAAATGGACATTTATACCTACGATTTAAAATAACCGTGCTGGTTTTCCCGCCCATAAAGTTAAAAAATCTCCACCGTTTAATCACCATCACACCGTCGAACGTGGGGAGCACAGAGCCGCTAGAATTTAATGAGGGCGCGTTCCGTATACCGAAGCGTCAGGAACGTGCCTTGGGCAAGCGGAAAGGCTCTGGCACTGACGAAGGACAAGACTGGACAAGTCATGACATAGGCCCGAGGGCATCAAAACCCTCCTCTCCGTCCGAGGATCCGGACAGCAGGATTTTGAGGGGATATTGTGGGGTCAAAGAATTAGGCCACCCCGGCCCACTTTATACTATGCCCAAGGCCCATGCCGAGGAGGAAGAAATGTCCGAGGACAAATGAAGGAAATCCTAACTACCAAGAAGCATAGTCGAGGACAACCATGTCCTCGGTGAACCGAGATCATAGAAGGGAAGAGCAGCACGCCATCAAGGGCAGTCTTGTAGAGCGTCCCAAGAAAAAGACAAGTACAGCGGGTCAGCCATGAGAGCCTGGAGGAGGATCAATTCTAGGAGAAGCTGTCACCTCCACATTAAATGCCCACAACTAACATTCTGGCCCATTAATGAGGAAATGACCCCCGAACAGTGTTACTTTGGTTGCTGCAACTCACAGAAGGTTTGGGATGGCGGCTGATGGGACAAGCGCTCAAGTAGTGACTTGCACGATCAACAAATGTAGGGCCAAGATCAGCCAAAGGAGGGTATATAATGTAAAGAACTCCTCCAGAAAGAGGATCGGAAATTGGAAGTAGAAAACACTGTAGCAACCTGTATCATCTTTGTAACCTCTGTATCCAAGCAATGAGGAGATAATAAGAACAAGATAGCTCCTCGGACCGGTGTCCAGGACAGCTTTTCACACTTAAAGCCCATTTTCTTGTTACTTAGCCTTCCCATAATCATGTTTATTCGTTGTAATCCTCACTAAGGCCTAGTTCTTAAACCCATCCTCTACAAATTTATGTTTAGGGCTAGTTGGGCCTGAATCCACTTTTCCAACAGCTGAAGTGCTCAGACCCAGACCCTACAGTATATATATATTTGAATTCTTTTAACATTTAGGTCCAAGATAATTACTCTTGGCCCCCCCTCTCCCCAAAAATTTACAAATTGGCCCTTAGAACCCAACCAAAAAAAAAAAAGCCCATCACTTTATTGAAAAATTTTAAATTGGTGAAAAATACTATATCTAAGTTTTGTATTCAATATATATTTAAAGTGAGTTACAAATTTTAATAGATAAATATGATAAATTTATGTGTCATCGTTCACAAAAAAGTAATTAACATTTGTTTATTATGTGTTGAAGTGGACCTAATCACATGCTTTAACACATGAGCTTATAAGTTTTTTTAGTAGCCTAAGAATATATATATATATATATATATATATATATTATATAAATATTTATATATGAGCTTTTCTTATCTTCTCTTTGTTTACATATTTCTTTTTAATTTTCAATTAGTTGAGCTATAAGGTTTAAAATTGATGAAAGATTTGAAAATTAATTAAATAAATAACAAAAAAAACTAATGAAAAAAAATTAATTTATATAAGATAGTCTCATTTAGTTACAAGTCAAGAATTTTTTTAGTGTATGTTTTGTCCCCCCTAAGTCTAAAGTCTGGCTCTGTCCCTGAACAAAGCATTAAGCAAAAACTTCTTAGGTACTTCTGGAGTATGGAGATATGATACTCACTCCTTTCACATTCATGGCAGACCCCATAATGATTTAAAATGAGTGGACCCCACTATAAATGTGAAAAGAATAAGCACTATTCTTTGTGTTCCAATACCACCGCACACCCTTGGTGTGATGGTCACTCTACAAGTGTAAGTGTTTGTGGAGTGTGAGAGGTAAGGGCCGGGATTCAAGTCTCCAGGAGGGAGCTTCACACATATATATACTTAGATTAGGCTAGAGTAGAATTCTATCTTGTATAAAAATAAAAAACCTAAAAATTACTCCACTAACAAGAACCCACCAAAAACTCTTATTTGATTTATCTTAAATTTCCGAATACATTGTCATTCCAAATTCCACGGATTTCTTATTTGAGACCCACTCAATTTCATGACCCAATACATGATGTAATTTTATGTTACTATAAAATATATTTTAAAAAAGAAAATTGGAATTCAACGCCAATGTTGATACTAGAGTAGGGGTGGCAAAATTGGACACGACCCGTGAACCCGGCACTACATGACATGAAATTAGCAAGTTATGGGTTGAGCCTTAATGGGTTCGTGTCATATTCGGGTTGACATGACTAACTCGTTTAATAAACAAGTTGGGTTAGTGTTCAACATATGGAACCTGTTTGACCTGTTTAATTAAATGACATTTTACCAATATACCCTTCAAACCCTAAGTATATAAACTTATTAGTTGTTTGTGGTTTATTTTCTTTGACATATTATGATTAATTATTTGTGATATTGAGATATGCTTTAGTTTTGAATTTTATATTAAAAATATTTATTTGCTTGTTTTTTTCATATTTTTTTTTTCATTTTGATAAAATCTAATAAACAGGTCAACACAACTGACCTGTTTAATAAATGGGTTGTGTTAGAGTTGAGAAATCTTGATCCGTTTAATAAACATGTCGGGTTAGTGTTGACCCATATAGTCGGATACTCATGAGTTGACACGACATAAACCTGATATGCGAACACAAATTACCACTCCTATACTAGAGCATGAAAAGGGAATGGTTAAATGTCATCTTGACAACATGAATGTGACAATAAATACGAATGAAAGATATTTGCCTTTTTATTTATTTATTTTAGATTTTAGATTTTATTTACGAGAAATTTAAAATATCTTTTTATTAATAATTTTGTTATTTTTTTTAAGGACAAAATTTAGTTACAAAATTAGTTGTAGCTTTAGGTTAAGGCTACAACCTTACTTAATAAAATAAAAATTATTACATATTTTGAAAATCGAATTGTTAAATTGCATGTTCTTTACTCTCTTAATACACATGTCAAATTTTGTGTCAATTGAATATTATCTACTATATGATCTATAAGTTTATATTTTATGCATAATTTTAAATTACAAAAACTTGCAATTTAAACAATTTATTGATGACATACCTATTGATCTTTAATCTTCTATAAATTTTGCAAGCATAGAGGTTATAAGAAAACGATGTAATTCAATGATGGATTTGTTAAAATTCAACTCCAATAAAAAGATATTAAATATGGTTGTTGTAGCCTTATACTACAACCAATTTTATAGCTAGACTTTGTCTTTTTTTAATGGTTAATGGGGGAGTTTATAAGAGAAGGATTAATGTTGACAATGAATACAAAATTAAAGAACACAAATGACAATTGATTAAACTTAACAAACGAATGTAATTGAAATTTATTTTATCTTTAATAAAAAATATATTTTTTAACTTTATTTAATAGCAAGCCTGCGCATAAATAAGAGCGGCGAGCGGTGAGATTTTGGCATTTGAGATCACATCTCTTTGGACTCATTGGCTTCTTCGTGCACCACGTGTTTTCATCAATCCTTGAGCCTCAGGTTCAGCCCCTTGTATAAGTCAGGGTACATGATCTCTGCTCCATTGCCCTGGTCCACCATCACCCTTTTCATGTCAAACCTTCCTATCCTGAGGGTGACCATTAACGCATCGTCATTTGGCTGTATAGTTCACACCTTGTCTTCATCCAAAAAGCTCAATGCTGGTTGGGCCTCCATTCTTGCCCTCTTCGGCATCCGACTAGAGTCCTCGGTGGGTAGTTGAGTTACGGACATTACCCTGGAGGGCTGCGAGCCAGTTCTCCCTAGAGCGGCGAAAATGACGTTGATTGTACCCAAAGGGGGCCCGGAGGGGGCGTTCCTCTGAGCCCTTGATCCTGCCTGGTCTCTTTGCCCGCCGGGCCAATACAAAAATTGTTGCAACATTCTGTCTCTGACCAGTTGCTCCAAATGATTTCAAAGATTCCTGTAGTCCTCGGTCCTGGTGGTATTGGCAATAAAGGCCCTGGTTGCGCTTGGTGGGGTCCCCTGCCATCTTGTTTGGCCATCTGAAGTATGGCTTACCTTTGATTTTCTCCAAGACTTGATGTACTGGCTCTCGAAACACCATGTTAACCACCTGAGGAGCCGTAGACCCGGACTGCCCAGCGAACTCCCTCCGGGGTCTGTCATGGTTGTGTCGGTCCGACCTGAAATCACCCTCTCATGGGGGATAGCCTTACCTTTCCCTTTGCTTTGCTATTGGTCCTCCTCAACCCACTTGTACTTATCAATCTGTTCCATGAATTGGCGCACACTGGTGACAGGCTTGCTAGTCAAAGACTTCCTTAAACCGTGTTCGACTGGGAGGCCGGCCTTGAAGGTGCTGATGGCCACGTCGTCAAAGTCACCATCAATCTCGTTGAACATTTTCCAGTATCTGTCCGAGTATGTCTTCATAGTCTCCCCTTCTCACATGGATAAGGACAGTAGGGAATCTATGGGCCGAGGGACCCTGGTACACATAATAAAACGAGAGCCAAAAGCCCGGGTGAGCTCCTTGAAGGAACCTATGAAATCTGCCCTTAGGCCGTCGAACCATCTCATCGCCACGGGTCCTAAACTAGATGGGAACACCTTGCACATCAAGGCTTCGTCCTTAGAATGGACAGCCACTCTTTGACTGAAATGGCTCACATGCTCCACTGGGTCCGTTCGTCCATTGTAGATGGTGAATATTGGCTAATGAAAACGCCGAGGAAGAGTTGCTTCTTCAATCCTGCGCGTGAAGGGCGACTTGGAGATCTGGTTCAACGCTTTGCTCATGGCATCGTTTCCCAGTCCTCTGCGAGTCGGGCTCTTATACCTACGTTTGTGATGGTGCTCTTACTCGTAAGAGAAAGTCTCGCTAGGTGGGGTCCTTGACCTTCGTTGGTAACTGGCATCCTCTCCACCATTAGAGGAAGCGTCAGAGCTGGAGGGGGTTCACCTTCGCTGTGCATGGCGCAGCTTTCTCTTTAATCGGTCAACCTCTAGTTGCAGGGCTCTGGTATCCTCCTCATGAGAGAGGTGACTCTTCCCCCGGGACTGACTCTTACCGGTCCAAACAGTATATGCACTCCCCTCCCAGTTTCTTCTACGCTCGAGGTTGACAAAAGGATTCTCACATTGGGACCCTATAGATTCTACCTGGTGTGGACCTGAGCCTACCATGGTTAAATGCCCGCCTCACTGAAACATCGAAATTTTTCCCACAGACGGCGCCAATTGTAAGGACCGGATTCGGATCCTAGGGCCAAAAGATGGATGGACTTAGGCCCAAGCAGCCCAAAACAATAAATTTATAGAGAGTGGGTCGAAGAACTGGGTTTTAGTGAATTTGTCAAACAATATGGTAGGTCTTGATGACAAGAAAGTGACCATGAACAGGTTTGAACCTGAGAAAATCGTCCTCGGCCAGGTCTGAGGAGGTTGACTCCTTTCTATTAATACTCAAATTAGGTCACAAGTTTTGTTCTAGAGTGTTACAGTGTTTTTCCTTCTTTTTTTTGATCCTTTATTCATGAAGGATCTCTTACATTATATAGTTCCTCCAGGACGATCTTGACCCTATACTTGTTGGCCATTTGAGCCAATACTTGAGTGCTTATCCCATCAGATACCATCTCTGATCTTCTGTGAGTTGTAGTAGCCAAGGCAACATTGTTCAGGGGTCTTCTCCACATAAATGCGGCCAGAAAAGTAGCTGCAGTGCATTAAATGCGGTAGTACCAGCTTTCCATTAGATATTCTTGGGTTCCCCTCCTTCTCGTGTGTTCATAACGCACGCCCCTATCACTGGAGTTTCTTGGAAGGTCACCCTGTTTGTTGGGATACATATTTGAGCTGTATTTGTCATATCCAATGAGAAATTCATTCTCAGACCACCTCCCACTCCTTCCTTACTTATGAGACTCTAAATTGGAATCACCCATAACTATTTATCCCTCCTCGGACCAGGCATCTTCTCGGCCCAGGCCCAAAGCCCAATATATGATTTAGGCCCTTATCCCTACAGCTACCAAACATAGGAAAATTAGATAATTTTATAAAAAATATTTTTTGGAAAATGATTAATTTTCTAGAAAACATTATGACTAAAATAAATAGAGCGTAATATCATCCAATTATCCTCATCAAGTTTCTTACCGATTCCTCACAATTTTTTTTAAAAAAATTCTCGTCAAGTGGTAGAGAGTTGTTTCCGGGTATTTTTACTTTGGACTTGGTTTAGGTCCAGTGCATCCCAGTGCACTGGACCCAGTCAGATGGTGACACATGTTTAAAAGTAGACATATGTCATAATTTCAACGGATTTAGTGTCACTGGACATTAGACCTAAGCATGAACTTTTACTTTGGCAAATAACTATTTCCAGGTCTGTTTTTCTACATCCAAGGAAACGTTCATTGTGACTAATGACTCATTGTCCTTTTAAGTATATACTATATTCAGGGACGGAGCCAGACTTTAGACTTAGGAGGGGCAAAACATACACTAAAAAAATTCTTGACTTGTAATTAAATGAGACTATCTTATATAAATTAATTTTTTTTGTTATTTATTTAATTAATTTTCAAATCTTTCATCAATTTTAAACCTTATAGCTCTACTAATTGAAAATTAAAAAGAAATATGTAAACAAAGAGAAGATAAGAAAAGCTCATATATATATATATATATACATATTCTTAGGCTACTAAAAAAAACTTATAAGCTCATGTGTTAAAGCATGTGATTAGGTCCACTTCAACACATAATAAACAAATGTTAATTACTTTTTTGTGAATGATGACACATAAATTTATCATATTTATCTACTAAAATTTGTAGCTCACTTTAAATATATATTCAAAACAAAACTTAGATATAGTATTTTTCACCAATTTAAAATTTTTCAATAAAGTGATGGGCTTTTTTTTTTTTTTTTAGGTTGGGTTCTAAGGGCCAATTTGTAAATTTTTGGGGAGAGGGGGGGCCAAGAGTAATTATCTTGGACCTAAATGTTAAAAGAATTCAATATATATATATATAAATACACATATTATAATTTAAAAAAAAAAAAAAAAAAATTTGGGGGGCCACTGCCCCCTAGTCAATGAACAGCTCCGTCCTGACTATATTTGTACTGGAAGTCTGGAAGGAAGAAATAGTGCGTGGAGAAGGGAGAGATTATCTGTGATTGTTGAGAAAGAAGCAAAAAGGAAAAAGCCAAAAAGTGGTGATGATTAGTGACAAGTGAGGGTACACATTGAAAATTTATGAAGTGAGATTCCAAATAATGTATTACTTTTTTCGTGCTCTATATCTCTGTTGCTGTTGCCGACATGATTCTAAGCACAATAGATTTTTTTTTTTTTAATTAAAAAAGAAAGAAAGGATTTTGTAGTTGTACTCACATCTCGGGCCTCGGCTCGCTTAAATCCTGTCCTGGATGGGGTAAAATTATTCGCACAATAATAAGACTTAAAAGACTTATCAATATTTGAACCCATAATTTGCGAATTCACAAAGTGTGATGGGTTGGATATAGAGCCTTAACCCTTTTAATTATTTTTTCGGAATGATTAAGATAATATTTTCAATTTTATGACAATTATTAGGTAAAATTTCAAACTTCTATTATTTAATAAATCTCGTTGAGCAGATTAAATTTGTAAAAATCACGATTTGGGCACATAATTTCACCAAACTTTTATTAGATGTCAATAGTTAGGAACTAGTTAGAAGGCCGTGAGTTTAGTCACCACACCCAGCCCCACAATTGTTCAAGATTTCAATCTGGTGCAAAACTCAAAGTTTAATACGCAAAACTCTTTATTTACACATATCAGTATAATATAACCACAATAAATTCTTACAAATAGAAGAATAAGAATATTACACATTCTCAGCAAAAAAAGAAAAGAATATTACACATAAACATAGTATAACAAAAACCTATTCACTATAAATATTAACAAATTCCATATTAAAAATGAAAAACAAAAAATTGGCCAAATCTCTTAGGCCAAACTAGTAGCTTGGCGTAAGAGATTTGGCCATCCACATGATAAAATAGTTCATATATGGAAAGAGATTTGGCCATCCACACAAGAAAATAATTCATAAATGAAAAAGCAAGCAACAAAAGTCTACTAATTCCCTCTATGGAAATGCACTAAAATCCCAATTGATCATCGAGATGCACGAGACATATATATGCTTTTATGAGATGCTTCTCATAAAAATTGGGAGATGCTCCTAGATTGAAAATTTAAAACCTCAACCTAGATTTGCGAAGTAAATCTCTCCTAATACAAGAATAAACGAGGGACAATCAACTAATGAGAGGTATGAACAATCTTTAGCCTTAAGAATATTATCTTATGGAAAAAATGTATTAACTTAGGCATTAGAGAGTCTCTTATTGGCCCATCTCTAAGCACTCTCTAAGTGCTTCCTTTATCAATGTCAATGTTCAACTACATTAGTTTCCATTTCTTGGTCGTCAAAATTCATCATATCAAAGTTGTCTTATGTTTTGTTGTATTAAATCAACCCATGAAGAGTTTCAAGATCTCCAGAAGTTTCATATCCCTACCACTTAAAACACAATAAGTTTGAGGAGGATAGGGCCATCAACATTGAGGATGGCATTTCTTGCTACAAGCTGAATAGCATTTTTTGTTCTTTTTCTTTCACTATTTTTTTTTTAAAATTTGTAGTGAACAGGTTTTTACTAGATGTGTGTGTGGTATTACTTATTCTTTTATTTAAAAAATAAAAAATAAATTGAGCACTATTTTATAATATGTTATATTTTTAGCACTAAAATTCTTATAGGGTTTAATCTCTTTTTCATAACAAATAATTAAAAATGAGTGGTGTGGTGGGCTTTTTGTGTTCTGCTGGGCTGCCTCTTGCAGTACTATTGTTGTGCTGGGCTGGGCTGCCTCCTGCAGTATTAGGCCCAAATGTTTCTGAGTAAGGGAGTTGAGACCGGTCCAACTGGAACTCAACTTGGTCCGGTTTGTGCGCAAACTATACCTCGTTTGCCAGGGGCATGCTTACGGCAGGCAGAGCTATTCTGAATGAGTTGTGGCAGGCAAACATGATAATAAAACAAAAGAAGAATACTTCGGCTTCTTGATTAAAGTGAACAGTTAATCCATACTTAAGGATGATAATCACAACAACAATAATTTAAAGAACGCAAATAAATAAGTAGTCAGCATATGGGTCAATCAAAAGAAGAAAGAACTCAGAGTAAGTCTAGTTCGTAGTACATAAAACCAGAGAGGGAAGAACGCCTCTTCTCAACCCAATTAATTTCCCAGGAAAATCCTGTCGCGAAAATTAATTGCTTTGAGGGAAATGGACCTGAATGGTTGGTGCCCGGAGGAACCCCCTTTTTGCTTTTGGCAGAGGGTAGGATTTTGAGAGGGAGAGAGGGAAAATAACCTATTGGTGCATGCCTGCCGAACTAACTCTATGTTTTTTCTTTGTTTTTTTTTTCTTTCTTTCTTCGTTTTAGTTTTTCCTCTTATCTTTCCTTTCTTTTCTTTTTTCTTGTTTTCTTATCTTTTTTGTGATGCGTTGTGATGATCCCCACCTCAGATGGTCGTCTTCCCCTTTTATAACACCTGCTGTGGCTGGATTTTACTGTTTTAGCCCTAAACCACCTTTGTCTGGTCTGGTGTACTTGCCGACCACTACTGGACCGTCTGTGTGCCACTCCCCATTACCAGACAAAGATGACTATTTTGTTTGTTAGTCTGCCGTAGCACTCCTTCCTGCTACGGTGTGGGTGTCTCTTCTCTCCCTATCCCTCATGGCATGCACCTAGTGGCTCCAACTCAGTTTTGCCCGTTTGGGTGGTGTGTCATCCCAGCAGGACACTTCCAACCTCAAAATAGGTTTTCCCCTCTCCCCACCACCAAACCATGCCCTCTTACCTCTGACCCATGACCTTACTGCGTCCTGTATTGGCTGGGTACAGGCTGGTGGGGTCTGGGCCTTTGTGCATGCCTCTCTTTCCATGTATGTCCAAAATTTGCTTGTTGCTCATGCGTCCACCGTGGTCTGAAGGCTTGCCTGCATAGTTTGCCGTCCGTTTTTTGACATTTTATGTGAGTTGCTTTTTGATTTCCCGCTCCCCTTAGGGGCTGGGCTTTATTTGTTGCTGGGCTTTACATTTCTTTCAGCCCACTTCTTGATTGCCCTCATTTCATGCCATATCACTCTGTCATTCTTGTTGTAATGACTCAATTCTGCTGGGCCTCCTTAGGCTTGTTATTTATTCTTTCCCCCAGTGGCTTAACATGGCCATCGGTTTTCCTACTTATGGGCTCCTGTGTCCCTTTTGTTTTTCTCTTGGGCATCCTTGACCTATTTGCTTTCTTTGGGCTTCCTTAGCCTTTTTACTGACTCTGCATTCCCATGGGCTTTTACTAACTTCATTGGGCTTCCCTGGCTCAATTACCTCATTCTCATCCTTGGGGTTCATGGGCTTGCCATTAACCCCTTACTTTATTT
Source organism: Notholithocarpus densiflorus (assembly GCA_030021035.2). Classification (NCBI taxonomy): domain Eukaryota; kingdom Viridiplantae; phylum Streptophyta; class Magnoliopsida; order Fagales; family Fagaceae; genus Notholithocarpus; species Notholithocarpus densiflorus. The sequence continues at coordinate 10,428,904 of JARYZH020000002.1, forward strand.
GTTTGCATTACTTTGGGCCTGCAGTGACCCATTCTTACTTTTCTATATCATATACTGCCCATGGGTATGCTATTTCTCTCTTTCCGGGCTTCTTTAAGCCCATTTGCCTCCTCAAGGCCCATTTATTTATTTCATGGGCCTATGACCCATTATTCCTGCCGCTTGGGTCTAATGGTTTTGCCACTTGTTTGCCAACCCTTTGCTGCTCCTACTGCTGGGCTTTTCTTCTTTCTGCTTGAATTCTCAAAAATGACCCTCAACAAGTGGTAATCCAAAATTTAATCTTAAATTAGGGATGCTTCTTCGAGGCATTACAAAAAATTAAATTTATGCAAAGAGAGATTTGAGATGATCCAGCATGAAAATGTTTGATATACAGATACAGGGACTTATCAGCAAGTAAATGTTACATTTATTTTATAGGTTGTTGGGCTTCCAAGTCCAAATTGGCGTCATTTCTCTCTCGTTAGACGCTAGCTGAAAGTCTGATTTAATTTTATGATGTCTACTTTTATAGTTAGTTGGGCTTCTAAATTTGGGCCGCTAAAGTCTAACTTAAGGATTCAGATCTTGATGTTAGAGAAAGCCCCACGAAAGTACACATTCAACTGTTAAAATTTTGGAGTTTAGTTATTCGTGTAACAACTAACAACAATAGTTAATAAAAAAATAAAATAAAAAACAACTAACAACAATAGGTCTAAGGCACAATTGATTTCACAAAAAATTTCATATCTTTTGAAGCGGCATTTTATAATTGGTATATATTAAAAGTGATGTTAGTGGTAGTATTGTATAAAAGTCATGTTTTACAAAAAGCATTTTGTAACGTCAACAAATTGCGATAAAAGTTAAAAAAAAATTGTTGTGTGGCATTCTTTGGTGCAACAATTGTGGCAAGTGAGCCTGAACTTTGCTTTTCTTCAAGTCATAGCAGGCTAACGCATATTATATAAGGCCAGCCTTCCAAATCTGAGGCATTCTTTTTTTTTTTTTTTTCGGTGGGCCTGATTTGTCTGGGCTATTCAGCAAGCTATGGTGGTGACTTGGGTCACATGCCATGTTAACAAAACTCTTTTGTGCCATCTTGTGCCTGAACTGTGGAGGCATTAGCATTACGGCTTGGAAATTGGACTTCGCGAAAACCGAGTCATGAAAATGTGCATATGGCATTGGAAATTAAAAGTATTCAATTTCGGGGAAAGGAAGCAGATAGAAAAATAGAGAATCCCAACTTGTTCCCTTTGTAATCTGAATAAGTTCACCATCCCTAAGAAAATCAATAAAAAAATAGAAACAAATAAACTAATCTCAACTTTCCAAGTGACTGTTGGGCTATATAGAGTCTAGTTGTGTTTGATTTAGATTATAACCTGAACGTGCAAGTTAGATTATCAAAACTATGTGAGAAAATGGATGATGCATCTAACAGTACATTTAAGTAAAAAAGCTTAAAAACAATAAAAATGGAAGCTTTAACACTTTAACGTCGAGAGAAATGAAAAGCTTAACATGGAAAGTAAAGAAGGCATGGAAAAATACGTGAAAAACCCTTTGGAATGGATGAAAAGCCACGGGTGAGCAAGGGGAGAATGCCCCTCACTCTTTAGAGCTCTCTATTATGTGAAAACGAAAGCCTTTGTACAGCAGTGAAGTTCTTCCCAAAGAAAACATTTTTCTCTCTACATCACTTTCCTATCCAAACTTTTTGCTCTTTCTCTTGCTTTCTCTAGGTCCTTGCCCTAATTGTTTAGTAACATGTTCCTCTTATAGTACGATGAATATTGCTAGGTACATTAAGATAGGTGTTAAACCGTGATTCCCCCATTTCAAACCCTAATACAACTATTGTATTATGCAATGTTTGGAGGAGAGAGAAGACACGCCAATGTCAGGGTAGTGGGATGGAGGGCGCAACAAGAAAAGAGTCTACTAACGAGGGTAAAATGCCCTCGCAAAAATTCAAATATCGTTGCAAAAAGCTATTAGCGAGGGCATGTGACCCTCGAAGGCCATCATATTTGCTCTTGTTGCTAAAAGAGATTTTGCGACCATGCCTTCGCAAATAGATAATTTACGAGGGCAATTTACTGTCGTTACTGAACAAATCTACCTTCGCAAATATATTACCAAACGACGAGAAAAGTCGACGACTTATTTTTAACGAGGGGGAATAGTCGTCATTAACAACTATTTGTGAAGACCTTTATACCCTCGCAATTAGTTATTTGCGAATTTCAAATTAACGACATACTTTTAAGAGACAAATAATACCGTCGTTAAAATTTATTTGTGAGGGCTTTTAACCCCTCGTAATTAGTTAAGAATAATAGTGATGACATTAAGCTGTCACTTAAAAATGTTTTTGCAAGAGGTTAAATGGCATCGCTATGCTATAAATTGCGAGGGACTTTGTCGTCACTATAAAATTATTTATGACCAAATTTTTATGTCATCGGTGATAATATTTTATATAATTTTTGAAATATTTTATTATTTATTTATTTTGAATTACTTTATATAATTTTTTTTTTAACTATCATGTTACGATAGTACAATAATTACTAAAAATTGATCAATTGAAAGATAAAAATTCATATAAGTTCAAACTTTAAAATATAGAATATACAAAGAAATCCTGAAATTAAACCTTGTTTTAAACTTAAACTAAAATTATGACAAGATCTATACTAGTCTTTCTCTGAGTTACCCTCCAAGCTGTTTTCAACCTCCCTCGTGTTATTGATTGAGTTGTCCTCTTCATCTCTACTAGTACCATCCTTAAAAAAAAAAAAAAACAAACAAACAAACAAAACAAAACATTAAACATAATTCATACACTAGAATATTAGCTTTTATAAAAATAATAACAAATAATAGTTAAAGAGAATGCAAGAGAGATAGAGAGAATTCATGACATGTATTTCATTTATACTCACCCCCTAATCTCCATCCATCCATTTATCCGCCATCTTTTTCCAAAAGAGTGTAGGAATGAAAGAATGACTATTCTTATAACAATCTTCTTTCTCTATATACTTTTTAAAAATAGGATTTTTAATGTGAAACATCCAATCAGAATAACAGCATTTCACCAATTCTACAAATGCTTTCTTCACTTCCTCATTTGGTTGCTTATGCTTAAAATGTTGAGCTCTATAGCAAGCATATAGAGTTTCGTGCTCAGATCTTGGGTATTCAGTAAAAGTCGTCCAAGCTCCATTCAGTTTTGGGTAAAAAAGAATAGTAATCTCTCGAGTAGCTTTTGGTGTGATGATTCTACCTTTACTTTTACTTTCCCTTGCCATGTCTGCCTTTTTTTTTTATAAGCCCTTGCCATGTCTACCTACTATTAGCTTCCTTGACAATAACAAAGACCCACCACATGAAAATGTCCACTTAACAGAATAAGAATCATATTATTTAGTTTCACTAATCCACAATTGAATTTAGTAACTCACATTAAAGATAACACCAAAGACTTTAAATTACATACTGTCCATCATTTCCATCATGAAAATCAAAGATATGAGCATGTGGTTTGAAAATCAACCTGCAAAAACATTGTATTTTTCAGACAGCAACACTTAAATTACCAAACAGCATCATAAAGAAACATGTGCATCTGCAACTTTAGGGCCATCAAATATCAAAGGCACCATACATAAGGACTTCCCCAATTGCCATTCCTAAATTCCTATTCAACATTAGAATAATCAACACTATAGTCATTATCACTATCTTAACACCCATAACAATTCTTTTTATTATCACCCTAACCAAACGGACTTGCAAGCTTAATCAATTTTTTTTTGGTACCCAATTCAATAAATTAAACAACAGAACCTTAACCCCCAAACTATGGGGTTGGTTATGGTTATATGTGTGTCTATATAGTATATATAGTATTCTATGTCCCTCCTTAAATTTTTTGTATTCCTATGTAAGATGATTCCTAGTCTTCATGAACAAGCTTATTTATAGAGTAATGACATTTTGATTAGTAATAGCTTTACTCATAGTTGTCAGTATCGTACGATACGCGATACGTATCGTGTGTAAAAAGTTTTGTATCATATCGGCGTATCGTAAGTGCTCATAAATCGTACAATACAGTGTGCGTATCGTATGAATCGTATCGTATCGTAAAATCGTACGATACATGGACAAATGCTTTAAAATGAAATTTTTTGTTAAAATTTGTACTTTTATTTGAATCTAACAATTTGTTAAACTTGTTTTTAACAAAATATTATTAGTTTACTTAGTTTATCCTACTAAAATAACATATTCATAAGTTTTTTTTTGCTCTCTCTCCTACAATTAGACTACATAGTACACATTTACCCTTCACTTTAATATTTACAAATTTATTTTATATACTACGAATAAAATATTAATTGACAATATAAATTTTTTATTTTTATCATTATTGTTATAATTCCAAGAAACTAGAATGCCAAAATTTTTTTTATAAAAATATTATTAAAATAAAAAGAACAAGAAGAGATAGTAAATGTTAATGACAAATGATGATGAAGAAAATTTTAATGAAGAAATAAGTTTGCAAAATTATAAGCATGATGATAGCATTGACTTAGATGGGTTGATTAGGCAATTTGATAAATATGATGAAAATAAATTATTATTTTTGGGTCATTTGTAATATATTACGAAGGGATTGATGATTTGGAGGTTACCGGGAGGTGGGTTGTGCCATGGGTTTGTGATCTTTCTCTCTACTCTAACCGATCTGCCATGGGTTTGTGTTTTGTGGTGGTTGTATGGAATTTGGACCGGCATTGCTTCGATCTTTCTCTCTATACTCTCTCTCTGTGGGTTTGTGTTTTGTGTTTTGTGGTGTTTTGTGATGTGGGTTTGGTGGATCGGCGTTGCTGGTGGTCTGATCCGGTATTTTTCTGGTGGCCGGGTGTCTGATTCGGTGGGTTTTATATGGATTTTATGAGCACCACCACTGGCGAGCTGACCGGCGAAGCAGAGAGGAGATGAGGGAAGCTGGAGAGAGAGAAAGAAATAAAAAGAGAAAATATTATTTTAATGAGAGGAGAGAGAGAAGTTTAATAAAATATTATTATTTTTTTTAGCTTCTTGCTACAGTGCACATCTATAGATAGATGTGCACTGTAGCAATGAAGCTAAAAAAAATAAGTTTAGCTCCATTGCTGTATGGCTGTTTTTGGTGTTTTGGTGGAGCTAAAATAGCTATATAGCTATTTAGCTCCACTGCTGCAAATGCTCTAATAGAGATTTTTTCTTTTTGTATTTCCCTTACTGGCACTTTAAAAAATAAAATAAAATCATTGTATTGTGCTAGTTGTACCTTAGCATTACCTTTTGGCTTTCGTATAGCCACATTTTTTCTCTCTTTTTTTTTTTAATCAGGTTGAAATCAAATTTTCCTGTTGTCTTGTTTGTGCACTTTAATATAATGGAAGGAGGAGATCAAAAGTCCAAGAATCTTGAAGCCCATTGCGGTGGTAATTAAGAGGGATAGAAACCAAAGGCACGCTGAAGAATTAGCAAACCTGGGCCCTTGCTGAAGTTGTCATCACCTTGAAATTTTGTAAGCATGAAAAATATATGAAGATAATGTAATCTAATGGTAAATTTGTCAAAATTCACATCGAATTAAGAAATATAGAGTTGGGTTCAAGTTACACCTAATGTAAATCAAAAAAATGTTACACCACCCAATAACTTATTATTGAATTCATATTTTGAAAATCCAACCATTGGATTACATGTTCTTTACGGTCTTAACAAGCATGCCAATTTTCATGCCAATCGGATGTAATTTACCATTTGATCTCTAAACTCATATTTTATGCATTATTTTAAACAACTAAAACTTGAATCTAAACAATTGATTGATGACATGACTATTAATTTTTTATCACCTTGAAATTTTGTAAGCATGAAAAATATATGAAGATAATGTAATCTAACGGTAGATTTTTCAAAATTCATATTGAATTAAGAAATATAGGGTTGGGTTCAAATTATACATGATGTAACTCTAAAAAATGTTACACCATCCAGTAACTTATTATTGAATTCATATTTTGGAAATCCAATCGTTGGATTACATGTTATATATGTTCTTAACATGCATGCCAATTTTCATGCCAATCGGATGTAATTTACCATTTGTTCTATAAACTCATCTTTTATGCATTATTTTAAACTACAAAAACTTGAATTTAGACAATTGATTGATGACATGCCTATTAATCTTTGACCACCTTAAAATTTTGTAACCATGAAAAATGTATGAAGATAATGTAATTTAACGGTAGATTTGTCAAAATTCACATCGAATTAAGAAATATAGGGTTGGGTTCAAGTTACACTTGATGTAACTCTTAAAAATGTTACACCACCCAATAACTTATTATTGAATTCATATTTTGAAAATCCAAACGTTGGATTACATGTTCTATATGGTCTTAACATGCATGACAATTTTCATGCCAATCGGATATAATTTACCATTTGATCTATAAACTCATATTTTATGCATTATTTTAAACTACTAAAACTTGAATTTAGACAATTGATTGATGACATGACTATTAATATTTGATCACCTTGAAATTTTATAAGCATGAAAAATATATGAAGATAATGAAATCTAAAAGTAGATTTGTCAAAATTCACATCAAATTAAGAAATATAGAGTTGGGTTCAAGTTACATGTGATGTAACTCTAAAAAATGTTACATCACCCAATAACTTATTATTGAATTCATATTTTGAAAATCCAACCATTGGATTACATGTTCTATATGTTCTTAACATGCATGCCAATTTTCATGCCAATCGGATGTAATTTACCATTTTATCTATAAACTCATCTTTTATGCATTATTTTAATAGGAAGAAATTTTTATTCACTTTTGAGAGAGAGAGAGAGAGAGAGAGAGAGAGAGAGAGTACAAAAGGCTGAAATTCTTTAATTTTAGGCTACCATTTTGAAGTTGAAAGTGCTATCATTTTTTTATGGGTACAATTGTTTAGAAAATAAGGACAGACATTTCTTATATAGGATGTATATAAAATGTGTTTTTTTAGACTGTAAACAAAAGGTTCATCTAAAGAATACAAAGTGCTATATGTTTATACGTTTCTTTTTATTTTTCTTTGAATTTTAGAATAACTTTTATCTCCAAAAAAATTAATATTTTAATGATTTTTTGCGAAGGTCAATCGTGGCCCTTGCAAATAATTTAGTGTTAGTAAGGGCATATTTTTAACCCACACAAAAAGTTAACTTTTTGCAAGGGATTTTTATTGTCCCTCGGAAATAATTTGGTGGGAACATTTCCCTCCAAATTTTTTGACATTTTAATGATTATTTGTGAAGGTCGATCCTAGCCTTCACAAATAATTTAGTATTAGTGATGACTTTTTTTAGCCGTCACAAATAATACATTTTTTGCGAGAGATTTTTAATTGTCCCTCGCAAATAATATGGAGGGAAAATTTCTCTCCAAAATATTAGTATTTGTGATGGCTATAACACATTGTGGGGAGAATTTTTGTTCTTGCCCGCACAAGCAGTTTGTCCGCTTTGGGACAAGCCCGCACGGTTTTGTTCTCAAGTGACGTGGGAAGACTTTGAGTGCAGTCCCACATCAGCAAGAGAAGCGCCCCATCTATACCTTATAAGCTTGAGCTCAAGCTTATAAGGCATAGGTGGGCCGCTTCTCTTGCCGATGTGGGACTGCACTCAAAGTCTTCCGACGTCGCTTGAGAACAAAACCGTGCGGGCTTGTTCCAAAGCGGACAAACTGCTTGTGTGGGCAAGAACAAAAATTCTCCCCACACACATAATTGCAACAGCTTTTCTTTGTTGGTCACAAATATTTCACATTTTACAAAGTATTTGCGATGGCTTTATTTTGCCATCGCAAATAAGATTTTTTGAGAGGGATTTTTGGGTTCGTCAAAAATTCTTGGTCGCTAATAGGCATTTTTCTTGTAGTGGCGGCTTTGCTATGACGTGGGGAGCAAGCCTTGGACAAGGAAATGGACATCAGGGATGCTAGGAGTGATACACGTGTCCTCAACAATGGTCCAACACAAGCTTAGCCAATAAGGGGTGTTTTATAGCATCCAACCATAGTGGTCACTATCTCCCTTTTTTGTGCTAGTGCTGGGTGTCCATGCTATGTACGTTCTCACCCTTCCCTAAGATGGTCACGCCATTAGCACGAGCCAAAGATCCCCCTCTTCAGCCAACATTTCCCTTCCTTTGCTCACAACTAGCCCATGTGTAGGGTCTGGATCTAGCCACGTCAGAACTCTTGCACGCCTTAGCTAGTGTAATGTACATGACCCGACCCGATATAAAAGTACTATGGTTTTGTAGCACATTGCGAATCCTATATGTAGGATAGAAAAACTGTTATTTCAAATTAGGGTTGGGTGTGTTGTTTTGAGAGAGAAAAAAACTGTATTATTGCAGTTTGTATTTTTTCACTGTGTCAATAGTGAAATCACTGCAACTCCGTGGACATAAGCAAATTGTCAAACTACGTAAATATTGTCTTGTGCTATTGTTTTTTTTAGCGCATATTTTTCTTTATTTTGCATTTCACAAATTTAGGAATTTTGTATATATTCCTTATAATCTTTTGTGGTGGGTTTAGATCTAGCCAAAGAATTGCTTGCCTCCTAACGAATAGAACTCAGAGTAGTTCCAACATTTGCACAAGGGAAAAATTAGTTACATATTCTTATTAATGTATCTTAGATTTTTCAATTAAATTCAATCATATGATTGTATTGATGAATATATCAAATGATTGAATTTAATTGTCCTGAGGAAAAATAACACCGTATTGCATTAGTCAATACAACTAAAAACTGAAGTACAACAATTAAAAAATTGTATCCAAGATTTTAATGTAACCCAAAAAATTCATCTATGATCAAAAGAAAAAAAAAAAAAGAGGTCAAGTAATAGGTCGTTAAGCAAAGTAGTCCAAACCTCATCCTCAACCTCCAAAGCCACCTCTTTTTCTTCTTCAACCAATATGCTCCACATCCCACCCTTTTCCATGTCCTTAATATAGACTTCTCTCCCATCCTGTACCTCCCATCCTAGTAACAATTCTTGTGGGTGCCCACTAAGCCAATCTTCTGTGACCTTCAATATCTCATGCTGAAATTCATTGTCACAACGTGTTGTTGTGCTTGCATTTACATTATTCTCTTCAATTTTCTCTTCAAAGAAATCCAACAATAGACTGTCTACCTGGAATTTAGAACCACTTGGTGAGCTCTTTGTTCTGATGAGGTCAAGTAATTCTTGAGCCTTAATTAATTGTTCTGTTTGGTTTTCTTCTTTCTTGTTGAACGTGTTGTTGTCCTGGGTGGATAATGGGCAAGGTTGCATGGGTGATTGAGGAGATTCATGGTTGAGCTCGCACAAGGCAATAAGTTCTTCTAAATCTACTGGTTCTAGTTGAGCGAGACACTCAAACTGCCGTATCTTATGCATAAACTTTTGTTTTGTACCTGTCCATATCAATATCACATTTCTGTCAGATAAGAGCAATAGGGTCAATAAATATATATCCTTTTATTTTAGTTAAGGGCTTGCTTCTCTCAAGTAGCTTAATTTTATAGATTATGGTGCTATAGCTAATAGGGCATCGAAAAATTACATAAACATATGCTCATTTTGTTTCGTTAACAATTTTTAGATAATAAATAATTTTTTACGAATCACTTTCTTAAAAATTATCTCATTTTTTTATATTTAGTAATAATCTTAAAATAAGCTTGAAAACTATTTTTTAACGTTCTTTATTTAATCTGGCGTGAAATAGAATTGTTTTTTACTATTTTTTTTTCTTCTTAAAAACAACTCTAAATCAAACCAAATTAAATAAGAAAAGTCAAAATACAGTTTCTCTTTGACCCTTTATTTCTAATACTATGATACACTGGAAAACACAAAAAATTATAATCAAATAAGATTTTTCATTTATGTTTTTCATCAAAAACAAACCGAACAAGTGAGGATTTGATTCCAGCATGGTCAACACGTTTTCTTTCCTTTCCTTTCCATTGCTATATCATATATGTTAAAGCCTATGATAGATATATTCAAATTGATATGTTACCGAGCATGAATCACACTGGAAGGGAACCAAATGCCCCTCGGGATGTGTCACTCACATGTGTTTTTGACCTTTTGTACGAGTTGGTAATGATAAAAGTGACAGCATGCCACCCCTCCAAAAAGAAGTGCAAGCACAGCATGCAAAGAACTATACCAATTAGAATTTTACTAGCTTATCTGATGATTATATCAAACCCTTTTGAAGGAACAATTTCTTTTGAAAATTCGAAATGTCTACATGTATTTGTGTCACACTGACTCACACACATGAAGAATGAGAGAGAGAGAAACAGATACCTTCTATGCACGCAAGGCTACTCTCGAAAGGCGAGCCAATATCTTCATCATCTTCAAATGGACTATCCAGCAAAGACACTGGACTAAATTGTTCCTTCTGCTCATTTGTCCACTCCTGTTAAGATCCATATCATGTCCATTTAATAATAATAAAAAACCTCTTAAAAATAATTCACATAGCCTCCATTAGCAAAAGAAATGCTACTTCTCACAGCTCCATACCCAAAAAAAAAAAAAAATCAGGAGCAATCTTTCAGCTACAACTCACAAGCCTCTTAACATGACAATGTATCTGATTATTTCTACCCTGTTTGATATGACTTTCAGAGCAACATCATTAAGCATGGAAGACTGATCACTGATATCATATTAGTAAACTAAGTTTAATTGTTTATAAACAAATTTTCAATATCTTATTCGACGAAAATAAAATATTTTATCTGTTGAATTAATTAAACCCACATGATATTACTGCAAATTAACAGCTATTCAGAATTTTTTGGCAAGAACATCAATTCAACTTAAGATTTAACGATCATACCAACATTAATGCATCGGATTCCATTAGAACTCCGCAGTCCAACATGTTTTGATGAAAATAGTATCAAGATGACTTTTTGAGAAGTTCTAGTTTTGCACCCCCTTTCTTTATTCTCTCCCAAAAAGAAAAAAGAAAAAAGAAAAGAGATGTTGAGAATTAAGATATCTCTTTTAAATAACAAAAACCCTGCTTGTTTTATAGATTGATTTTTAAAAAAAATTAAACCATGGTCACCCCATTGTAGCACCATGGTGTATCTATATATCCTGAATTGAAAATTTTCGGGATCCATCCCAAATATGCGGTCAACTCAAGGAATTCTAGTATTTACTTCTTTAATTAATCTTTATATCATTAAACTCTTCCAGAACACTAATTTAAGAAAAACAAAGGCCTAAGAACAGTAAATCCCGAGACTAGTTGAGTTGGCCTGGTCAATTCCACTACCAGACAAAAACAAAAATCTAATTTCTGTCTTATAATAAGTAAATTAATAAACTTACAATCTCAGTTACCCCCAATTAATTATAGAGCATATATAGGTGCAAATAATAATTAATCACACCTATGCAACAGTGGATCATTAATTAATAGTCGCAGATACTTAAAAACCATTACATTTTTATAGTCCAAGCAACCAAAAACCACTCTTTTTTTCTGGTCACCGACAGAGGCAAAATAAAACGTGACACAGGCTTATTAAAAAAGTCCACAAAATTCCAAAACTACCCCACCAAAACCCAATCAATGTTCCCAACAGCCGGTTCCTTTTAATTATTGGGGACGAGGACTAAATAGTAAAATCGGTGTTCTAAACAGGAAAAAAGGAATGATCTGGTGAAGTGTGTGCTATGAAAAGAAAATAGTCTTGCGAGTTAAAACGCCGTGGATCCCGCAAAATAAGAACCACACGTAGTGGGATCTAGGCCTCGTAACACTCGTCCGTATTTAATTCCACTGATCCGAGTCGTACTGTATTTTTCTCCCAAGATATACTCCACACGTGAAAGTCATGCGTCGCTAACCCCACCCGGCCCCAGCTGTTCTTTCTTTCACTCTTCCCGCTAACCCAACATTTTTCAAAATCCCCATTACGTCCCTTACTATTTCCCACCACACCCATCTTAATTTTTTTTTGAGCATATCCCCATCTTAATTCTCTCTTATAAAAGATTAACAAATTTAATCAACATAATATAATATAGTCATAATTTTTACCATATTATTAATTTGAAATACGATTATAACTATGCCAACATTATGTTATCAAAATTGTTGTAAAGTTGATCATTATGAGTATTACAATAAATTTGATCGACAAGTCCAATTGCAAAAAGAAGTAGATTTACTAGCTCCACTTTATTTAGTCCAAATTGACAAAATGATAGATTTCTTAGATATTATTTAATAGGCTATAGAGGAAATTTTGAGAGGACCCAATGAGGATTAAAAAATCTAATACTTTAATAGAGAAAGGTACATGATTTTGAAAATCGATTTATTTATACTGAAAGCTTGTCTACATTTGAATTGTCGAAACACAAATTTTATGTAAGAGTTGAAGCGAGTTTAACCGAAATCCAAAAACCAAATACTACCTCCGTTCTAGTTTGTTTATCCTCTATTCCATTTTGAGATGTCCTAAAATATTGTCCTGTTTCTAAAAATAAAAATTATTAGTTTACTAATGTTCCTATTATACCCCTACTTTATTTTCAAAACTATTTGAAAAGAAAACTAACTAATATTTAAAAAAATCAATTTAATTTGGGCACCTTTTTAGTTGCCTCATTAAGAATAACTCTTTTTTAAAAAGCTGATAAATTTATTTAAGGGTAGTTTTGTAAACTTATACATTTTTATAAAGCAAATAAGACAATAAATGATGTTCTCTTAAAAAATTTGATTTTTTAAACAAGACAAACAAATTGGGACGGAGGGAGTATGTGTTTAGTTTTATTAAAAGCTCTTCTAATTTTAAATTGTCGAAACACAAATTTAATGTAAGAGTTGAGGACTGAAATCCAAAAATGAAATGTATGTTTAATGTTTAATTGTATAATTAATGTGTAAAAGGCTTAATACTTCAAATCAAAATACCAAAAACTAAAATTAACACCCACCTCAAATTTGTAAATACACACATATATATAAACATTGAATATGGAGTAAAGATAAAGAAAATAAATCAACAAATTAATTGGAGAAGCTGACCAACCAACAGACAAAGGAAATTAATAAAATTCACACATGCAAAAGCATTAAACCAATGGGAAAATAGAGAGGTGACCTTTGTGTTAGTTCCAGAGTAGGTATTGGTTGCTCCCAACATGGAATCCTCACCGACTGTTACGCCTACTCTCTCAGTCTTGTTCACCTTCTTAACCGGTAAATCATTTTTACCCTGCACGACGTCGTTTGAGGTTGAAACACTCTCTGAATTAGAATTACCGCTCGAAGACCGTAAAATCTCCGCGGTAAACTCACTCTCCTCCCAACTGTTACTGCTTGTAGTGGTAGTGGCAGCGATATCCGACGGCTCATCTTTTTCGTCGAGAAACTCGCTGAACAATCTCCACCGTCCGATATCGCTCCCCTTTTCCTCTTCTTCTTTATCAGCTCTCTTCCAGTTCCAGAAGCTTCTTCTGAATAGCTTCCGTGAAAGACTCCGAGAGAGAAAATGGCCTTTCCTGGTTTTGATAGACGACGGAGAATTAACGGAGTAAAACGGAAGTTGCTTCTTCACGGCGTTAATCACCGCCTCCGAAGCTCTCTGAAAGGCGGAAATGGTAGTTGTAGTAATTGTTGTTGAAGCTGGTGGCGTTGCCGTTAACTTCGAACGCAGGCTTCGACTACGAAGACGGAAAAGTCGTTGCTTGGCGGTGATTTTTGTAGTTGAGGAATGATCTCTGAGTTTGAGATCGAGCTCGAGGAGGAATCGGTCGGTTGTACTACTACAGCATTGTCGGCGTGGAAACGATTTGAAACCGTTGGATGAGCAGGAGCTCAGATCGTCTCTAAGGTAATCTTTCAGCATCATCAACGGCCTTCGTTGAATCACAACTGACTTTCTCACCTTCTTATCATCATCAAATTCAATCGAAGCCATTGGTTAATTTCAAAAGTAGATAGTAGTAAAAAAAATATCAGAAATTATTGAGCATAATAAAAACGCCGTCGTATTCGACCAGATAGATACCAATACGGCTGCAATACCATAAAATGGATAGCATTTAGAACTTAGAGTGAAATAGAGAGAAAGAGTGGGGTTTTATAGGTGAGAGAGGAGGAAGAAGAAGCGTGGAGGGTTCTTGTTGGTGAAATTTGAATCTTAAGATAGGTTATTTTTATAATGTTTTTTTTTGTGATTTGAAATTGAAATTTTACTACTATGTATAGAATTTATTGCAATGTGTGGTGGGGGAAAGTATATATAGGTGCGGTTTGGATCCACGTCCACGGCTGTTTTCACGTTTTCAGTTTTTTTTTTTTTTTTTTTTTTTCTTGGACGCGCTTCTGGTACTGTTCACTGTCCATGAACAGTAATTTTAGGCTTATGAACAGTAAAAAATAGGGTAAACAATAACTTTTTACAAATTAAAAAATTATTTTGTTACAGTATTTTTAGTTTTCAGTTTCAGCAAAAATAAGTTGTATCCAAACGGACTCATAGTGTTTCAGAAACTCCAACTCAGCACACATGTGGTGTTTCTAAGACTAATAAGAAATTGACACCTAGCCTAAAAAAAAAAGACACATAGTGTATTGAGGTATTTAAAATAGAATGACTAAATTGGCCCTGAAAAAATTTCAAACACCCGCCATTTACCCTCTCTGCAAAACCAAAAACCAATTACTTTTCCTCCTTTCAAAATCAAATCTCTCTCTCTTCCCAGTCTCCACGCCACCATAGCCCCTACTCACTCTCAACACCAAACCCTGATAGCCACTTTCCAGCTGCAGTGTCTCCGGTGGCACAACACTGCCGAACATTGCAAAACCATCTTATGCTGGAAGCTTTCTTGCTCCCCTCACGTATAATATTTTGTTCCTCTCCTTCTCTCGCTTACTCTGCCCTAGATTAGTTTCTAGCCTCAGTCCCAGAGCTAGTCCCAAAAAACCCTAAGACTAAAATTACCCCAAATTGAAAACATTGAATTCGGTCTCTCCCTCAATTCCAGATTGTGTGGAGAAAGGATTTTGTGTTTTCTCAGGTAATTTTCTTCCTAAATTTTTTCTCAGGTTTCTCTCTTCACATCCCTCAGTCTTCACTGATAAGCCGCCACACGAGCTCCAACCTCTCCGTCTCTCTTTATTTTTCTTATCTTATTTTCTTCTCTCTTTTTTTCTGCTCAAAGGTCCCTCCTTTTTTTTTTTTATTTGTGGGTTTGGAGATTGAAAAATGGGATTTTATATTTGGGTCCAAGTGTGGAGATTTGAAAATAAGGGATTTTTGGGATTGGTATTTTGGCCGTGGGTTTGGTGTTTGGTTGTTTCTGTGGGGATTTTCTGATGTGGGTTTGGTGTTTGTTATGGCTATGTGTTGTGTATTGTGCTGATGTTGGTGTATGCATGTGAATCTCTGTTCATGTGATAGTTTTGCTATGGATGTGTGTGCTTGTTTAATGTAATGCTTGTGAACTCACAAAAAAAAATGGTAGCTTGTGTGATGTCTTGTGAACATGTACACAGAGATATGAAAATGCACTAGGTATGTAAAGCTTAAGCAGAACTAGCAACACTTTTTTTTTTTTTTTTTTGATACCAAAAAGGGAGAAAGCAACCCAACAGATTACACAACAGCTGGATTAAACCAGCTACAGTTCAGAGGCATTTGACATGCCAAGTTAGCAACTGACCAAACAGAATTAACAACAAGCTTAGGCACTAAGTACACTGTACACATCACAGCAAAGTCCATTTTGGTTCAAAAAATCTAAATCAGCTAGTCTGATCTGTTGCAGCCAGTTTGTGGTCTTCCTGTGCTGAAATAGATGGACTAAATGCCTGCTAGTACCTAGAAACAAAATATATTGGAAACCATGATTTTTAGCTTTAAGAGCAGCTTCTACCATAGCATCCAACAGCGCCCCACATGTTGTATCTGCTACACTACTATTTACACCATAAAACAAGCTATCTCCCTGCCTAGTAATAGCTTCATAAGCAGAAGCCCATCGGTTTGGCTTCCTGCTCCTAGCTCCAGCAAGTTTAACAATCAGCTGCCACTGCCCTGAGGATGAGTAGTGGTCTGGTTGAGGTCTGCTTGGCTGACTGGTGTGGCTTGGTTGATCAAGGAAAGCCTCTTTGCAGAACTAGCAACACTTGAGAAAAGAATGGATATTACCCTTTTAATGCAAATTAAAATTTTCTACGTGATTTACTTCACTAAATTAAATTCCAAATCTATAAATGCATAATCTTCTTACCCAACTATTATTTTGTTCTTCATGTTAACATACATGTGCATATGGCAATTTGAACTGAGGCAGTAAGCACAAAGAGTGACCTGACCATACTTCAAATATTTTAACTTTTAATTCCTTACCAGATTTGCTAGATAATTATACTTTCTTACATATTAGTTTGCTATTTTTATGGTTCTTAGCACATTGCCTGCTTTGTCTTTTTCTTGGTACTTTTTCATCATAATTGCAATGGAGTTTTATTTACCTACCCAAAAAAAAAATCCGGTATTGTTGTTGGCTATACTAATTATTACATTTTTGTTTCTTGTTGGATTATTGTAGGCGGTTGTCAACTATGTGCCCGTTTGGATTCAACTGAATCCTGTGTTCACGTTTTACGTTTTCCAGTTTTTTTTTTTTTTTTTTTTTTTTCCTGCGCATGAACAGTAAAATCACATGATTTTACTGTGCAGGGAACAAAAAATACTGTTTACGCACTGTTTATCACTGTTCACAGCACTGTTCACACACTAAAAAATATTAAAAATAGGTCCCACGGTACTATTCACACATTTAAAAATTATTTTGTTATAGTGTTTTCAGTTTTCAGTTTTCAGTTTCAGCAACAATAAATTCAATCTAAACGGACCCTATATAAGATTTTTCATTAAAGCGATGAAGATGTCAAATATGAAGCAGTGGGATAAATTAAAGCTCTGAAGTATCAATCAATGATGGATAAATACAAAATAGTTGTGAAGAAGTTGAAGTAGGCATCAATAGGGTCATAGCTATTTTTTGTAGTTTGTTTTGGTGTGTTTATGTATGCTGGCAAAACAAAAGCAGCCTATATGTTGTTACCTTGATGTAACTTTTTGAATAATGATGCCAATAATAGTGATGTATCAAAAAATTTATCTTTATGTTAGCTTTTGGTTTAGTAGACAATTGTAGATTAATGTTACCTTTTGTTGAGTTTATGAAGTTCAATGAAATTTAGCTTTATGTTAACTTTGATAATCATTGGGTGCCAAAGACAAACAACACCACTGATTATGGCAGGTAAACAACACTGTTGCATTTTATATAATCTAAATTATAGGTGTTACAGCAAACAAAAATGACACAATATATATAATCTAAATTCCAGAACTATGTCCAAAGAAAAAAAAAATCATACTCACAGAATAGGTATTTCATTTTGCAATGAAATTTTCAAGTTTGACAGAATAGGTATTCCCATAAGAGTTTCCATGCTATTGATGTAACAACATAGTCATGTATATCACCTAAATATGCAATCTATAAAAATGCAACTTTATTCAGGATAAATAGATGAGAATTATCACCTAAAGTTGCAGAATTATATTAAGGACAAAAAAGAATTCCAGAATTATTTGTGGGTACATAATCTATATTACCTAAAGCTCCAAAATCATCACCACCAATTGTATGTGGATTACATAAAATAGATTATTGTTAATGCCTAGTTATATGTTCTCAAATCCTCCAAGGTTTGTTCTTCTTCTTGGCTTGCATCCTTTGAATTTGAATCTTCAGCACTTGCAACAGCAACTATTGAATCTCCAGCACTTGTAGCAGCAACCCTTGCTTCTCCAGCCCTTGTAGTAGTTTCAGTTACAAAAACAGCACTTGTAGTTGCAGCAATTCCATCTCCAACACTTGCTGTACTTGTAGGTGTCTTCTAACCATTGGTAGACAATGTATCCGACATTATAAGTTTATAACATACAAAAAAATATATACATAACCATCAAAATATTAATCACCCTAAAAATAACATAGAGCACAAAGCTAACCTTGCCTCATTAAGATTCATGAACCTTCCCCCATGGTGAATCTCAAAATTTAAATCAGTAAACTCAACAAAAGCAATACAAAGTATGGGATTGGTGTCAACAACCTTCACACACAAAATGAACTTGCCATGCTTCTAAAAGTCTTCTTGTAAACACACTTGTACAGTTCTCCTCTGGAAAAACAAAAAAACAAATCCCCTTCCCCCCACCTATAAGCAAACTTAAAAAAAAAAAAAAAAAAAAAAAAAACAAAAATGTCCAGAACCTGCTGGTCCTCAGCCATAAACACATTCACACTCAAGTAGGCTTTATACCAATTATCAAAATATCATAATTTTCCATAATAAATCAACCAAAGACTTAAAACTAAGAAAATGACCAAAAGATAGATTGAATACCTCATAGGAGACTCTTAAGAAGAAACTATTTCTTAAAATCAATTCCTTCAGCAAAAACAATGAAACAAAAGCATCACATCCATCCCAGCACCATGAAAAAAAAATTATTACAAGGAATGAAACAAATTGTGAAAATTCCAAGTAAGCCAACACATATTGCAAACTTAAATGCATCTAAAAGAAACCATCTTTAACATGAATAGCTGAAAAAGAAAGAAAAAAATCTAACAAATAAATAATACTTGAAAATCAAGCACAACCATCAAATACATTAAATCAACTAAACAAAGAAAGAAGCTTTATTTCTCTACTTACAAAACTACATCATACTAACCACTTTTAATATAATCCAAAAGAACAATTTTTTGAAAAGAAAAGAAAAAAAAAAAACCTTTTACTGTATTATGAGTGCATCCATCCTCACTGAAGCATTTTATCAAACACTACAAGTTCCCTTTTTACATAAGAATGTATATGTCAATATATATATATTTTAAAAGGCACATATATTAGCAAAAAAATCCAGAAAATAAAATGAAAAAAGAGTGAGGTTAACCCTTCTTGCAAAGTCAGGAGTCGAAAGCGGCGAGAAAACTTTTGGCGTGTGGTTGGAAACAACAGAGAGACAATTTTGGGCATTTTTCGACGAGACAAGGTCGGTCTCGTCGGAACTGATGATGATCGGCGATGCTAGGTAGTGGCTGTCAAGGTTTGGAGTTGATAGAGGGAAGATGGAGGTGCTGGTAATTGGTGTGCTACGGTGGTGCAAGAGAAACAGAGAGAGGGCGTTTTCCGACGAGACAAAAGGTTAGTCTCGTCGGAACTGATGATGACTGGCAATGCTAGGAAGTAGCTGTCAAGGTTTGGAGTTGAGAAGGGAAGATGGAGGTGCTGGTGCGAGAGAAACAGAGAGTATGTGTGAGAGAAAGATGAAATTTTTTGTTTTGGAGAAGAAGAAAAGGAAGAGTGGCGGGATAGTGAAAATTTAGAGGGTATTTGTGTCTTTTTATTTTAAATAACCTGAGTTGCTGAGTTGTAATTTTTAATCCATGTGTCAATTTTGTATTGGTCTTAGAAACACCATATGTGTGCTGAGTTGGAGTTTCAGAAACACTATATACTTTCTCGTGGTGGAGGGTTTTTGGGAGTTTGGACTGGTATGAGAGCGAGACCAGTAGTTGACCTATTTAGAGCATTACCATCAGCTGTTCCATAAAAAATGTCATTTTAACACATTAAAAGCCTACTTTTTCATTTTACCACATTATTTTACAATATTCCATTTATCAGATGTTTTATTCTTCAATTCTATACATAATAATAATATTTACAACATATTAAGATAATATTTACAACTCATCAAACACAATCAATAGCCACCACACACAGTTGCCAACAACCAACAGCCACCACCACACAACCACCACATCCTCTCCATCCCAAGCCATCTCCCTCAGCTCCCACCCCCACATCCTCTCTCTCTTCCCCGATACTCTCTGCTACCTCCACACCACTCGCTCCCCTCAATTCCTTGGCCTCAAAACCACCGGCAACTCCGGCCTCCTTAAAGAGTCCGACTTTGGCTCCGACCTCGTCATCACCGTCATTGAACCTAGCCAACACAATCTGAACCCACACATCACCGTCTAAACCCACCCATCAAACCACAGCCAAAAAAAAGAAAAGAAAAGAAAAACCATTGCTAGAGAGAGATCGGCGTGGAAGTGATTGTCAGCATTGGCGTCGGCGTGGAAGAGCAGTGAGGGTGAGAGAAGAAAAGATGAGAGGTTGAGAGAGAGGAGAGGATTGGAGTCTTGATCAGACTGATGGAAAGATGAGAGAGAAGGAATAAAAAAATAATAAACAGATGTGCTATAATGTTCCGTACCGTGCCAAACTTATCACGGTACTGTAGCATGTGTCAAAATTTTGACACATTTGACACACCTCATGAGGCTTGAATAGTGGTGTTTGGTGTGTCAAATGCCAAATATTTGGCATTTGACACACCTGATGGTAGTGCTCTTACAACAATTAGTTGAAAATTTATATTGGCATCTGACACACCTGATGGTAGTGCTCTTACAACAATTAGTTGAAAATTTATATATTCTAATATGTCTTCCATGCAAAGTTGCAAAACTGTCCACTCTTCACGCACTTCGCCACGTGTGCATGTCCTTTTTGTGATATGATATGAGACTGAGTTACCATTTACATACCCTATATTAGGTTAATTTTATAACATACAATTTATGGCCTGTTTGGAAGTTTAAAAAATGAGGGGGAGTAGAGTAGAGGGAGGGAGAGTAATTCAATTATCTTGTTTGGAAGTTTTTTAAAGAAGGAAGGGGAGAAGTTTGGAGGGGTTTCAACCACCTCTAACCCCTCATTTTTAATTCCCCGAAATTGGAGAGATTTGGAAGGAGAGTAGAGTAGATAAATTATTGACTAGATAAATTTCTCAATTTACCATTTCTAAATTAATAATAGACCAATGTTGCAACTTGCAAGTCCATTTTCAAATAGGAGTAAATTTGTCTATTTTAATCATTTCTTCTCCTCTTCATCCTAATTTTTAAAACATCCAAATAAGGGGAAGGGCTAATTACTCCTTTCCCCCTTATTAATTTTAAAAACATCAAAACAAGGTGGAGGGGAACCATTCCCCTCTACTCTCCTCCCCACTACTCTCCTCCCCTCTACTCTCCTTTCTCTCTAAACTTCCAAACAGGCCATTAGTGTTTGTTTGATTTCGAATCCTGGTTGAGGAGATTTAATTCTAACCAAAATTTTTATTTCCTGTTTGTTTGAGAACAATTTATTGATATTAAACTAAGTTCCTGCTTAGTTTCTTAAAGGCTAATAACTCACTGATCATATGCCTCACTGTGACATTGTCTTCTCTTTATGTTTTCCGATTCCCATGATGCTTTTTACTATTGATTTCTTCCACCAAAAACATGTAACCTTTCTTTGACAATGACTTTAATGGTCTGTATATATATGTTAACAATCTTTGTCCTATAACTGTTGTTGCTATATTGCTTTGAGTTTTAATGCATTCTCGTTTATTACCCCAAAAAAAACTTCATTTAAAAGAGTTGGTACCGTTCGGAAAACAATTAATCATGAATTAACCAATACGACTAGAAATTTCTATTTTTTGTTTATTTTACACTATTTATTGTTTCTAACAAAAATATTTATGGTTCAAATTTCTCCAATTCCAACCATTATATTATAAAAAACATGGGCAACTAATGCTTATTTTGTCATAAATGTGCAGATAGATATGAGTTTTGCTTTTCTAGAGCCATATAGCTCAATCGTTGTTGTTGTTGTTTTTTTTTTTTTTGTTTTTCATATGGAAAAATTGAAAATTAAAATATTTTATTCTCCATTATATTTATCAAATTATTTATATTAAAAAAAAATCTGAGTTGTCCGAGGGCTAGCTACTGCCAAGGTAGTAGTAATGAGGCCGGCTTTAATCATACAGACCTAATTAGCTAAGCAATGGACTTCTATAGCTAGGTGAAGTACTAATTAGCTCCTCCATGCATTAATTGTATCATTAGCAAACGAATAATTAGGCAAAGTCTCCTTGTACGGAGAATCGATGGACTTAAAAAAAAACAGTTTTAGTAATAATGGAGGAAATAATTTGAATTTGAAGAGCATTTTATTATATAGTCATTATTAATAATTTTGTTTTCAAAATCACTTTGCACGCGTGCTTAGTGAGGAATGATTGCGTTTTTCAAATGGCAGAAATATAAACTAGAAGAGCATCCACATAAGTGGATGCAAAATCATGTAAAATAGAAAAAGACACAATTTTTACACATTTTGCCTAAAAAATGCTTCATATTAGTGCTTCTAAAAGTGTGTAAAAATGTGTATATCTCTACACGAGTTACAGTAACCGTGTAAATATACACGGTTACTGTAGCTCGTCCATTTATTATTTTATTAATTTCACGTTTGCTCCTTTTTTTTCTCTCTCTTTTCCGTGCTCAACGAACTCAGTAACTTCTCCTCTCCTCATCTTCTTCTTTTTCCTCAGATGCACACAAACACACCCACACACAAACACATCCACACAGACAAATCAACATAGAAATACACTTGCTCAAAAAAAAAAAAAAAAAAAACACAGATACACAAACACACCCACACACAAACAAACCCACACGGACAAACAACAAAGAGACAGATCGGTGCTTGATCGGAACGATTGGTGCTTGACTGGAACGATCGGATCTCGTGGGTCTTGCTTGATCGAAGCTCGTGGGTATGGGTCTTGCCTGATCGGAGCCTAATCAGAGCTAGGGAGATCTCGGATCTGATCGGTGCTTGTGGATCGGAGCTAGGGAGATCTGGTCGATGCTTGTAGATCGGAGTTAGGGAGATCTCAGTTAGATCTGATTTGGTCGGATCTGATCGGTGCTTGTGGATCGGAGCTAGGGAGATCGATGCTTGATTGGGTCTTGCCTGATCGGAGTTGTGGATCAGTGCTTGTGACCGAGATGGTGTGGATTAGACCGAGAGGAAAAGTTGATATGTGTTCAGAAATTGGTATAGAGATGGGTAGAGAGATGAGTATAGAGAGAGAGCAACAAATCTGAAAAAATGGGCAGAGAGAGAGAGAGAGAGAGAGAGAGAGAGAGAGCGTGCGCGTATGTAAAGGGGGGTAGTCGAGAGAAATAATAAAAAAATTGAGAAAATTGATTATTTAAATAAAAGAGGTGATAGAATAGATAAACTGATGTAAGTGTTTTGTAAAAATGAATGTGTAAAATAGAAAAAATAAGTTTTTAGTGTAAAAATAGATGTGTAAAATACACTAACTGATGTGGTTGCTCTAAAGGCGGAACAACATTAATTAGCACAACACATTATTTGAAGGTCCCAAGCTCTGATGTTTGTCCAGCAAAATGGATGTATGCGAGTGGCATGGGTCTGCAAAACCACGGGGTACGTGCCGTCCTGTGCATGAACAACTCTTTCAATCGATGTTGTCTACAACTTACACTACTACTTTAGCTGGTTACAAATATGCCTTATTGAGTTATTATTGTGTACGATTTTTTTATGCCCAATGTGATGTTTTTGAACTGTTTTTGAGTACACAAAACAGTAACACAGATCAGGAAGCAATTAATACCAATGACTCTAAAGTTAAAAAATATGTGATCCAATAGTTAAATTTTCAAAATTTACTTCCAATAAGAGAAGCGCTAAGCGTTGTTCATCCACTACAAGAAAGACTCAACTTCAACTTTTGCTTATTGATCAACCCAACATATTATTGCCTAAACTAAGCTTATTTTAAATTCACTGACAAATTCCTTTGTAAATTATACATAGAGGGAGGTTAATTTTGTGGCCCATAATATAACTAAATGCATGGGATTGTTTTGAGGAAATAATTCTCATTTCTTCCTTACTAGATTTTTGTCCTGTGGGTTCTGGTTAGCTCAACTAGTAAAGTTTCTGATGATTGAATAAGAGTGATTTGAGGTTCAATCTCAGCTTACACCAAAAATTGATTAGTGTTTTGGTTTGATGATAAAAAGTCACATTAGGAGCGGATGTCATAAGTTGAAACTTTCTATAAAAAAAAATGAAATTTGCCTAAGGTTTGAGGATGTAGATGGGATTAATTCGTTCTTTTGTTTGCTTGTTGATATTTCATTTCTATTTTTCTCAAAAAAAAAAAAAAAAAATCATTTTCTATGAATATCATACTTATCAAGAAATAAAATAAAAATAACTTGTCTTTATCCTTATTAGGGATGGAACCGAAATTTTATCTTTAAGGTTAAAGCATGAACAAAAATTATTTTATCATTAAAAAAATTGTAAATTTTTTAAAAGCACTTAAAACATGAAACACACACAATATTATGTGTAATATTCTTCAAACATCATCTAAATTTCAAAGTCACAAACTTTTAACTCTAAGTACATAACAACAATTAGCTAAAGTGTCAAACAAATTATTATTTGAATTAAAAAAAACAAACGATTTTTTTTTTAGGTTAAACAAATTAATACTGGTAGTACTTATGGATATTATGTGTAATATTCTTCTAACATCATCTAAATTTCTAAGTTAAAAACTCTTAACTCTGAGTACCTAATAACAAATAGCTAAGTGTCAAACAAATTATTATTTGAATTAAAAAAACAAACGAATTTTTTTTTAGGTTAAACAAATTAATACTAGTAGTACTTATGGGTGCATGTATTATGTAAAAGAGAGCACCAAACGTAACAATTTTTTAGGTGGAGGCATGAAGCACAGTATGGCTGTACTCAAATCCCAAAATTATAAACTTTTAATTTTAAAAAAGTACTATAAATATTCAACAATTGATATGTGCTAGGTGGTTGAGTCCTTCGGAACAACTTTCAATTTTGGAGTTGGTTTTCAGTATTAGAAGGGTCATATATGAATTCGATCAAATCTTTCAAATATGATCTATTAATATATGCAATGTGAATATTTTTAAATTTCTAGGAGAGGCATGGCCCCCCTCTGTTGTGGTCAAAGTTCCGCCTTCGGTCTCTATCCACTCTTTTAATCAAGTAACTATTTCATCCCACTTTTTATAATTATCAACAATTTCGTTTAAATTCCACTTTTTTTTTTTTTTTTTTATCATTTTATTTTTTAACACATCTTATTTCTCCCTCTTCATTCCTTTTCCACTAATCTTTGGATTTCTTTTTCTAAAATATCTTATTTTCCATCTTCAAATACAAATATCTTGTACTATTAACTTATGTTGAGTGGTTACACTTTCTTCTTATATCACCTTAAAGTCTTTATAGCATTTATATACTATTCCTATCCATTTATCAAGTAAGGATAAAATCTTGGCTAAAATGCAAAACTGACCCTCTTAACTTTTTTCAGATTTCATTTCAATCCTCTAACTTTGTTTTCGTTCATTTCAGTCCTTTAAGTTTCAGATTTATTCAATTAAGGCATTTTCGTTAGAGAGAGAGAGAGAGAGAGAGAGAGAGAGAGAGAGAATGTATATGATTTTGCATACCCCTAAGAAAAATTCCATTCAAATGTTGCTATTGGTTAGAGCTGTAAACGTATTGACTCTAGCTAATCGAGTATCACAAAATCCGGATTGTTTTTTTAATTAAATTCAGTTTTGAACATGTGCCAAGCTCTAGTTATTACTAAATTATATTAAATGTTTAAGCTAGGTTAATTTTTAGTCATCAAACTAAGGGCCGCTTGGATTGAAGGGGGAAGGAGGGAGAGTGGAGGGGAGTAAAGTTGAGTTGGCTGAAAATAGACTAATTTTGGACCAAATTTACTCTATTCCCCCTCAATCCAAACAGTTTTTTCATAAGCTTTTTGACTTGCCTTTTCTTTTCTTATACTTATATAGTGAACATTACAAATAAATTTTTTTAACATTTCGTAAATCTATACTAATAATTGAAAGATAACAAGCTTGAAGCTTTAACAATGGCGGATTGAGAGAAAAACAGAGAGAAAAAATGATGAATGAAGAAAAGATTTCTATTCAAGCTTGTTAAATGAACACTACGTATACATCCTCTATTTATATCTTACAAAGAATGGTAACCGCCCTAGAAGCTTCTAGAAGGTTCTAATCTAACCACCTATAACAGACTCCTACCAAAACTGACTAAAGATTACAGCTGTACATCTCAGATAAATATCTACAAATATCTACAAATATCTACTCTATTCATAATTGAACCCAGGAGAGGAGAAACAGAGCACGTCTTGAATTTGTGAAGAGGGAAAAGCCTTTGATCAAAACTGCACCGTCTGGTTTAAAGGTTTAATATGACACGCGTGTATAAATGTAAAACGACGTCATGTCTCATTAAAGTAAAACACTCCGTTTTAACTCTTCACAAGTAGCCGTTGCAAAACTAGCCGTCATGCTTTGAGTTTTCAACCTCTGTTTCTTCAACTTCTATAATACTACTTTCAATAATTAATAACTAAATTATATAGTATTTGAGTAAATTATATAGAATGATTTTTGTTTTTGAACTGATAAAATTAGATTCAACAACTTTGTATTTTTAAAATTGTATATAATTTTACTACAAAATGGATATTTATAAGATCATAATGGATATGAATGTTATAGCATATTCATTATGTTTAAACTTGACTTGTTTTATATGTAGGCAAGTCTAAACTTAAGCTTTAGTCTAGCTCATTTGTTAAATAAATAAATATAAACAAAATTTTTTTTTTTTAAAAAAAGTGAAGTCCGAATATTTGCTCATAAAGAAAACTGAATAGTGCTTGCTCTTGAAGTAATACTCTATTATTACACCTAATAATTTTTGAACATGTATATTGATTCACGAAGAAGCTTGACAACTTAACTACTTTGGTAAAAATTCAGACATAGTTAACAGGCTTACAGTCTTATGATTCTATTTACTAATTTTATTTAAGTAAACAGTCTCATTCAATTATATATGTTGAATGAGTCCAACTGGTTTAGCTAGACACAATCAAATTGCTCTGAATTCGTTTCTCAAAAAAAAAAAAAAAAAAAAAATTGCTCTGAATTCTGTTGAGTGAAATGAATCATCCTCCGAGGCCTTGGCTTGTCTAGTCACTTCTTGACTAGGCTTAATTTCCAAGAAGTTTAAATAGTACATTGATGACATCTTATCCTCCGAATATCTCAAAAGTCAAAAGAAATCCCCCATATATAGCCTATACCTGGTTAGCACTTTTCAATTTTGTTGCTTTGTCTTTCCCTTTCGTGTCATTTCCTCATTGGTACTCTGCTATTTATAATTAATGGTAATGAAGTATTCCTAAGGCACACATTAACAAATTCGTTTTTGAAAAAATTTTATCGAGAATTGAAAAAACTGTCAAAACTTTTTCAATTCTCAATAAAACTTTAAAAAAAAATGGTATATTATTGTGTGCCTTTAGGGCACACGTTAGTAAAATCCATTTATAATTAACGGTAATGAAGTATTCCTAAAAATTCAAGCTGGGCCATCCACTTTTTTAGTGCTTACTGCTTAATGGCAATTTTTTACAAGTATCTCCCCGCGCCTTCATTGAAACCTCTCACCAATAATTACTGAAGATGTGCAGTTTATGTTGCGTCCCATCACCCTTGTCATGTAAGTGACTTTGTTGATTGGCCATAGATAGTGGAGATGCCTATCATTAACATTACCACAAAAGGATTAGCAGAATTGTCCCATAATGCCTGCTCCTAATCATGGATTATTTATATGGTTTCAGTACAAAGTGTTAAGGATGTTTTGCAAGAAAAAAAAAAAAAGTGTAGCTTTTTACTCTCAATTAGTAATGAAATTGATACATTAACGAGAATATTAGGGCTCTCATAGCTGTCCCTATTCAAGTCAATTAGAATTTGGGTGCTAATTACCTATATCTCTAGCTCTGTACCAAATACCAATCAATCGATTGAATTGAAACAATATGTAAACAAAGAAAAACACTACAAGGTGGAAAAATCTAAGATTGCACCCTTTTATGTCACAATTTAATTTTATGTGTCAAATTATGAGGGGGTGAAGAAAAGGTTTTAGGTATATATAAAGCGACCACTTGACATAAAAAAATTGTTATAAAAAATGAAGTGATTTTAGAATTACTCGCTATCCAAACTTGTCAGACTCAAAAACTCCACAATGACACCTGGGCATCACTCTCCATGTCATCCCAGTTGATATTATTACTATCCCCAACACAAGGAGGTGGAGATATTAGAAGCCCTTCAGCCATATTCACCAACAGGCCAGGCATGTCATACAGTTCCTCCTCATCCAAATACACCACATTTTCTTGTACACTTGCTTTCTTCTCCACCACAGCACTCTCACCACAGCTTCCTAAAACCTCTTCACAATTCTTCACTTCCTCATCATCATCACCACCACCGCCACCACATTCCCCACCAAACTCTCTAGGCCGAAAAGCCTCCGCCGCCTCCGCCGCAGCCCTCCTTATGTCCATGGCATCCTTTGAAGCAGGCATACGCAACCTCCAAGCTGAGTCCGCGAAGTTGAGACACGCAGACTTTCCCCGAAGGACCAAAGCAGCCACATCATGAGCCCGTGCTGCCATTTCTGGAGTTGGGTACGTCCCGAGCCATATCCTAGTCTTCTTCTTCGGCTCACGCACTTCACAAACCCACTTGTTCTTGTTCCTCTTCCTCACTCCTCGATAAACTGGGTGGCGTGTCTCCTTGAATACTCTTCGACCCGCACACTTCTTGGGTGTCCTCGAAGCTAGTATAACTTCTTCGTCCGAGTACTGAGCACCTTTGTGAGTTGAAGCTGAGGTGCCACTTCCAGCGTCGGATAAAGAAGAAGTCTCTGCTTTGTCAAAGGGAAACGAGTCAGACCCAAATGGATGAGGGTCTGAGTATTGGCTAAAGATATTCATTTGAGAGTGACTACGAGTACTGATTTGTTTTCAAAGTGATTTGCTTTGCTAGTTGTTTTTTGTTAATTTGTGAGGTTTGTGTTCGTTCTTGGTTTTTTGAAGCAGCAAAAGGAGTGAGTGAGACTCCTTTTATAGTTTGGTGTGGTAGAGACTGGTACACGAGGGTGACACCTGAACACGAACACGGAGTTTCATAGGTTGCCAGTGAGTTCCCAACTCCTAAAAGTCCTATTAGGACCACTGGTTTTGTCAAAGTAAAAAAAATAAGATTTTTAAAATACTTAACTACTAAGTAGTTGTTGGTTTCACACCTTTGACTCTTGAACACGTGTCCGAATTCGCACACAAGCCGGAAACCTCCACATAGTCCACTCTCTCCAGTTTGCTGTACGTAGTAAACCAAGTGTTCAGAGCGTGTAGTGAGCTGTTGACGTGGCAAGATCTTAGGCTAGTCTCACTCAAAATTGCATGTTTTACTTTTCCACTTTTTCGATCTAGGCTGTCAGCTCACCCCTAAGTTTTAACATCATTACTTTAATAAAAAAATAAAAAGGGGAGAAATTATCGTCATCCGTTACTATAGAGTAGTAGTTGATTTGTTCGTCATAGATAGTACGTAGTTACTCAAAATAGCACGTTGTAAGCAACGGCATGCCACGATTTTACGGTGAAAATGGGTAACTAGCAGTAAAAAACCAATTATATAATTAATAGGCTCAGTTTGGAAACTATATCATTTATTAACAACTCGAGTGTATACTTACCTTATATCGGTTACAACCCAGAAACCTTCTCCCAAAATTATCCACTGTCAGACTTGTTCTCAGCACACAAGTCTCATATGTACACATATGCCCACTTGAACCTGAGTAATTTCCACTCGAAGAAGACATTGATTATCAACTTCCTGTGAATCAAAGCTACCATCAAAACTTGGAACCCCAGCTCAGAACCATAAAGCAGAAATGTCGTACCTAGTGATGATCTATCTTCGAATATTCAATGCCTCAAGACAACCCAAAGTCAGAACCTCACCCTCACACGAAAGCACGATCAGAAAAATCAAAACCCCAGCTCAGTACAAGGGATTTTCGCGTTTCTAGGGCTCGTGAGGAAAATAGAGTGAGTTCTTGTTGTTTGATTCGTGTTATGTTCTAATTTAGAATAAAAAGGTGTTTTTCTAACGTCTGAGGATGAGGTGGGTAATGGGGGGGTAACGGATTGAAGTACAAGTGGGCAAAGTGTAAAGTTTTAAACCACGGGTAGGCAAAGCGCAAACGGGCCAAACCTCAGGTGGGTTTACTGTAATTATCCCAAATAAAAAACTCATAAGTACACGAATCCCAGTATTATAACAAAAACTAGGGAAAAAAAAAGGCGTGGAATTTTTTGTTTTTTTATAATTAACATTATGTTTAAAGGAAGAAAAAGAAGAGAAAAAAAAGGGGCAAGGATAAGAATAAAAAAAAGGGACAAATAATGTATCATATACGTGTTTTGATGTAAAATAAAAAAAATAAAAAATAAAAAGATGATAAATAAACTTAAAAACTTGTTTTCTAATATATTTTTATAATTATAAATTATTAATTCTTAGATATAAAAGTAACTTTTACAAAATATTCAAAGCCATTTTACTTTCTACGAGGGTATAAGATTAATGTGGAGGGACGAGGATCCAAAACAGCTAATGAGATAGGTAAAGGCATTTATAAGGAAGTAAACCTTGGGAAATATTGGCGGGATGTTCTCGGAGAGTACACACCTAACTCATGGAGAGGTTGAGCAACCATAATTGGCGAGTGCACCGAGGACACTTACCTAACCTCGGAAAGCCGAGAATCAGAGTTAAGGGAAGCACGGCGCTACCCAAGGGTGGAAAAGGGCCGGGTAACTTGGCATTGAACAAGAAAGAGAAGAAAAAGGAAGGACAAAGTAGCCCTCCCCTCCGCATTAAATGCATTGCAACCACTTAGCTAGCCGCATTAATGGGGAAGTGACCATGAACAGTGCCCACATAACTCACGCCTAAGTATAAAGCCTTCTAGCAAGGCCCTGATGGGACAAGTATTAGGAAAGTCTGATCCTAACCCTCTAAATGTAAAGTCTCGATGCATTTAGCTAACTATATAAAGCCAAGAAGCACTTGGAACTGGGAGAGGCTAGTTTAGGGTAAGAGAAAAACAGGAGAGAAAGAGAGAGATTATCCAATTATAACCTCTTCCTCAGACCAAACCCGAGGATGAACACTTAGCCATTTTAGGGCTTTTTCTCATTTAATACACTTACTCATACTTGGAACTAATTTGATTATCATTAGCTATCATATAATTGGGTATTCAAAGGTTGACCTTGCATCCTACCTCTAAAAAATGAATTGTGTGAGCAAATAGTAATACATTAACATTCACTTGATTCGTTAGCTATCTATTTTTTGCCCGCCACAATTAATTTTATATAAAAGTTAAATTTTTTTTTCTTTTAGACATGACAGAATTGGACTCAAATCTGTTTATCTGCTCAAAGCCAAAAAAAGAACACGGATATGAGTCAAAAAAATTAACCTTTTAAAAATGAGTCAGATATGAGTCGACATGGTTTTTTTTTTTTTAGGGGTTAGCGACCCATTTTTTGTGAAGGATTAAAAAAATAATTCTTTTTTGACCTATTTTTTCATTGTTCACCAAAGTTATATTAAATTAATGTATTATAGATGAAGAAATTGACAAAATTAATTACTAACTTAATGTACAATTTTCAAGTATTCAATGTTGGATCTACAACTGCATTGAGTTGATTGAGGCACATTGGATTGGGTTCAAGTTACAACTGGTATAATTCTAAGCAATATTACACCATTCAATAACTTATTATTGAATTCATATTTTGAAAATTCAACTGTTAAATTGCATGTTCTATATGTTCTTAACATGCATACCAAATTTCATGCCAATCAGATGTAATTTACCATTCGATCCATAAACTAATCTTTTATGCATTATTTCAAACAACAAAAACTTGAATTTAAATAATTAATAGATGACATGGCTATTGATCTTTGATCATCTTGAAATTTTGTAAACATGAAGAATATACAAAGATAATGTAATTTAACGGTGGAGGGTTAAGGAGGTTCCTTGGAGTGTCAAAGATTCTGGTTTATGTGAATGAGAAGTTCATGAAGCAAATCATTGTAGAAAGAATTTGTAAGTTCTGAAAAATTGTAACCGCAACTTGATAGTAAATTGTGTCCTTGGACTGGTTTTTCCATTGAAGAGGTTATTCTTTGATTTTTCACTTCCTTGCCAAATCTGTGTTAGATTATTTATTGCTTTGATTGATTTGATTTTTGAAAAACTGTGATGGAATTATATATCTGGGTAGATTGTTTTACAACTGGTGTGAAATTCAATTATTCTGTAGTATTAATCACATTGGGGCCTGAACATAAATTTTTAGTCTTCCTAATTTCTATACCAGCCCTTTGATATATAATTTTATATGACAATTTGTTTTCTGGGATGTTAGAGTACTCTTCAAGTCTCTAGAGTGAAGTCTATCCTAGAAAATTACCACACAAGCAGGTCAAAACAAGTTATGAGACTTCTTAACAAGACAAACTTCTTGTCTGTCATCTGTTGCTTCTGTTTAAACTTAGGCTGTGCCATAGACACCATTAGATCTTCTCAATCCATTAAAGGCCATGAATACATAATATCCAATGGAGAGTACTTTCAGACTGGGATTCTTCAGCCCTGTAAATTCTACCAATGGGTAACTTGGAATATCGTATAATAACGTTTCTGTATTCAGTGTCATATGGGTAACTAACAGACAAAAACCTCACATGGGTTCTTACTATATTCGACGATGTTTGCGTTTGGAGAGAAGAGGGTAGAGAGAGAAGGTTTGGGAATGGGAATTGGGGATAGAAAGGAAAGGAAAGGAAAGGATTTTGGAGAGTGGAAGGGTACTCCACTCTATGTGTGTGTGCTTGGAGAGTGGAAGTATTTTTTTGTGTGGTAATTACAAAAATCAAGTACTGTGTAAATGTTTTATTTTTATTTTTTTAACAAATTTGATATTATTAGATGGAATTGAGAGATCAAATTGGACTAAATAGATCGAATTAGACCGAAATGGACTGATGTGAACTAATTTTTTTCTTTAATTTTAATTTTAATTTTAAATTATTGGTTTAATGAGCCATCTCTCCTTGTGGATTTTATTTTTTAGGTACACTATTTCTTAGTTATTATGCACATGATAATTACCGTTGAAGGAAACTAATGCATTTATTATAATGACACTAAATATTTTTGGTAGTTGTAGGCATATTAGGCCAGGAGCTCACTATTTATGTAGATATTGGGCTTAAGGCCCAACCCAAGGACGAGGGGTCATCCAAAGAGGAGTAAACTTTGCCAAAAGAGTCTGTGTTAGTAAATGAAGAAGTTAGTTTTGGTCATAATGGCCCAGAAGGGTGGGCCGAGGATGAACGCCTCCTCGGCTAATCAAGGCCGAAGTCAGTAGAGCTGGTCTGCAGTTCAAGGGAACATTCTAGGAAATTCTGTTAGTATGGATAGGCATTGCAAAAACATAGGACAGGGGGAAGTCCTTAAATATCTAAGGAAAAAGCTGCTATCACCGTATTAAATGCACTGCAGCTAACTCTATGGCCGCATTAATGTGGAGGTGATACCTGAATAGTGGTTACCAAGCTTACAGCTACTACACAAGACTTATGGAAGGTGCTGATGGGACAAATATCAACACCAGCCATCTAGCATGCACGTGGAGGACGAAGATGAAAGGAGAAGAGAGTATAAAAGAAAAAGGAGGCAATGGGAGAAAGGTATTGGAAAATCAAGAGAGAAATACTGTAGCAATCAAGAATCAAACTTGTAATCAAATCTAAGAACAATATATAAGAACTGATCTCCTCGGACCTTGCCGAGGATGACTTTCTGTAGTTAAAATTTGTCTATCTTCTTATCCTTGTCATTTGGATCCACTTTATTTGTTGTCCAATTCATTCTAGCCCAATTTTCTAACCCACTCTCTACAAATTCATTGTTTTGGGCTTTTTGGGTCTAAGTCCATCCATCCTTTGAGCTAGGGATTCAAATCTGGTCCTTACAATTGGCGCCGTCTATGGGAATTATTGGTGCTGTAGTGAGTTTAATGTTCAACAATGGTAGGTTCGGGTCCAAACCAGGCAGAATCTATGGGGTCTCAACGTCAAGATCACTTCCGTGATCTTGAACGGAAAATGGACTGGGAGGGGAGTGTACATACTACTCATATTGGCAGGAGCCATTCTTGGGGGTGGTAGCCACCTCTCCCATGAGAAAAAAACCAAGGCCATGCAGTTAGAGATTAATCACTTAAAGAGAAGCTTGCGCCACGAACGGAGAAAGCGAGCTCCTTTCACCTCTGACTTCTCTTCCGATGGCGAAAAGGATGGTAGCTATAGGCGCAGATCAAGGACTCCTCCTAGTAAGTCTTTCTCGTATGATGAAGACTACCATCACGAGCGCAAAAACAAAGATTCGTCTTCGAGAGGCCTGGGAAATGATGCTATGAGCAGGGCACTCAACCAAATCTCCAGATCACCTTTCACGCACAAGATTGAGGGAGGGATGCTTCCTCGGTGGATCACCAAGCCCACATTCACCGTGTACAATGGCCGAACAAATCTGGTGGAGCATGTGAGCCACTTCAACCAAAGGATGGTTGTGCACTCCAAAAATGAGGCCTTGATGTGCAAGGTCTCCCCTTCCAGTTTAGGGCCTGTGGCGATGAGGTGGTTCGATAGCCTAACTGCAGGTTCCATTAATTCCTTCAGAGAGCTCACCCGGGCCTTTGGGTCCCGCTTTATCACATGCAGTAGGGTCCCTCAACCTTTAGACTCCCTGTTGTCTATGTCAATGCGAGAAGGGGAAACCCAGAAAACGTACTCGAACAGATACTGGGAGATGTTCAATGAGATAGACAATGACTTTGACGATGTGGCTGTTAGGACTTTCAAAGTCGGCCTACCTACAGAGCATGGGTTGAGGAAGTCTTTGACCGGGAAGCCTATTACCAGTGTACGCCAACTCATAGATCGAATTGATAAGTATAAGAGGGTCGAGGAGGACCAACAGCGAGATAAGGGAAAGTGTAAGGTTATCCCTCAAGAGAGGAGGGATTTCAGGTCGGACCGCTATAACAATAACAGACCTCGGAGGGATTTTGTTGGGCAATCTGGGCCTACAGCTCCTCAAATGGTTAACACTGTGTTCCGAGAACCAGTGCATTAAGCTTTGGAGCAGATCAAGAACGAGCCATACTTCAAATGGCCGAACAAGATGAGTGGAGACCCCTTGAGACGTAATTAGAGCCTTCATTACCAATACCACCAGGAGCGGGGGTATACCATCGAGGATTGCAGAACTCTGTGGAATCATCTGGAGCAACTAGTTAGGGAGGAAAGGTTACAGCATCTTTTGTACCGTCCCAATGGGCAAGGAGACCAATCAAGGTCAGGAGCTTAGGGGAATGCTTATTCAAGGCCCCCGTTAGGTACAACCAATGTCATCTTTGCTGCATCTGGGAGAATTGGCTCTCGACCTTCCAGGGTAATGTCTGTAGCTCGGATAGCAGCCGAGGACACTAAGCCTGAGCCGAAGAGAGCTAGAGTGAAGATCCAACATGCGCTGAGTTTCTCGGACGAGGACAAGATAGGAACCATCCAGCCACACGATGATGCTTTGGTGGTCACCCTCAGAATAAGAGGGTATGATGTGAAGAGGGTAATGGTTGACCAGGGCAGTGCTGCAGAGATTATGTATCCTGATTTATTTAGGGGGCTGAATTTAAAGCCCAAGGACCTAACAACCTATAATTCACCTTTGGTAAGTTTTGATGGAAAGGTTGTCATTCCAAAAGGTCAGATTAGACTGCCCGTGCAGGCTGGTTCAGAAGTGGATGAAGTGGACTTCATTGTGGTGGATGCATACTCTCCCTACACGACCATTGTGGCAAGGCCCTGGCTTCATACCCTAAGGGCCGTTTCGTCAACCCTGCATTTGAAAGTGAAGTATCCATTAGGGGACCGGATTGAGGAGCTGGCAGGGAGTCAGTCCATGACTAGGTAGTGCCTCGTGGCTACAATTATGTGTCAACCTTTGGCGGAGTCCTCGGCCTCTGCTGAAGAAGACTTATAATAGCCAAAGTCTCCGGTGTCACCTATAGATGGGCCAGCTGAGGAGGCGAAATGTGAAGATTTAGAGAAATTTGTTGTAGGTAATGACTTGGAGAAGTTTTTTCAGGTTGGGGCTCAACTACTGCCTCGGGAAAAGGAAGAATTGGTGGAGTTTCTCAAAAGGAACGTTGATGTGTTCGCTTGGAATGCTTACAAAGCTCCGAGGGTGGATCCGAGCTTCATTTACCATCATTTGAACGTCAATCCATCTGTTACCCCCAAGAAACAACCACCTTGGCGCTCATCTAAGGATCATTCTGACGCCGTCAAAGACGAGATGATAAAGCTTAAGCAGACCGGGGCTATTAAAGAGGTGTTCTACCCTGAATGGTTGGCTAATATAGTGGTGGTAAAGAAGAAGAGTGGGAAGTGGCGTGTATATGTAGATTTTACGGATTTGAACAAAGCCTACCCAAAAGACCCCTTCCCCATGCCTCGGATTCATCAGCTAGTGGACGCACTATGGGCCATCCCTGGATGAGATTTTTGGATGCCTTTCAAGGGTACCATCAGATACCTTTAGCCATAGACGATCAAGAGAGGACAACTTTTGTCACCCCTATTGGGAATTACCATTATAAGGTGATGCCCTTTGGTTTAAAAAATGCAGGGGCTACCTACTAAAGGATGATAACCAGGATGTTTGAGCCACAGTTAGGGAAAAACGTTGAGGTCTATATAGATGACATGGTGGTCAAGAGCAAGTTGGATTTTGAGCATGTCAATGACCTCGATAATATTTTCGAGATCTTGAGGAGACACAAGCTGCGACTTAATGCTTCCAAATGTTCATTTGGTGTCGGATCAGGGAAGTTCTTAGGCTACATGGTCACACACCGTAGAATTGAAGTCAACCCTGACCAAATTAAGGCAATCAACAACTTGTAACCACCTCGGAATCCCAAAAAGGTCCAAAGGCTAACTAGGATGACTGCTGCTCTAAACCAATTCATCTCTTGTTCAGCTGACAGGTGTAGGCCTTTCTTTCAGTTGTTGAACAAATGGAAGGGATTTGAATGGACCGAGGAGTATGTCCTGCCTTTCCAGCAGTTGAAAGAGTACCTTTCTCAGCCGCCCATTATGACCAGGCCTGAGGTGGACGAGGTTTTGTTTGCTTATGTTAGGACATATGTGTTTCACATGTTAAGAGCATATGTTATGATTTTATGTAATTGGCTAATCCTTTGACAAAACGCACTTTACTTGTATTTGGGTAGATCTAGGATGTGTTTTAAATACTTCAAAAAACCATGTTTCAAGATCAAGTGTTAAAGCCTTCAAGTCTATCCAAGAAAACAAGCTGAAAGTGCAAAATCATTAAAGCTCGACTGCTGGCTCGATAGCTGCATCTATCGAGCTTAAGAAAGCTGTTTCAGCCCCGTGTGCTCGACACCTGCTCGACAGCTACTCGACACCTTCTATCTGTCGAGGTTTATGAATTTCAAAATCTTGATCTGATTTTCTTGGGATCCGTGATTATATGTTTGGGCTTTCTTTTCTTCTAACCCTAAACATATAAAAGGATTGTTTTAAGGGTCGTCAAAGTGTTCACAAGTTGCACAAGCATTGAGCAAACCTTGTTCAAGCAAATTGTGACCGGAGACAAAGTTCTTGCCCTTGTTCATCTCTTTCTCTTCAAGAAGTTGCTGTGTATTTGCACCATAGGGTTTTGTGACCAAGCATCTTCTTGATCTTCTTCGTGCGGATGAACTGAAGAACTTTGCAGCCAACAACCTTCTTAGTTGGTGATTGAAGTCGCGTACTAGGATCCGTGCATTGGTTAGTCACGTACTTGGGAGCCGTGCATCAAAAGAGGGGAACTGTTACTACAGAACAAGTCCAATTGGGTATTGGGGTAAGGGTTCAACTGTAGGTTGGTAAGGTACTTGGGATTCCTTTACTTGTAACCGCTTGTTGTGATAATAGTGGAGTTTCGGGAGTGGTGACCTGAAAATCACCCGGTGGGGTTTTTGCCGTTAGGTTTTCCCCATTCGTAAACAAATCACCGTGTCATTTATTTTCCACTACATAATTAGTTTATTGGTGATTTTTTTGTGCTACCACGCGTTTGCATGATAAATTGATTAATTAATAACTTGGCTAATTAATTAATTAATTTTTATCACAAGGGGTCAATTCAGTTTGTGGCCTATCAAGTGGTATCAGAACAGGCACACTCTGATTAGGTTTTAATCTTTACTGTGTTTGATCCATTAACCCCTGTTTGTCATGGATAGAGGACAGTCATTAATTATACCTCCTTTATTTGATGGCACTAACTATGCATACTGGAAAGTACGTATGAGAGTTTTTTTGCAGTCTCTAGATGAGAAGGTGTGGCAAGCTGTGGAGATAGGCTGGACTAAGCCAACAGAAGCGCCGGCCGATTGGGATGATGCGAAGATCAAGGCGGCAAAATTCAACAGCAGGGCATTGAATGCTCTATTCAGTGCAGTCACCAATAAGGAGTTTAAGAAGATATCCTCTACTGAAACTGCCAAGGAGGCTTGGACCATCCTCCAGACAACCTATGAGGGTACAAAGGCTGTCAAGGATTCAAAGCTACAGAGGCTCACTACAAGCTTTGAAGAGATTAAGATGGAGGATGATGAGTCGTTCGATGAGTTCTATGCCAAGCTAAAGGACATAGTGAACTCAACCTTCAATCTTGGGGAAACCATTCCTGAACCCAAGATTGTGAGGAAAGTGCTCAGATCTCTGCCTGAGAGATACCAAGATTACAGATATCGAGGAATCAAAGGATATTGACAAGATTCCTTTGACAGAGCTGGTTGGTAATCTACAGACTTACGAACTAGGGTTAACAAAGATTGGTAAGTCAGGCAAGAGCAAGAGCATGGCACTGAAGGCCAAGAACAGTGAGACAGATGAGTCTTCAGATGATGAAGATTCCAAGATGAAGTCCTACGTCATCAGGCAATTCAAAAAGTTTATGAAGAACGCAAATGGAAAGCGCTTCGACAAAGACCGCAAGTAATCAAGTTCTTCTCAGTTTAAAGGCCAAGACAAAGGGAAGAAGGATGCTAAGGAAGGTGGTCAGTACACTGTCCCTGCAGGACCTAAGTGCTTTGAGTGTCAAGGCTTCGGTCATATGAAACATGAGTGTCCTACTTATCTTAAGAGCATTGGGAAGAGCAAGGCACTTGCTGCTACTTTGAGTGACACCGAGCTTGAGGATGATTCTGACAGTGAGGATGACGGAATCCTAAATGCCTTCACCGCCACTGTCAATCCTATTGAGGGGATTGTTGAAAATGTGGATGAAGAAGAAGAACTGGTGGACTCTAAGTTTGAGAAGATGGATGATCAAGATGATATCCATACAGCCTATGAGAAATTATACAAGCTTTCTGAGAAATATGAGAAACTCTATAAGCTGGCCACCAAGAAGCTCAGTGATGTGGAACTTGATTGTGAAGATATTTCAACAAAGTTTGATGAAGCTAATCAGACTATAGGAGCACTAAGATTCGAGAACAATTTCTTGGCTGAGAAGACCAAGAAGCTTGAAGCAGAGTTGTTTCAAGTCAGAGCTCAAATGGAGAGGACTTCAAGTGCAAAGCTTGATGAGATGCTCAATCTTCAGAAATCTGCTTCTGATCAAACAAGTTTGGGGTATGGTCTTTCTTCCTCTAATATTGCTTCTACTAGTTCTACTGTTTTTGTTCCTCCTGCTAATAATGTTGAAATTGAGAACAATAATGTTAAAACTGTGTTAGCTAGTGAGAACTTAGACAAGAATAAATCTATCTTAGGAGCACCCTCTAAGCAAGATAAAAAAGAAGCTAAGAACCCTAGGGCTAAAAAGGCTAACTCGCATAAACCTAAACAGAAGAAGTAGCATCTCTGTCATCATTGTGGAGCTGCCGGTCATACTCGACCAAATTGCTATAAGTGGCTTGCCACTCAACAGAGCAACGGCATGATAGCATCTAGAAGCCAAAATCAGCTTCAATCCTCTCTTGCTCCCCTTGGAGATCTTCTCAAAGCCCTCATGTTCCTTTCAAACATAAACGGTTTCAATTCTTCCCCCTCACTGCGGGTTCAAGGGTTTAATCAAAGGAAAAGTTCTTCCAGGGTGTGGAAGGAAAAGGGCTCCAAGTGATTCTATCACTTTCTTCTCTCTTCTTGTTTTTGTTTGCATTACTTGTGTGTTTTGCTTTACTGTTTTAAGTCAGTCTAGTTTCTATGCTTTGCTTTGTTTAACATGTTTTTGTTTGGTTATTTTTCAGTTTTTGCTTTGTTTTGTTTTTCATATAAAATTTTTTTTTTTTGAAAAATCAGAAAAATACAAAAACAGTGTGTGTTTTGGGTACATTGGTACTTGTGTACCTTGGATGGCCATTGATACAAAGTTTTCTAAACTTTGTATCTCTTGTAGCTTAGATGAGCATCTCTATGCACAACTAAGCAAGTGAGCTTTGTGGCTCTTGTTTGTGATGAGTAAGATTAAGTTGTCTCTTGCACTTAACACTTGTATCACTCTTTTTGACGAGAAAGATTAGAAAATCCTAAGAGAAAGGCATAAATAACCATCTCACCACTGTTGCCCGCCAATCATAATGACACCTGTATTCTTCGGCATAGCAAAAGTGCAGTGTCAATGACATTTGTGTGCTTAGGCATAGCAAAATTGGAATGTCATATATCATTGGGTATTTCTTTTCTCTCTCTTATATGCCCATGCATGATATGCTTAAAAAAAATAAAATATGCAAAGAAAATCAAAAGCAAAAAGATCAAATATGCTTTAAATATGATTGCAAGCGTGTTTTCTAGGAGATATGGGAGTTATAGGATGTACCTCGAAGGTGATAATCCCCATCAAGCAGTTATGATTGTGTGTGAGTTAAAGTGATTTTCTCATATCTCAAATTGTCATAACATGTATACACTTATGCAATCTTGCGATGTTTTTCACACACAACACGCAATATTCTTTGCTACTCTTGATACATGTGCGAGTACAATGTGATTTAGCCATCACAAGGTTTTACATGTGTTAATGTATGCTCACTAAACTATCTTAACTTGTTTTTGAAAAATAAAATCGGTTAGACTTGTTTAGTGTGTGCGTGTGTTTTTGGGATCCATGTGCTTAAAAATTATTGTTGAGAGATGATTTTAAGAGCTTATTATGTTGATTGGATCATTGGTTGAGTTGCATGCTTGATTGCATTCATATCTGTGTTTTTCTCTCCTCGAAAAACTGTTTTTGGAAAAACTGGCTCGACACCTCCTCGATACCTCATCGATAGCTGGCTATTTGTCGAGCTTCCTCAGCTTTTTCTTATCGCAATCTCGCTAGCACCTCGACACTTGGTGGATCGATCGAGAAAGCTCCTGCCTCCTCGATAGCTTCTCGACACCTGGTGGATCGATTGAGCCTCACTTCTTGTGTCTGATGATGTGTTCCTCGATACCTTCTCGACACTTGCTTCTGTCGAAGGCCATTTTCTCAACACCTATCTCGACAGATGGTTCGACACCTCTCGACACCTCTATCTGTCGAGATTTACTGATGCTCTATTTAAACACCTCGTGCGATCCGCTTCTCATTTCTGTCAATCTCTCTCTCGATTGCTCTGACTGTTCATCTCCCAAACTCTCTCATCTAACTCCAATCGTGTTCCTCAAGGTTTCTTCAAGCTTTTTCAAGGTTTCTTCACTTGGTAAGCTTCTATTCTCTTTCATTTTCATGCATTTCATGTTTTGAAACCTAGGTTTTTGGGTTTTTTGAAAAATTTTGAGGTTTTTCAAAATTGATGAGTTTTTGTTGAAATTTTGGGATAGGTTTTCAATTAACTGAGTTTAAAATCTCATGCATTGCATCACACTAGCATTATAACAATATTTTCATGCATTTAGATGTGTGCAATATGTTTGTGTGCTAATAGGATTGGATTGGGCTGAGCCCATGGTGCAATTTCTTTTGCATGTCACATGCTCATGCATTCTCCATGCATACGTACTTCTTTTCACATATTCTTAATATTGTGAATTGTTTTGGGACTCTTCTGATTGTCTCTTTTTCTTTATCCCTCTACTGTTGGTTACGTTAGTAGTGTCTATGGCACCGAAACGTAAATCCACTCCGTCCCGGAACCCTCTCCGTTCCAGGGCATCCTTTTCTTCTTCAGATTCTGTCCCCTTATCTTTTCGGTTCCGTGATGATGATGCTCACAAGGCATTCTCGGAGAACTTTTCTAAACGAGGTGTTCATTCGGAACGCCAAGTTATTTTGGCAGACTTTGGCGACACCGACCTTCCCGATGTCATTCACAGTCGGGAATGGCAGTCTCTTTGTGATGAGCCTGTCACTTGTCCCCTTGTGCTTATTCAGGAGTTCTACTCCAACATGCACAGGATTGACCGGTCTGTCCCTCACTTCTTCACTCGTGTTAGGGGTGTTAGCATTCCTGTCACACCGCAGCTTGTTGCGGATGTGCTTCGGGTTCCTAGGATAGAATTTCCTGACTATCCTAGTTGTGAGTGTCTGAGGATTGTGTCCAAGGATGAGCTTATTTCTGCTTTTTGTGAGCGCCCTTCTAATTGGGGTGAGCGTCAGTATATACCATGTAAGGCTTTTGCTAAAGGTCCTAGATTCTTAAACATGGTGATGACTTTTATACTCCATCCTCTCTCTCACTACAACTCTATCACAGAGCCTCGTGCTCGATTTTTTTTGTCTCTTCTTGAACAACTTCCTATTGATTTTCCGTCTCATTTCATTCTTTCTATTATAGATGTTCATTTGGATTCGGCGTCCCGTGATAAGCTCATCTTTCCTTCCGCTATCACGAGGATTCTACGCCACTTTTCTGTTCCTTTTCCCTCGTTCGACCATTTCACCATTATGTATGCTATAGACGCCGCTACCGTAAAACGTAGTGAGGCACAGTTTAGGTCGTGACTGACAGATTCAGCAACTCTTCCCTCCCGATCTGTTCCATCCAGATCTGTTCCATCCACATTCGCTCCCTCCTCTTCTACGAGCGATGTGTCACTAGGAGACATCATGGCGCAGTTGCAGCGCATGGATGCTCATCTTGATCTTTCTACGGAATTGTATCAGGTGAACGTTCGTGTCAATCATATTGCACGGCGACAGGCGTCCATGGGTGGCTTTGCTTCTGAGGCTTCTCCTCCACCACCTCCTCCCATGGCTTCTGATTCTGAGGATGAGACTGATGATGATGGTGATGACGATGATGCTTCAGATGATGATGATGGAGATGCTAGCTCTACTGATGAGATGTCTACTTGACACTCTTACCCTTTGTCACTCGTGACAAAAATGGGGAGTAGTTTTGGATATAAGAGTAGTCACTCTTAAGGGGAGAGTTAGTATAGGACCATTTTTGTTAGGGGGAGTGTTGTTTTTCTTTTTGAGGGATGTAGTGAGGATATGATGTATCTTTTGCTATTACATGTATCTTTTCTTTTCTTTCTATTTTGAGATACATTGTTCTTGTACATTAGGTCTTGTGACCATATTTATGACATACATTGTACTTATCTCTTTATATTGATGATGTATGTTGTTTCTTTCACCTACCTCTTCATATGTTGTTTATTTTCTCTCTTTATACACATGCTTCTTAAATTTGTATGCAATCTATTATTTCTGTTTCACATAAAGATACCT
This sequence comes from Notholithocarpus densiflorus, assembly GCA_030021035.2. Lineage (NCBI taxonomy): Eukaryota > Viridiplantae > Streptophyta > Magnoliopsida > Fagales > Fagaceae > Notholithocarpus > Notholithocarpus densiflorus. The sequence continues at coordinate 10,472,904 of JARYZH020000002.1, forward strand.
TGATGAGTTTTGTTTAAAGTGTTTCAGAAATACAGGTTGTCAAAGTCTACTTGTTATAAACTCTCTTCTTGCAAAGTTTTTCAAAAGTTTGTGTTAGGATAGATTTTATTGTATTCAACAAGTGAATATGAGTTGAGTGATTTATGACTTCTCTCATATGTTCATTTGTTTGTTGTGGTTTTGTCACAGATTGCCAAAGGGGGAGATTGTTAGGATATATATGTTTCTCATGTTAAGAGCATATGTCATGATTTTATGTACCTGGCTAATCCTTTGACAAAACGCACTTTATTTGTATTTGGGTAGATCTAGGATGTGTTTTAAATACTTCAAGAAACCATGTTTCAAGATCAAGTGTTAAAGCCTTCAAGTCTGTCCAAGAAAACAAGTTGAAAGCGCAAAATCATTAAAGCTCGACAGCTGGCTCGACAGTTGCATCTATCAAGCTTAAGAAAGTTGTTTCAGCCCCGTGTGCTCGACACCTGCTCGACAGCTACTCGACACCTTCTATCTGTCGAGGTTTATGAATTTCAGAATCTTGATCTGATTTTCTTGGGATCTGTGATTATATGTTTGGGCTTTCTTTTCTCCTAACCCTAAACATATAAAAGGATTGTTTTAAGGGCCATCAAAGAGTTCACAAGTTTCACAAGCATTGAGCAAACCTTGTTCAAGCAAATTGTGACCGGAGACAAAGTTCTTGCCCTTATTCATCTCTTTCTCTTGAAGAAGTTGCTGTGTATTTGCACCATAGGGTTTTGTGACCAAGCATCTTCTTGATCTTCATCGTGTGGATGAACTGAAGAACTTTGCAGCCAACAACCTTCTTAGTTGGTGATTGAAGTCGCGTACTGGGATCCGTGCATTGGTTAGTCACGTACTTGGGAGCCATGCATCAAAAAAGGGGAATTGTCACTACAGAACAAGTCCTATTGGGTATTGGGGTAAGGGTTCAACTATAGGTTGGTAAGGTACTTGGGATTCCTTTACTTTTAACCGCTTGTTATGATAATAGTGGAGTTTCGGGAGTGGTGACCTGAAAATCACCCGGTGGGGTTTTTGCCGTTAGGTTTTCCCCATTCGTAAACAAATCACCGTGTTATTTATTTTCCGCTACATAATTAGTTTATTGGTGATTTGTTTGTGTTACCACGCGTTTGCATGATAAATTGATTAATTAATAACTTGGCTAATTAATTAATTAATTTCTATCACAATGGGTCAATTCAGTTTGTGGCCTATCAGATTACATTACAGTGGCCTCCCACGCAGTAAGCTTGGTGCTGATACAGGTTGATATTGGTGTGCAGAGGCCAGTTTATTACGTGAGTAAGTCACTATATGAAGCTGAGGTCTGATACTTACCACTTGAGAAGGCCATTCTGGCAGTGGTGCATGGTATACGTAAGCTCCCCTATTATTTCCAATCACACACGGTTGTTGACTTGACCCAGCTCCCGCTCAGATCTCTACTTCGAAGCGCTGACTACACAAGGAGAATTGCAAAATGAGGTATGATCCTAGGGGCTTTTGATATCAAATATATGCCTCGCATCTCTATCAAGGGTCAGGTCCTCGTTGACCTGGTGGCTGAGTTTGCCGAGACCCCATCAGAAGATAGATTAAAGGAGCAAAACATGGATGGAAAATCGGTTGGTGTAATCTCCTTGCAAAAGCCTTTATCCTGGAGTGGCTAATCACAGAGGATCTGGAGTGGGGCTAGTTCTGGTATCCCCAGAGAAGATCACAATTGAGAAATCCTTGAGATTGGGATTCTCGGCTACAAACAATAAGGCCGAGTACGAAGCTCTGTTGGTAGGGATGGCCATGGTTCGGAAAATGGGTGGAACAGCAGTGAAGATATTCTCTAATTCAAGGCTAATTGTAGGCCAAGTCCAGGGAAAGTTGGAAGCAAGAGATCCCAGAATGCAGGAATATTTGAGCCAGGTTAGACGCTTACAGTCTAAATTTGAGTCTTTTAATTTATCACAAGTCCCTAGAAGTAGAAATGCACATGTAGACTCTCTTGCCATGCTGGCAACATCCTCAGCACAAAGTTTACCTCGGGTGATCCTTGTGGAGGACTTATGTAAACCCTCCGAGGTGGAAAGGAATGTGGTTCATGTTCACCAAATAAGGGTAGGGCCTAGTTGGATGGACCCTATTGTGCTTTTCCTTAAGGAAGATGTCCTGCCTGAGAGTAAGTCCAAGGTCGACAAGATACAGAGAAAAGCTCCTCGGTTTTGGCTGTCCGAGGACCAAAAGTTGTATAAGAGATTCTTTTCTGGCTCATACTTGCTATGCATACACCCTGAAACAGTTGAGCTACTCTTGGAAGAATTACATGAAGGGATTTATGGCAGCAACACGGGGGGCAGATCTTTGTCTCACAGGGCCCTCACACAAGGTTATTGGTGGCCAAATATGCAGAAAGAAGCACAGGAATATGTGAAGAAGTGCGACCAATGCCAAAGATTTGTACCAAACATTCATCAACCTGGTGGAGTCCTCAATCCATTGTCCAGCCCCTGGCCTTTCGCTCAATGGGGCTTAGACATTGTAGGTCCTTTCCCCAAGGCAACAGGGAATAAAAGGTATTTATTGGTCGACATAGATTATTTCACCAAATGGGTTGAAGCTGAACCACTGGCAAATATCAGGGACGTGGATGCAAAAAGATTCGTTTGGAAAAATATTGTCACCCGATTTGGAATCCCTCATACACTCATCTCGGACAATGGACTTCAGTTCAACAGTAAAGTCTTTTGGAGATATTGCTGTGGCCTGGGCATAACAAATAGATATTCCACCCCAGCATATCCACAGGGGAATGGACAGGACGAGGCTGTCAATAAGGTCATAGTGAGTAGAATCAAGAAGAGACTGGATGATACGAAGGGGAAATGGGTAGAAGAGCTATCACATGTCCTTTGGACTTACCGGACCACTCCTCGTAGGTCCACCGGGGAGACCCCCTTTTCGATGACTTATGGGGCCGAGGCTGTCGTTCCTCTAGAAACTGGATTCCCCACGTGAGAACGAGTTCCTTCACTCCGAGCAACAACGATGGGTTATTAGAGAAGAGTTTAGACTTAATTGAAGAACGAAGAGAAAATGCCATGGTTCAATTGGCCTACTATCAACACAAGCTCAAGTAGGGGTATGATGCCAACGTAAAGCTAAGGCCACTGATAGTTGAAGACTTGGTCTTAAGAAAGGTTTTAGGAATTGCGAAGAACCCAGCATGGGGAAAATTGGGACCCAACTGGGAAGGGCCATATCGTATCACATCAATGGCAGGAATAGGTGCGTATTATCTTGAAGATTTAAAGGAAAAGGCTGTACCATGTCCTTGGAATGTAAATAACCTAAGAATGTATTATTATTAATGTAGGCTTACTTCACCCTATTTGGGTTTGTTATATTGTGCGTCATGCGTTTTTACTATCTATCTAAGTATCAAACAGAACCTCGGTCATGTCTAGCTCCTCGAACCACATACCTTGGGTAAATTGATATCTTTTAATCACTGTTCTAAGTATTAAATAGAACCTCAGCCATGCATGGCTCCTCGGACCACATGCTTTGGGTAAATTAATACTCCTTGACATCTATTTAAGTATCAAACAGAACATTGGTCATGCTTGGCTCCTCGGACCACATACCTTGGGTAAATTGATATCTTTTAATCATTGTTCTAAGTACTAAACAGAATCTCAGCCATGCCTGGCTCCTCGGACCACATGCTTTGGGTAAATTAATACTCCTTGACATTTATTTAAGTATCAAACAGAACCTTGGTCATGCCTGGCTCCTTGGACCACATACCTTCAATAAATTGATATCTTTTAATCATTGTTCCAAGTATCAAACAGAACCTTAGCTATGCCTGGCTCCTCGGACCACATGCTTCAGGTGAATTAATACTTTCTATCAAATTGCTGAGTGACAGGGCAAAACCTTAGTTATTGCGGACTTTTTGGACTACACGTTTAAGGTAAATTAGTATTCCTTATTGATTGCTTTAATGTCAAGTATAATCACTCCAAACAGTAATGGTTTTCACTGTAATAAGAATCTCAACTAGATGCACATGAGCATCACTTAAAGCATTTACAGGCATACCCACGTTTATTTGAAAATTGATCATCTTTTCGACCCTATAAACTTATTAATGAGTAAGACACAAAGTAATTTTAAACCTATATGTATGCTGCATTACTGTGTATGTTCTCAAAATTAGAATTATGCTTTGCCGAGATGGTGAACTTAGTAGACTTCACTTGTTTTCTCGCTGATTATGTAAGGTGGGATAACTTTTTTGTTACTTATGCGGATTGGTGAGAAAAGGGTTTTGCTTTATTATTACATTTGTTAAGTGTTAAACAATATGGAAATTATATCAGCACTTGTATAAGGATCACAAAAGTAAGGAAATATATTCGTATTTTTCATTAATAACAGCCTTGAAGCAAGGCGGATTGAATGCAAAAGGGGCAACTTGGTTACAAATTATGAAAACCAAAACATAAGTTGCCGCACAAAAAAAAAAAGAAAAAAAAAAGAAAAAGGGACTGTCTTAAATCTACTTCTTCTTTATTACAATTTTTCCATGAGGAGGGGCCTTGGATTGCTGGGTTGCAGCTTCCAACGATCCTTGGTCAATACCTTTGGGGTCACCCTTAGCAGGAATTGGGAGAGTTGCAAGGATAATTTCCATCCTGGATGCCTCATTGTCTTTGATGGGATCCTGGGGAACAGCTGGGGGCTTGATGGCATCAGGGGGCACTCCCTTGGTAACCTCGGTCTCTTTTTCGTTTACCCCCGGTTGCTCAGCCACCTTCGGAGGGCTTCCAGAGGAAGGAAGGGCCTTCTCGGAGCCGCTCTTCTTTGGATCGGCCACCTCTGGAGGAGTGTCTGCCTTAGAACTGCTGGAGGGAGAGGGGCGGATAGCTGGGGGATAATAGACACTTTCTGCCTTCCTAAGTACAGAAGAAGCCTTAACCCCAGCTAGTTTAAGAGCCTTATTCCATACCTGGAGGCAATAAGTCCTACATACCCCTAGGACCTTGGCCCTAAGGGCGTCCTTAATCTCAACCGCTCCAACATCATACCCATGTTGCTTTACCTCCTCTCAGGATTTTTCTGCCTCCTCCTTGGCTTTCTCTGCCTGGTCCTTAACTTTTTGGACCTCTTCCAATTTTTTCTTAAGAGCTGCGATTTGCTTCTTGGAGGCGGCCAATTGGTTCTCAACATTGCGGAGCAGCGCCCTTTGGCCTTCTGCCTGTCTTTCAACATTGTCCAGGGTCGCTGCAGTTCTCTTTCTCTCTCTCTCTCCTCCTCCTTGGTCAGCTTGGCCTTAAGATCTTGGACTCTTTTTTCAGCCACGTGGAAGGCATCCACGGCTACTATCCTCCTCCCCTCTTCCTCTTTCATTTTTTGATGGGAATAGTTCACCATCTCCTTGGCCCTAAAGGTGGCTTGGATGGCCTAGAAAGGAAGAGGAGTACAGTTAAAAAAGAAAAAAAAGGAAAAAAAGAAGAAGGGGGCTTAACTTAACTTAAAAACTTCTTACCATGGTCAAGTCCCTCTTCAGTCCGAGGAAGACTTCATGCTGCCTCATAGACCTGAGGTCAGCCATATCCTTGGGTAGAAGCAAGGATTGCTCCACCGCATTTGCCACGTACCCAGCTGTGCCCTGCTGGAAATCTCAGATGGAGGCATCATTGAGAAGGGGAGCTCCATCCTGCTCCATGCGTGGGGCCTAAACAGGGGTTGCAGCCTGGTGGTCAACTCTTTTTTCCCCCTCAGTGGCAAACCTCGTCTGCATCGTCCGGGGCTGCTTGGCCCCCCTTTAGGGCTCGATCTCTTGGGGAGGTTGTTTTTTCCCGACCTCCATCACTTCCTTCCCTTTCTCCTCCCTTTTCCTTTTGTGGTCGGCCGAATCAGTTTGGATTGGTTGGGCAGGTGGAGGAGTGAGGAGCCTGGTCTGAGGAGCCTTCCCTAGAGCATCTCTCCCCGGCTGAGACTTCAACAACTCCTGGAGGGTGGACCTCTGTTTGTGTTGGATGCCCATATCACTGGAGGTATCAGAAGCTTCTTGGTAAGTGCTGGCTGGGGCTAAGGAAGAAGAGTTGAGGTCACCAGGAGAGGCTTCTGGGGACAAGATTTGGTTGAAGATGCCAAATTTGTCCTCAGAATCGGACACTTCTACTACTTTTTCTTCTTCCTCCTTTATCAAGGCAGGATGAGAAGAAGTTCCCTCCTCAGTTGTATGCTGTGGTGGTTAGGTGACCTTAGGGATGCCCTCAGGAATCGGACCGGTGGCAAGTGTGCCCTCTGGGATTGAACTGGTAATAAGAAACCCTGGAGCGGCTACACTGATCCTTTGTAGACGTAGATCCCTTGCCTTGATTACACACTTCGGTGCTTGGAAGGCGTTGGAAATTGGAATGTAATCCAAAACCAGGTGAGCAGCCCTTAGTTGTCCGTCTGTGTGAATGAACACTTCAGCCTTCAGGATCTTGTCCAAGCTTGCCTGATTCATGAGGCTGAGGTTGGGGACGGCAGTGTTTTTGTCTGCAAAACCATTGGGAAAGACGAAAACCATCATAAGTAAATAAAAAAAAATTAAAAAAAAATGTAAATTACAGAAAATTTCAGGTACAAGTAAAAAAGAAAAGAAGAACACAAAAGGTGTAGCTTTAAAAATAACCGTCCTAAGCCTAAGACCCCACCTAGCTGCCCATCTTTCATCGGGTAGGGGAAGCTATCATGCCATTCCCCTGACACGATCAGGAAGTCTTTTTTCAGGCCTTTGTTGGATTCAAGTAGGCACCGAATGAGTCTAACTTCGGGGTACCTAGATTTCAGGTAATACCCCTGTCCCTTTAAGTGATGGAGGTTGTAGACCCAATTAATATCGTGGTGGGTAAGTCCTAACCCCATCCTTTCATTGAGGGCATCTACAGAATCTAGGATCCTAAACATATTTGGAGCACACTGGGTAGGAGCTAACCTATGGGCCCTAAGATAACCCCTGGTTACGGTGCCCCATGGGGATTTTCATCCCGACCTCTATAAAGGCAATCATCGGGATTACTACCTCTCCCTCTTGCCTGTCTTCATGCCACTGTCCCTCCTTACAGTACCTAATACCTACCCCTGAAGGAATCCTATACCGAGCTCTAAAGCTCTCCATTCCCTCCTCAAAGTCTACCAAGCTTTTGAATCTACCCATTCCTAAGGGAGAACTGGACACACTAAGAAAATAATGGAAAGGAAGAAGAGCCGAGGAGGGAAGGACACTAAGAAAAGAAAAGTGTGTGGGAAAAATAAAGTGAAAAGGATTTATGAAAACTTACAGAAGAAAGAAGAGTATCCTCGAACAGGCTTTTTGGTATTCGTAAGAGCACGAGTAAGTTGGAAGGTTTGGCAGGTTCAGTGTATGTGCGCAAGAGCTAAGTGAATGCAAAAGTAAGGTAAGTGATTAATTTGAGTGATATTTATATCAAAGAGAGAGCTACAGAGCGGGAAAGTTCCCGCCCAAGTCCTAGCAGAATCCTCAGCCGTTGGATTTGCATCGTGCCGTAGAACGTGGGGGATAAGTAGGGGTGTCCAACCCAACCCGGAACCCGACCAACCCGAGCAACCCGCCCGAACCCGAACCGACAACCGCCCAAACCGACCACTCCGACGATCGGTGACGGGTTTCCAAGCCCAAGACCCGACGCCGGCAGGTCGAGTGGCGGGTTTTCTTCTCCAAAACCCGAGCCACCCGACCCGACCGACGTTATATACAAATCCGGCAATATTCGGGGAGATCCAAGGGAGATTTGGTGAGATCCGGCGACATTCGCGGAGATCCAAGCGAGATCTCGACCATATTTGGTGAGATCCGGCGAGATTCGAGGAGATCTAGGTTGATTTCGGCGATTTTTGGTGCAGATCTACTGGGTTTTTGCAGATTCCGACGAATTTTTTGAAGATTCTGGCGACTATTTGGTGTATTTTTGCTCAGATATTGTGAGTTTTGCAAAAATCAGGTGACGATTTGATGTTTTTTTGCTTAGATCTAGTGATTTTTGCACAAATCCAGCGAAGATCCGATGAAAAATACAGATCGCCGTCAAAATGGAATCTTCGGCAGCATCATCGTCAGCTTCAACCGATCCGACCGCCGATCAAACAACTCCGATCCGACCTGACCCGTTGGTGTTTGCGGTCGGCGGCGGGTTTTCTTGCCGGAAACCCGATGTCATCGGGTCGGTTCCAGGTTAGGCACAAACCCGACCCGGACCGACCCGTGGACACCCCTAGGGACAAGTAGCCGTAAAAATTTAATGAAGAGCGCATCTCGTATGCCGAAGCGTCAAGAGCGTGTCTTGGACAGTTGAAAAGACATCTACACAGGTAAAGGTGATGTGTGGTGAGCATGGATTGGCCAAGGTGACATTGAAATCCTCCTTTCTTGCCGAGGATCCATAAAGAAGAATCTCGAGGGGCTATTGTAGGGGTATTGGGCCGGGAGCTCACTATTTATGTAGATATTGGGCCTGAGGCCCAACCCGAGGACAAGGGGTCGTCCAAAGATGAGTAAACTTTGCCAAAAGAGTCCGTGTTAGTAAATGAAGAAGTTAGTTTTGGTCATAATGGCCCAGAAGGGTGGGCCGAGGATGAACGCCTCCTCGGCTAATCAAGGCCGAAGTCAGAAGAGCTGGTCTGCAGTTCAAGGGAACATTCCAGGAAATTCTGTTGATATGGATAGGCATTGCAAAAACATATGACAGGGGGAAGTCCTTAAATATCTAAGGAAAAAGATGCTACTACCGTATTAAATGCACTACAGCTAACTCTCTAGCCGCATTAATATGGAGGTGATACTTGAACAGTGGTTACCAGCCTTACAGCTACTACACAAGACTTATGGAAGGTGCTGATGGGACAAGTATCAACACCAGCCATCTGGCATGCACGTGGAGGACGAAGATGAAAGGAGAAGAGAGTATAAAAGAAAGAGGAGGCAATGGGAGAAAGGGATCGGAAAATCAAGAGAGAAATACTGTAGCAATCAAGAATCAAACTTGTAATTAAGCCTAAGAACAATATATAAGAACTGATCTCCTCGGACCTTGTCGAGGACGACTTTCTGTAGTTAAAACTTGTCTATCTTCTTATCTTTGTCATTTGGATCCATTTTATTTGTTGTCCAATTCATTTTAGCCCAATTTTCCAACCCACTCTCTACAAATTCATTGTTTTGGGCCTAAGTCCATCCATCATTTGGGCTAGGGATTCAAATCTGGTCCTTACAGTAGTTATTTTTTTTAAAAAAATTATTAGTTCAACATCAATCAATGTATTTTCAACAAAATTATTGAATAGATGTTGGAATGGGAATGGTTAGGAAAATTAATAAGATACAAATGGTAATTTTGGCGAGTTATAAGTGTGCTTTAAACCTCTTCATTGTCTTCCTTACTGAAAATGAAACATTAACCCTACACCAGTACCCCTCCTCCTCATTTATCAACCAGTGCCCACCACATTTCTAAACCAAAATTGAAATCTCCACAAAAATGAAACCTTGCATATCAAACATTTAAAAGTCCAACACTTCAACTCCTCCAACCTCACCATCAAATAGTTATTCTTTCACACTAGAAACTTTCTAATTTCAAAAATCACAAAACCAATAATCCATTTAACTTCCTATTTATGTAGTCTCAAAGAGAAAGAGGAGAAAAATGGTTGTTTAGCTGTAGACAACCACCTAAGGTACAAATTCCTATGCAACTAAAATCTTAATAATCATTTTTATGGAACATAGATTGAATTTATCACATGAGTCAAAATTCATAATACAGTTTTTTCATTCATCTAGCATCTTCTTGTATACACGAGACACAAAACAAAGAAGGGTAACTATCAATACCCAAATGTTTTCCCTATTTTCCGTAGAAAGCATAATTTAATTTATTGGATTAATTATTTGTAGCAATTATATTTTCCATATTTTAATACATTAGGGGTAAATTTTAATTGTGTTAAAATGTAAATTTTTTTTTGCTGTCACGTGACAGCATCATTTTATGCCTTGTGTTTTAATAATGGGTCCATACACCCACTTCGAACACCCTTGAACCCAGCACGCTTGAGGATCAACCCATTGCTCCCATCGCGACTTGAGAGTACAAGCCCAACCCATGATTTTTTAAGTTCAAGTACAGTGTAAGTCCAGTAATATAGGCCAAAATGGCCAAATACCACATTTTTTGGAAATTTTTAGCAAAAAAACACTGTTTCGAAAATAAATGGCAAACTACCACTTTTTCTAGAACTCGAGTTTCAGAAACTCGAGTTCCTCATCAGTTCTGCCATTAAAAAAATTATGTGGTACTCGAGCTTGGTAAACTCGAGTACCATGCAACACAATACTCGAGTATACCAGGCTCGAGTACCTTTTATAAATAAAATGTAGAAAATTTTATTTCTACGGTACTCGAGTTTACCAAACTCGAGTACCCTGTAATTTTTTTTTTTTTGTTCTGTTTTTTTTTTTTTTTTGGGGATAATCAACAAATAAACATAAAGATAAAAATAAGTAGCTATTTTATGTTTTTATTTATTTAAATAGAAGCATTGTAAAATATAGAGATTTTAATTTCGAAATATGAATTTAATTTCTACATTAATTAAAATTGTTCATTGTTTTCTCTTAAAAATTGTTCGCTGTTTTCTGTATAAACTATTTCTACGATTTCGCATAAAATTATTTTCTGTTCAACATTATTTAAGAAATTGTTCACTCTCTTTTTTTGCATAAATTATTTTCTGTTCACTATTTAAAAAATTGTTCACTGTTTTCTCATAAAACACCTAGTGAAATCGTGTTTTATAAATTTAATCGCCAAATCTGAATGCTTTTTCATGTTTGAATTTCACAATAATCGAATTTATTTTTCTGCATTGATAAAATCTGTTTCTACATTAATAAAATTTTCTTTCTGCACATCATATTTACTGTATATTCAAATCTGCTTACTGCATTCATAAAATCTGTTTTTTGCATTAATTAAAACTGTTCACTGTTTTCTCATAAAAATTGTTCACTATTTTCTGCATAAACTATTTCTAGCATTCTGCATAAAATTATTTTATGTTTAGCATTATTTAAAAAATTGTTCACTCTCTTTTATGCATATATTATTCTCTGTCCACTATTTAAAAAATTGTTCGCTATTTTCTCATAAAACACCTAGTGAAATCGTGTTTTCTAAATTTAAGAGCCAAATCTAAATGCTTTTTCATGTTTAAATTTCACAATAATCAAATTTGTTTTTCTGCATTGATAAAATCTGTTTCTACGTTAATAAAATTTGCTCTCTACACATCATGTTTACTATATTTTCGAAACTGCTTACCGCATTCATAAAATCTGTTTTTTGTATTAATTAAAATTGTTCACTGTTTTCTTATAAAAATTGTTCACTCTTTTCTGCATAAACTGTTTTTAGCATTGGCGCAGTTATTACACTTATATGATTTTTGTGTTTTTTTTTTAAATATGTAACCATATGAATAATGGGCAAACTCCAAGAAAGAAAAATGAATGATTCGTATAAATCACCTAATGGTAAATGCCTCGAAAATTTTGAATTTGTAAAAAAGTTCGAATTAGTTGAATGTAGAATTGTTCACTAAGTAAAACTATTTTCTGCATTAAGTAAAACTGTTCACTGTTTTCTCATAAAAATTGGTCACTGTTTTCTACATAAACTATTTCTAGCATTCTACATAAAATTATTTTCTATTCAGCATTATTTAAAAAATTGTTCACTCTCTTTTCTGCATAAATTATTCTCTATTCACTGTTTAAAAAATTATTCGTTGTTTTCTCATAAAACACCTAGTGAAATCGTGTTTTTTAAATTTAAAAGCCAAATCTGAATGCTTTTTCATGTTTAAATTTCACAATAATCGAATTTGTTTTTTTGATTTTATACATACTATGCACACAGGTCAGCGCTACAATTCACACTATAATAAATTGATTTTATAAAATTTTAGCAATTAACCATTCAAAGTTTCAAACCAATTCCACTTTAAAAGGCTCCACACAATATATCCAAAACAATAAAAATAAAGACAGACAATCTACTACCGTAAGTTTCTAAACTAATTCCACTTTAATGGCAAATTATTTATTTTATAATAAAAAAAATACAACTATTTGGGCAGCAAAATTAAAGAGAAATACAAGAGTCCGCGGGCGAAAATGGCCAAATACCACCATTTCCAGAAATTTGTAGAAAAAAACACTGTTTCGGAATGATATAGGGAAATACCACTTTTTCTAGAACTCGAGTTTATGAAACTCGAGTTTATGAAACTATGGAGAGAAATGGGTTGGAAAGAAGAGAGATTTCCTTAATATGCCAATATACACGTACGAGAGTCTTGGAAGCATCGGGCATATCATGGTTGGCAAACCTACAAAACTAAGTACAGATACCACCACAATAGAGTTCACCGTAGCAGAACCACCATGGTCAACCCTATACGAGAAGAGGTGTGAGTTGGAGGTGTATTGTCGATGGCATGGGTTATGACTCCTAAGGCACGCTTAACTGAGTTACCTAGAGATGAACCTGCCAACATACTTGCTCGTCTTGAACAAGAGAACAATCAAATGCAAAGGCGATTAAACCGTTTTCATGCAATCCAAAAAGCTAAGAAGCATCTAAAGGGGAAGGCACAAGAGCGAGCCATCAAGTCTATTAATGAAGTTACTGCGTTAGATGATGAAAGAGATATTTCAGACTTCTCAGATTCAAGTAATGATGATTTCCAAAAATTTCTACCTACGAACATTAGACGTCGTTGTCAATGTCTACACGTTCTGTGCAATACAAAATGTTGTTGTTAATGTCTGACAACTAATGATTATGTACATTCAACTTTTGCAAAACTAAAGATTAACTGTTCATTATTAGTTGAGTTTACACGATTTTGTTCATTCAACGATTTCAAATTTTTCAACAAATTCGGATGATCAATACATTAGTACACAGTTTTCCATTTAATTTTCACGATTTTGTACATTTAACGAATTCAAACTTTTCAACAAATTCAGACTATCTGTACGTCTAATTTACACAATTTTATTTTGTACTTTCAAGATTTTATACAATCAACAAATTTGAACGATCTGTACATCTAAATTTTTTTTTTTTACAAATTCGAATGATCTGTGCATCTAATGTACACAATTTTCTCTTGAATTTTCACGATTTTGTACTTTCAACAAAATCAAATTTCTCAACAAGTCCAGAATATTTGTACATCTAATGTACACAACTTTCCATTGAATTTTTACGATTTGGTACGTTCAACAATTTCAATTTTCCTTTAAGATTTCACAATTTTGTATGTTCAACAATTTTGAAATTTTCATCAAATCAGGATGATTAGTACATTAGTACATAGTTTTAAATTGAATTTTCACGATTTTGTACATTTGACGACTTCAAATTTGGAAACAAATTTGGATGATCTGTACATCTAATGTAATTAATTTTCCATTAAGCTTACTTAATTTGTTATGTTCTTCAATTTTCATTTGAATTTTCACGATTTTACACAATCAACGAATTCAAATTTTTCAAAAAATTCGTACTATCTGTACATCTAATGTACATAATTTTTCCTTGAGTTTTCACAGTTTTGTACATTCAATGAATTCAAATTTTTAAACAAATTCATACAATCTATACATCTAACGTACATACTTTTCCATTGAATTTTCATTATTTTGTACTTTCAACGAAATCAAATTTCTCAACAAGTCTAGACTATCTGTACATCTTATGTACACCTTCACGATTTGGTACGTTCATTGATTTTCCATCGATTTTTCTAGAATTTCTACATTCAACTAATTCGAACTTTTTTACAAATTCAAATTTTTCGAGGCATTTACCATTAGGTGATTTATACGAATCATTCATTTTTCTTTCATGGAGTTTGTCCATTATTCATATGGTTACATATTTGAAAAAAACACAAAAACCATTTAAGTGCAATAATTGCGCCAATGCTAAAAACAGTTTATGCAGAAAACAATGAACAATTTTTATGAGAAAACAGTGAACAGTTTTACTTAATGCAAAAAACAAATTTTATGAATGCAGTAAGTAGATTCGAATATACAGTAAACATGATGTGTAGAGAGCAAATTTTATTAATGTAGAAACAGATTTTATCAATGCAGAAAAATAGATTCGATCATTGTGAAATTCAAACATGAAAAAGCATTTAGATTTGGCGTTTAAATTTAGAAAACATGATTTCACTAAGTGTTTTACGAGAAAACAGCGAACAATTTTTTAAACAGTGAACAGAGAATAATTTACGCAGAAAAGAGAGTGAACAATTTTTTAAATAATGCTGAACATAAAATAATTTTATGCAAAATACTAGAAATACTTTATGCAGAAAATAGTGAACAATTTTTATGAGAAAACAGTGAATAGTTTTACTTAATGCAGAAAATAGTTTTCTTAGTGAACAGTTCTACATTCAACTAATTCGAACTTTTTTACAAATTCAAATTTTTCTAGGCATTTACCATTAGGTGATTTATACAAATCATTCATTTTTCTTTCATGGAGTTTGTCCATTATTCATATGGTTACAAATTTTTAAAAACACAAAAACCATTTAAGTGCAATAATTGCACCAATGCTAAAAACAATTTATGCAGAAAACAGTAAATAATTTTTATGAGAAAACAGTGAACAGTTTTACATAATGCAAAAAACAGATTTTATGAATGCACTAAGCAAATTTGAATATATAGTAAACATGATTTGTAGAGAGCAAATTTTATTAACGTAGAAACAGATTTTATCAATGCAGAAAAACAAATTCGATTATTGTGAAATTTAAACATGAAAAAGCATTCAGATTTGGCTTTTAAATTTAGAAAACACGATTTCACTAGGTGTTTTATGAGAAAACAGCGAACAATTTTTAAAATAGTGAACAAAAAATAATATACGCATAAAAGAGAGTGAACAATTTTTTAAATAATGCTGAACAGAAAATAATTTTATGCAGAATGCTAGAAATAGTTTATGCAGAAAACAGTGAAAAAATTTTATGAGAAAACAGTGAACAGTTTTAATTAATGCAAAAAACAGATTTTATGAATGCAATAAGCAAATTTGAGTATACAGTAAATATGATGTGCAGAGAGAAAATTTTATTAATGTAGAAACAGATTTTATCAATGCAGAAAAATATATTCGATTATTATGAAATTCAAACATGAAAAAGCATTCAGATTTGGCGTTTAAATTTAGAAAACATGATTTCACTAGGTGTTTTATGAGAAAACAGTGAACAATTTTTTAAATAGTGAACAGAAAATAATTTATGCAAAAAAGAGAGCGAACAATTTCTTAAATAATGCTGAACAAAAAATAATTTTATGTAAAATCGTAGAAATTGTTTATACAGAAAATAGTGAACAATTTTTATGAGAAAACAATGAAAAATTTTAATTAATGTAGAAATTAAATTCATATTTCAAAATTAAAATCTCTATATTTTACAATGCTTCTATTTAAATAAATAAAAACATAAAAGAAGCTACTTATTTTTATCTTTATGTTTATTTGTTGATTATCCCCAAACAAACAAAAAATATATATATATTTACACGGTACTCGAGTTAGTTAAACTCGAGTACTGTAGAAATAAAATTTTCTGTATTTTATTTATAAAAGGTACTCGAGCCTGGTATACTCGAGTTCTAGAAAAAGCGGTAGTTTGCCATTTATTTTTGAAACAGTTTTTTTTTGTTAAAAATTTCTAAAAAAGGTGGTATTTGGCCATTTTGGCCAATAATATACATACCATTTATCTCATATTTTAGCAATTTACTATCACCGTATGAGCCTTAGACCAATCCAAACATTGGACCCTAGTCCCTATATATTCAGGCACCCGAAAAATCAAAATACCAAACTGATACAAAAAATTATGTTACTAAGTAGTTTGCCTTTTGTACTTTAATCTAGCATAGTTTTAAAACCTGGACCATTTAATAGATCAAAAAAATGGAGAGGTTCAAGATTTTTGAGGTTAGACCGAGGTTTAACCGAGATTAAACCGTAATGTGCCATTTAATTTTTTAATATATTTGATACTTAAATTGGTTTATATTTATTAATTTTTTATTCCTGATCAACAAGATGTGTGTGGCCCAATGGTTTGCATGCTAGAGATGTTATTTCACTTGCTGAGAGCAGGTTCTCAAACGTGCTTTTTCAATGAGGGTTTCAGATTTTCAATTAGCTCAACTAGTAAAATTTTTTATTTATGAAAAAGAGATTTGGAGTTTGATTCTTTCCTAAACCAAAAAAACTAATTAGTATCTTCCTTTAATGATAAAATAAAATTATTAAGAGCAGACGATATGGGTTGAAATTATCTATAAAAAAATAAAATAAAAAAGAACCTACTTCACCTAACCTTTAAAATGATCAAACTGCAAATAACTGAAATATTTCAAACTTATTTGGCACACACTACACCGATATATTTCTTTTTTTCTATTTCATATCTTATTGCTGGTCGCCTTTGTCCATCTGTATTGACGAGGAGTTCAACTAA
The DNA here is from genome assembly GCA_030021035.2 of Notholithocarpus densiflorus. Lineage (NCBI taxonomy): Eukaryota > Viridiplantae > Streptophyta > Magnoliopsida > Fagales > Fagaceae > Notholithocarpus > Notholithocarpus densiflorus. The sequence goes on from JARYZH020000002.1 coordinate 10,489,584, forward strand.
TAATTTTTTGCATCATCAATTCTAATTGATTTTTCTTTTCGCAAATCTTTATCGCGATTTAATGGATTCAAACTCCTAATCTTTACCAACCGATGGAAGTACAATGTCTTCCTCAGTTTCAGAGGGGAGGACACTCGTTACAAATTTACGGATCTATATACAACTTTGGGGCAAAAATGGTCAAATTCTGTATTTGGTCGAAATAATGTGTTCTGCCACTGCTAAATTTTTCTTCTTAAGATCATCCCAACTAAACTCAAATATAAATAAAAGTCATTCTCTCACTTTTCTTCCCCATTTTCCATTCCCTAAATTCACTTAATCACCCCGGTGTAAAAGTCCTCACTTTTGTCACAAAAATCGATTCACTTTGTTGGTTAAAAAGTAGTGTTAACTGTTGAGAAAACTTTATATATATATATATATATATATAAAAAAAAAAAAAAAAAACTTTATAGCTAATTAAAAAGAAATATAAAATGTTATATAAAAAAAAAAAAGAAATATAAAAAGAAGAAAAGAACTAGAACCCACAGCATTATGAAACTGAAACCACTATTTCCTCTGGCTCTGCATATCATGTCAGTTTTCTCATTGCCATTCACTGGCTGGTCAAAAAGCAAGGTAAAACACGAAGCTTCCCTTCCTTGCAATTTTCGTACGTGACCTGCAACTGAAGTGAATGAAACACGGCATGCTAAAGTAAAAGATACATTGAATGAAGTGAAAGGACACCATGTCAAAGTAAATATACATTAAATGAAGCTTCTTGGAAATTTCCTACATACACGTGACGATGCCCCAATCTTCACTCTGCCTCTCAAAAGCTGTGCACACTCTGGCGGAGAATAGAAGGGTTGAAAATTTGCACCCTTTCTTTTATAAATTTTTTTTTACTAAATATATTATATATTGTAGAAAAAAAAATTATATATATATATATATAAGTGTCTTCTTTTTTGCCAAAATTCTGCTAAATTAAAAAAAAAAAAAAAAAAAAAAAGCAAAAAGTCGATCTCTTTTGATCGGTCTTCGATTGATAGTTGATCAATCAAGCATTCTTTTATGTGAATTTAAATATTAGGTTCATGGCATTGATTGAATTCTTGTCAATCGGTTGAATATAGCTGAACAAAAAGAGCAAAAGACTAAATAAAAATAAAACTCATAAAATACGTGGATACCAAGTACGATAACCCAAAAAAAAAAAAAAAAAGGGAGGGTGTGGAATTTTCTGTTGTTTTTTAAAATTAATATTATGTTTAAAGGAAGAAATAAAAAAAAAATATTAGAGGAAGGATAAGAATAAAAAAAGGGGACAATAATACTCATTATATATGTGTTTGGATATAAAATTAAAAAGAATGAAAAATAAACTTAAATTTTTTTGTTTAATATTTTTATAATTATTAATGGTTAATTCCTAGATATAAAAGTAATTCTTACAAGATATTCAGAACCTTTTTACTTTCTTAATTTTATATAAAATATAATAATTTCCTTATTATTATTTTTTTTATACAAGATAGAATTTCTACTCTAACTTAATTTAAATGTATATGTGTGTGAAACTCCCTCTTGGAGACTTGAATCCCGGTCCTTACCCCCCATACTTTACAAACATTTATACTTATGGAGTGACCACCGCACCAAGGGTATGCGGTGGTATTTCCTTATTTTCTTTTAAACATGACAGAATTGGACTCTAATCTATTTATTCACTTAAAGCTTAAAAAATAACATGGCTATGGCTAAAAAACATTTAACCATTTTAAAAAATGGGCCAGATAGGATTTTTTTGGGTTATACGGTCAATCCATTTTTTTAAGGATTAAAATTATAATTCTGTTTTACCTATTTTTTTAATTGTTTACTAAAGTTATTAAATTAATGTATTATAGACGAATAAATTGACAAAATTAATTACAAATTTAACGTATATTTCTCAAGTATGAATATTTTTAATGTTAGATTTATAACTACACTGAGTTGATTGAGTTAAAAATGATATATTTAGTTATTTGTGTAGGTATCTTTAATATTATTTCATATTTTACATTTGGCACGCAAATTAGAAGAGGTAGATTTTTGGCATCCAATTTGCATATATTTTATTTTTTATTTGATCTTGTCTTTCACTTTTTCTATGATCATGACTTTTTTATTTTATTTTTGATGACGTGAAAAACTTCATTCAAGGAAAAAAAAAAAAAAAAAGGAAAACAATTTATATAAACCAAACAAATTTTTTCTTTTAAATCTTGATATAAACTCTGGCCCTTGCCTTTTATATTTCACAAATATATTTGTAGAGTAATCATCACATCAAATATGTGCAGAGTATAAACCAAACAAATTAACTTAAGTATAATCTAGCTTTTATTGATAGAGTTATTAAGAAAAAAAAAAAAAAAAGTGGACCCGAAGACAAAAAGAAAAAATTGAAAAATGAGTGGAATCTGCAACTTACCTAGATTTTTCCATGAGATTAAATTCAATAAGGACGAGGTGTAAACCCTCTAATTTACACTAGCCAATAAAAACATGCCACATCAGACTTTCACTTAAACTCATTGTAAAATCAATACATCTTAATACACTTATTAACATTTCAACAAACAAATAAACAAAACCTATTTCACGTTTCCCTAAAATCTCAATCCCTCTTCACCTCCTGCATCTCCAGCCAATCCTCATCGGATCTATGGTGCAGAAGGCTGCTCTAAAAAGACATTTCCTTATTCCCAATTTTCATGGATAAGGAGGGTGCCTCTATAGTTTCCTATACAAACATATTGGGATTCTAATAATGGAATCAATGTTGATTCTGTTGATTGTCAATTTGATTTTTGTATTCATATGAGTTTACTAGAGTAGGAGAAGAAAGAATGTGTTGGACTTTACAAGAAGTGATAACCACTAAGTTTGATATTCATTCTAATTAAGAGATCTAATACTCCCATGGAAGAATAATTGGCATATGAAGGCCCTTCCAAAAGTTGCCTTCTTTGTTTGCACAATTGCTCTAAGAAAGATATTGGCCTTGTAGTGCAAAAATAGTTGTAAGAACAGTTGATCATCTTCTATAAGTTCTATTCCACAATTCAGTTGCAAGAGATATATGGCTACTTGTACTCCCTTGTAATGCTCAGAAGTTGTGACATTGTTGGAAAGCTTTGTTTACTGTTTAGTTAGCATAAACTCTAAATTCTTCTTGTTTAAATAAAAAAGAAAAATTCATTTAAATCATTTTTATTTTATATAAAAAAATTGATAATTGGGATGGAGAATTTGAACTCTTGAACATCTTTTTTAGAAACACCAAAAGGTACTATCAGAAAGTGCTTGTTGAACTATAATGTTCTTGACATTTAAAAAAAAAAAATTTAAATACCCTATCAAAAAATTTAAATACTTAAAACAAATTATATATGCTTTATTATTGTACACTGGTTGTGCATAGATTATGCTTTATTAGTGTACTTTACTTTTTAATCTTATTTTTCGCAGGAAAAAAAATATTTTTTTAAGCATAGAATATATATATATATATATATATATATATATATTTATATATATATAGTAGGTTGCATTTTCTTAATTTCTCTCTTTTAATTTTAGATATGATGGAGTTATTATGGAAGTTTTTCTGAACTTATACCAACAATAGGATGAGATAATAATTATCTTTTCCAATCACAATAATTAGTATCTATATTTTTAATTACTTTTGAATGACTTTTTTGTTGAATATTTTGTTCTTTTGTAGTTGTTTGTCCTAATCTTTTTATTGTTTGGGCTAATTTTATTATTGTTATTTGAGTTTTTTTAAGGGATTAAGGATTATGTTTGAGAGGCCAAAATTACTTTTGTTGAACCCAGATTATTGGGATCCTTAAGTCAAGATGTTCAATATTATTTTTTAGAATAGACAAAACATATTAGTTTATAAATAATTATATGTGTGTATTCTATATTGCAACTATCTATACTTAGTAGATTGTTTTGGATAACACATTTGGTGTTTTATATCTTAGATTTATTTCTCTTTACTTAAAGCTTTATTACTTATTTAATTTAATTTACTTATTATCCGTGCTTAGTTCAATTGGTTAATCATGTACTTGGCCTTAATTGTTAATTTAGGGGTCTAAACTATTGCCTAGTTTAATTAGGTAATTTCTCAGCCAGGATAAACTCACTTTAGAATTATTTACCACATTAAACTCTCACTTCTTCTAATTCTCAAAAAAAAAAAAAATTATCAACCTTTTTTTCATTAATTCATTTAAATAATTTTCAATATTAAAATGCTCCAAATATCAAGTGGATGGCTTTGAATTATGCTTAAACGACATGAACAACTAGTACAACTGAGTATATATTATCGAATGCGGTCTGAATGCTAACTAAATTACCTGAGAGTAAATTGGACTAAAATGCTCCAACAAGATGCTTTGAATTAGTGTAATTTTCTTTCCCGCCATTGACTTGACTCACAATTCCCCAAAGTACTACCTTTACAGCTTACTCCCCATAATATTGTTCTCCATTTTTCCGACATAGTTTGGAGTTCTGAGGTTAATTAGGAGTGAATTGGACTATAATGAAGAGAAAGTAGAATTTTTGAGGTTGCCACCTTTACCAGCGGCCACAGGACATAATAAAGGTTCGCCTCTTTTCCACCACCGACATGATATATTAGAATTATAGAAAATCTGTGCACTTCACAAATTTTTATCTTTTCTCATTTCTCAATATTCATTTCTTAACCAAAACAGCACGTTCATCTAATTATTACTTGAGACATGGAATTTGGAAATGCGATCTAGGGTACCCTACACGGCATGTCTCCATCAAGTTGAAATTAAAGCCATCAGCCCATGTGGATGTTGAAATTAAGACATTCTCTTAGTTACCTTTAATGCATTATTCCATACCACGTCAACGTTGAAATACAGCCTTGAACGTTAAGTCCATTTTTGTGATTTACTTTTAAAGATGACCCGATGCAGTTTGAAGCTAATTTTTTTTTTCTTATATATATATATATATATATATATATATATTGTCACATGTATAATATTTTTTTTTAATTTATAATTCAATACGTGGAGGAGAGTGGATTTAAATTTTAAGCACTAAATGTGTTTTTTAAAAATATCAAAAAGTTTCAGTTCAACTTCAAGACTATTGACAATTAAAAAAGAAGTGAAAAGAAATGCTCCAAAACATGCGTGTGAATTATCCTTAAGCAATAAGCATATTTAGTATCCGTTTGGATACACGTTGCGTTTATTGCGTCTGGTGTTTTCTGCTTTTTTTTTTTTTTTTTTTTTTTGGCTGCAGCACACGTTTCAGGGGGACAAACGGCTACTGTTCATGAACAGTAGCTGTATATTTCTGACTTTTTAGCAACTTTTCATCAGTTTGTGAGTTCTATATACTGTTCACGAATTCACAAACTTTACTTTTCAGCAACTTTTTCATTAAAAATAAGTTCTATGATACTATTTACACATTTAAAAATTATTTTATTACAATATTTTCAATTTTCAGTAAAATAAGTTTTATTTAAACGGACTCATATTACAGCTCAGCGTAAAAACAAAAATGCTCTCCGAATGCTTGGACTAAAATGCCACCACCCACCTTTATTAGCCAACCCATAATGAATCTTCGTTCTTCGTTTTTTTCCACAGCCATTGACTTGACTTGACTTCTTTTTTTTTTTTTTTTTTTTTTTTGGAGAAACGCCATTGACTTGACTTGATTCTCCTAACTATTACATAAACTAGTGTAGCAAAAAAATTAGAGTATCACTACATATTCACAATGGGACGGTCCTTGGTGAAGTGCTTATTGTGGGGTTTGATAGTTCTAGTTCATCTTAATGGCCACAGAGGTTGCTTTGAAGAAGAGAGGATGGGTCTGTTAGAAATCAAGAAGGAGTTTGTGAGGTCCTTCCCCAAGAAGTTTGGGAGGACGGATCTTCTCCCTTCATGGGTCGATGATCACAAGAATAAGTGTTGTGAGTGGGAGAGAGTCACCTGCAACTCTACCACTGGTCACGTGACCCATCTCTCTCTCCACAATATCTGGGAATTCGATACTGAACCGGATGAGTATCCCTTTTACGTTTCCCTTTCCGTAGATAAGGTCTGGTTTCTAAACGTCTCTTTATTTGAGAGTTTCAAGGAGTTAAGAGGTCTTGATTTATCTTCTAATGCAATTGGTGGTTGGATTGAGCATAAAGGTATGTTAATATATATCCTCTCTCTCTGTTTCTTATTATCTGTAATGACTGTAATTTATCCTATGTTACTATCAGTTTCGGCTAACAAATAGATCGATACCGAAGAAAAAATAAAACTCAGAAAACTGTAATTTTTTTCACCCCCACTCTCTTACATCGGTCTCTCCTCTTCAGTTCGTTGGCCTCTGTTCATACGGCCTCTTTATCTTTCTTTCTTTTTTTTTTTCTTTTTTGATAGAAAACTGAAATTCCATTAACTTGAACAAGAAAGAACTACATCAGCTGAGAGAGCATGTTCTAAGAAACAAGGCTCTCCTCAATTCAAGTAACAAATTGCTCAACACCCTAAGCATGTTTTGCTAATAAGTGAGCTACCTGATTACCTTTTCTACCAATATGTGAAATAGAAAAACTACGAAAAGCACTTAAAAGAGAACTAATTCCATTCACAACTGATGCTATCGAAGATGGAAGAGGAGAAATGCCAGCAATAGCATTTGAAACCGTAACAGAATCTCCCTCAAGAGCAATCTCATGAAAGCCCATATCTTTAGCAAACAAAATCCCCAATTCATAAGCTTTTCTTCGGCCTCCAAGGAACCCAGCCGCTGATTTAGCTTCATTGACAAAGCTCCCATAAGCAATCCTTCACAATTGCGAATTACAACTCCTACCCCTGACTTTCTTTGTTTCTTTGTTGTGCAAAGACAGCCCCATCATTTACTTTAAAAACAGAAGCCGCTGGAGGTGACCAAACCTGTCTGCAATGTGGTCTTAACTCCAAAGTTTTTTTTTTGGATTTGGATGCACTCACGTGAAAGCAAAACGTGTGGAGGTAAAAGATAAATGAATTAAAAAAAAAAATTATAATTAAAGATTATTACAGTAGTTGCCTGAGTGGGTGTGGAACTCTATACACCGTTTCAATCCTTTTTTTTCCCCCGGTAGACGTAAACGATAAATCATTTCAAAATTTCTTTTTATTTTGCTAAAAGTCTCTTTTTTTTTTTTTTTTTTTTTTGCTGAATGCTAAAAGTCATTGCAAATTAACTTGAGGAATTTTTTTTTAGAGATAATTACAATATGCTACTAATTCTGCAGCTTGAACTCTTTCTCTCCTAGACTCTTAAACACATTGTACGAGTATTAGTTAGTATATTTATGAGCTAAAATATATATTGGTATGGTAGAAGAGATATGAGTAAAAATTATACATTAATATTTGTTTTAGTAATTTATTAAAATATAATGGTAATTTCGAAAGGATATATTGGTATTGATTAGTACTTAAATATATTGTTTGTTTGTTAAAAAATTAAAACAGGCTCTAGTACAAAATTAACTCCCTTCTAATTAACTACTCATAGATAATGGTGTTAAAAAAATTAACAGATCCTATTCAGAAAATAATAATAACAACAACAAACCATAGGTGCTTAGGATTTAGTGGTCAGAATTATGCTAATTTTAAATTATGCGATGGTCACTCTACAAGTATAAGTACTTGTAGGGTGTGAGAGGTAAGAGTCGGGGTTCAAGTCTCCAAGAGGGAGCCTCACACACATATACACTTAAATTAAGCTCGAGTAGAATTTCTATTTTGTATCAAAAAAAAAATCACCTCTTATGAAACAATAACTTTTCATTCGAACCGTTGATTTAGAATATTAGCTACTTAAGTCATTATATCATCATCCATACTAGCGTTATACTGTCATAGGACTGGCTCAAGGCTTAGGCTTAGTTCCCACATTACAAAAAGTCTTTAGCCCTTGATAAAAAAAAGGCTTCCACCATATTATAAATATGCCCAAATTTTAAGAATATAATTTTATTAAATGATTGTGCATTATTTTACTCATGAGTGATGTAAGGACGAGTAGTTCCAGGGCCACAAACTCATAATCTTTACTACACAATTTCTCCTAACTATCTTATAAGCCAAACTATAATTTATTGTCTATTACTTTCATATGAACTTACTATTTTTTCTCCCCCTTTCACAATCTAGCGCATTAAAGTTGTGGCACAAAACATTGTGGTTTTGTACCTAAATTTTCATACTATAAAAGGTCTCAGCTCTCTACCCCTTGCATGGTTTTGTTAAATGCACAACCATGGAAAGGGGTTCTACGACATTATAACTATTTTACTAGCGATATTTATGTGAACAATTTTAGGTCTATCTTTTTTTTTAAGAAAAAAAATGTACTCTTTTATTAATTAACTCATGGATCACGTAGACATATATATTACTAATTCTATAATTCATCCAAGCATTTTCTAGTTCCTTTAATTCATGAGGGGTGCTTTGACATAACAACTGTACTTGCTATATTTTAAGGTGGTGGTGGTCTATGTTCTCTATTGCTATCAAGAATAAATTTGTTTAATTTTGAATACAAAATATAAATATTTCTATTTCTTACAATCTTATCATATATAGGTTCTGAAAGTTTATTGAGATTGAACAAGCTGGAGAGTTTAGATCTTGATGCTAACAATTTCAATTGGAGTATCATACAATCACTGAGGTTACTTACGTCACTTAAAAGTCTGAATCTTTCTTACAATGTATTGAAAGGATCCCTGCCTACCAAAGGTATGCATTCCCCACAATATATTATTTATTAATTACGTAATATATTCAATCGGAGTACTTTTTTTTTTTTTTTTTTTTTTTGTAGAACTTTCGGTTTTCGAAGACTTGGAAATTTTGGATTTAAGAAACAATAGGCTCAATGGCTCCAAAATAGTTTAAGGTAGAGAGATAGAGAAACCTTGATTTCGATTTAACCAGCATTATTAGTTAATACTAGTTCATCCTTCCACATCAACAAAATCAAAATTTTGCATTTATGTCAATGACTCAATATATTAATTAATCGTCATGTTTTAATGGAAATTTTTTTTTGAGAGAAATGTTTTAATGGAGATAAATGCATTGATTTTCATGTATTTTACATGGTGCACTAATTTATTTATATATATATAAATTATTTATATGATTATTTTAATAATAATATTTATTAAATTAAAATAACTCATTCAATAAAAAAAATGGTATGCTTAAATAAATAAAAATAACTAATTACGGTTGAATTCACTAAAGTAATATATTTATATTTATAATTATTTTAATCTTAACAATTTATATTTCCTAAATTCTTTTAATGATATATAATAATTATGTATACTATAGCATTCTAAATTTGTCATGTAATTATATAGAGATTATAGGGTAAACCTATTTATTTTCATGTTTCAGATATTTATAGGCCATCCAATAATTATTTATGTAAAATGGATTCTAATGATTTTTTTTTTAAAAAGTATATAAGAAACAATTGATTTGGAAAATGACATTATTGCTCAATGATTTGCTTTGATAGCAATCATAACAAATTACAGCAAAGATATAATATCTAATTTAATTACACTCAATCTTCTTCTTCTTTTTTTCTTTTTTCTTTTTTTTTGAGAAAAATTACCCTCAATCAAGAACCTAAAAGATAGTTATACATTTAAATTAATGAAAATAATTAAATATTTTTCAATTAAGTAATTGGTTCATACTCTTGATTACTCTTTCTTTTTAATAACACGTAATATAATTGAAACTAATTTCATATATATTATGACACATAATAAGTGTTATATGTGAGATATCATATAATTTCTTATAAAATGTTTCAAAATGCATTGCACATTAGACTAGTTCTGGCTAGTTGCTCAAAAGTGAAAGTCCCCAGCGTGACTAACAATTATTTGATGCTCTTTGAAAATGAATGGGCCTTGTGACATTCATGTTAGTTGAAAAATAAAAATATTTTTTTATCATACACTATTTTATTGCAAATAATAATAATAATAATAATAGGTGAAGCTGAGAGAAACTCAAATTAGAATTCGAAATTAGAGTTTCAATTTTGCACTGTGTCCTAAATTATTTATTCTTAAAGAGTTTTATTTCTTAATTTTAGAATAAAATGTGGGACTACATCATAAATATTCATCTAAGTGAGTTATTAAGTACAAAAATCAAAGGGTTAAGAATAAATGAATTGTAAAAAAGAAAAAAGAAAAAAGTGTTTTACAATCATTTTTTTTTTTTAAATGGACAATGTACATCTTATACCTAATAATATCCTTACAAATTTTTTTAAAGAGTTAACAAAATATAAAAATGACTATCAATAATATTTAAATTATATATATATAGGAATTATTATATATATATTTTGACGTGAACCTATAAATCAGCTTTCATTTCCAAAAACCGCGGGCCCAAAATCTCAATCAAATGTCAATCCCTTTGAGCCAAAAAGGAAACAAAATATTTGCTTGGCAATTTCCCTTTTTTGTATTTGTGTATCGGTACCTGTCACAAACGATTCTCTTCTTCCACCAAAAATCTTAGTTATTACTGTATCAGTGTCATGTCATCCACGCTTATGTTTAATTATGGGTAAATTGTAAATTACACTCCTAAAATTTAAGGTGTTTAGATTTTACACCCTGAAATTTTAGAATTTGAATTTTACCCCTGAAGTTTGGAGTGTTTGGATTTTACACCCACAAATTTGTCTTTAGTTTTTTTATTTGCTTGAGTACGAAATTATAATGATTGAGTGTGTTTGTATGTGATGTGGGGTGAGTATATGTAATTGTTACACTTTTAGAAGTTGTAATTTTTGTACTTTGAGTAGATAGAAAAGGTTTTGTAATTGATGTTAAATGAAAGAGATAAAATATGTCACTAACATAAATTTACTTGGCTCTCTAATAGGTTCACAATTTTTGAAGAATATTGATATAAATGTATACTTTGGTGGACCCCTTGACAATCCTGAAGGGATTGACGGATTCCCATTTAGAGGGGAGGGTATCGAATGCTACTACATGATGTTACGTCGTAAGTTGAAGACGTTGAATGATTTGAAGAGGAAAATAATGGAGGAATTGAAATTGAACCCTGCTTGGTATGACATCAAGATTATTTATCGTTACCCACAAGAAGTCCTTCATGAACGGATAAATTACGGGTATATGACGATCAAAGAAGATAAACATGTAAAGATGATGTTTAATAGGATCCAGAAAATGCCCCAAGTAAATGCTGCTGAGTTGTATGTAAGTTTGGAGGCGGTTGTAGACAACACTACTGAGGTGGTGCAACAAACAACTACGGCTTTACAATTTACAGCCCTAGATGATGGATGCACTACAATGGGAGGGTATACAATGGGAGGTTATACGCTCCCATCTCAAGATTATGTTGCCAATACTGGTGAAACTCTCTATCCTAAAGAGACACATTTAGAGGAGGAAGACGAAGACGAAGGCGAAGACGAAGACGAAAATCATGCTGCGAATGATGGTGAAAATATTGATGATGTGGATCAGTACGAAGAGAGGATTGAGCAAGGCGACTTTGAGAACGATGTGGATGACCATGAAGTCGTTCCCAATTTTGAAGAGGAAAATATGGAGTACCATGATGAAGGTGATGCAGATGATGATATTGGTGTCCAGCATGATACAAATACGACCAGTGGCTACAGACCTCCTGCCGACTCATTCTACGCAAATACTTGGGAAGATATGGTTGATCCTTCACGTCTTCAGATACCATTTGTTTCTACTTGGGAAGATGGGATGCATTTTTGTAAAGGGTTGACTTTTGCAAATAAAGAGGCGGTGAAGCGTGCATTGATAATATACGCAGCAAATGATAATAGAAATTTTATAATCCGAAGGTCGACCAAAACTCAATTGTGTGCCGCATGCGTTGACGACAACTGCAAGTGGTACGTTGGGGCATACATGAAGGCTAAATTCAATGGTCTGTGGATGGTTACGTCTTATGTGGGTCCACACAGTTGTATACCCTTTGGCCTACGAAGAGACGGTAAAATGATGGATTCTAATTTTGTTGCATCAGAAATTGTGGGAAAATTGCGACAAAATCACACTGCTCGTATTGATGAGCTCTGGGAGATCATACGTACTAAGTATAATCATGAGCTTTCTTACTATAAAGTATGGGACGCAAAACAAAAGGCAATTGCTAAGATATTTGGGGATTGGGAGGAGTCTTACCAAAGGTTGCGAAAGTTGTTGTTGGCATACTTGGATCAGGACACAGGTACCCAGTACAGCTATCACACCATACCTAGGCCATACGAAGGTACTACCTTACTGCGCTATGTATATTGGGCATTCGCTCCATGCATTGCTGCTTTCCAATATTGTAGGCCAGTGATTAGTATTGATGAGACTCATCTATATGGTAAATACAAAGGGGTATTGATGATTGCAATGGCAACCGATGCTAACCAAAAGGTTTTACCTCTCGCCTTTGCTGTTGTGGACAAGGAGTCAGGGGCTAGTTGGGGGTGGTTTTTAGAGTGTCTCAGGACTTCAATAGAGCATGTCATACCAAATGGTGGCATTTGCATTATTTCTGACCGACATAAAGGTATCAAATGCGCCATTCGAGAGTGGCCTAGAGGTCCGGATGGAACAGAACGGGTATTTCACCGATATTGCCTTCTACATGTTGCTAGCAACTTCAACAGACATTTTGATAACCCGACTCTAAAGGCATTGGCCTTGAAAGCTGGATATGCGACTCATGAAGCTAAATTTGAGTCCATAATGCAAACCATTAAGGAGGCCGAGATTAATTTACTGAGGGGTGTAGACCCTACTGATCGCCGGATTGCACGTTATATGCCATACACATATCTAATGAGTGAGGATCTAGAAAAATGGACCCAGTCACATGATGGTAGAAGACGTTACGGGGCAATGACAACCAATATCTCTGAGTGCTTTAATGGGGTACTTAAAGGTGCCCGTGGTTTGCCCATTGCTGCAATGGTTGAGTTCACTTGGTGCAAACTTGTTGCATATTTCCACGATCGACATAAACAAATTACTTCTGATCTCTCTCGAGGTAAGGTGTGGAGTGATTATGCAATGGAGATCTATAACAAAAATGAGCAGAAAATCGCAGGACACACTCTGAGGAATTTTAATCATGAAGAGGGTGTATATCAAGTGGTTACCCCGTACAACGACCATGAGGTGGAGGGGGAAACCACAGTCATGAAGTGCGCGTATTTTCTAGAACATGTGGTTGTGGAAAGTGGCAAAACTTGAAGATCCCTTGTTCACATGCAATTAAAGTTCTTCAAGGTTTGCACCTCGATGCGACCAGCTATATTGACCCATGTTATAGTTTGAACAACGCCATTCACACATATTCACATCATTTTGTGGTGCCAAAGTCAGAGTCATTGTGGAGGTACGTTTGCGGACCACGGTGGGTGCCTGACCCACAGCTGTTGCGAGCCAAAGGTCGTCCTGTGAAGTCAAGAATAAGGAATGAAATGGATGGGGTACAGCGAGAACGGGGAAGCCGGAGGGAAGATTTGGACTTGAGGGAGATTCAACCGAGGCAGCAATGCGGAGTGTGTCATCAAGAAGGGCATAACCGCAAAAGCTGTCCCAATTCCCGTGGGGCTTCGACAAGTGGTAGTGCTATAAACTAGGCAAGTGCCCTCACTGTTTTTATATAATATACTTAGAATTTCATTTGGTTTTTGTTCTTCGCATTTGGAAACTAATGACCGTATTTTAATGTTTGTCAGGCAAGCGGAGACTCGATTTTGCTAAGTGACATTGTACGTGGGACTTGTGGTTATATTCTGTATGGAGAAGTGCTAGGCGACTATGTAGAGTATGTTGTATCAGTATGGACAAGTGCTAGGTGACTATGTAGAGTATGTTATATCAGTATGGACAAGTGCTATTGCTGTCTTGTAGACTATGTTGTATTGACTTAGTTGTTATTTTGTTTATTGCTGAATGTTATTGTAATTGAACTATTTGCTATCCATTGTACTCGTTACATTAGTTGCGTTGTGCAGCTTTTGCCTATAATGCCAGCAATGATATTACTTTGGCATTAGTAGCTACTACTTTCACAAGTTCAACCACAGGGCCCTCCTTTGAAGCGATGATAGCTAGTATTGAATGTTTTTGTGTGCTAAGAGGGCAACTATTAATAATGCCCATGAATAGTAACTGTTTTAATCCGGTTGTTTGCATTTGATGCTTGTATTAGTTGTTTACCGCTGCCCATGTGATGTGTTCTGGATCTAGTTTACTGCTACAAGGGAAAGGAAAACGAATTCTGGTTTACTGCTGCAGGAGTAGCTGCAAAAAAAAAAAAATCCCCAGTAGAAATCAAGTTTCAGAGACTCGATTTCCATATAAGGAAATCGAGTATCAGATACTCGAGTTCTACTGGAATTATATATATATTTTTTTCCAATTCCAATGTAATGTGTAAAGAAATCGAGTTTGGAAATCGAGTATCAAATACTGGAATATATATTATCAAATACTGGAATAAGTACATGTTCTACTGGAATATATATATATATATATATATATTTTTTTTTTTCCAATTTGAGAACTAATTTCAGAACTCTAAATAACAAAGTTTTTTTCCTTTTTACAATTTCATCAATGTAATGTGTAATGAATACCTTGCTGCATGTTCAAACAAATATTCACATTAGGTAAATATTATTTGTCTCCACATTTGTCCAATATAAATCCTCATTTTCATTGGACATAGAAATTAAACTTCCATAATTTTTCTCAAAATATCTTTGGTTTTCTTTTTGAGAGGTATGTTAATTTTCAAAATATTATGTTCTTTTAAAATATTTTGTTTAAATTTTATGCATACGTTTTCACTTATGTTATGTAGCATTGTAATGTATTTAGGCTTATTTTTTCATATTATGTGCCGATCTATATTTTGGATATTTCGTATGATGCATATACTTGGTAAGGATTTGTTTTTGCCTGCTTTTAGTTCAATTAAAATTTGTAGGTAACAATGTGAACCTACAAGTAAGTGACATTTCTTGATTGCATGAATTAGAAGAATTTCCACAGGTATAATATTTTATTATATAATTTTAAAAAAAAACAAAGCTAAAATTTGTAATACTGCTTTGAGTTCTTGAACCACTTTGACGGCTCTTAATTACCTAGGAGCCATGGTTTGATCCTATGGCTACGGGTTATTTTTTCAAGGCAAGCAGCTGGGTGGAAGTGGTAAATGAACATACCTACTCTTTTTCATTGGTGCATTAATTACTCTTCTAAACATAACTGAACCATTTCAAGCAATTTTTCCTCATCTTTTCATCAATAAGGATCACCCCATCTTTATTCTTTAAGCAAATTTCCTCATTTAAAATATTATATTTCTATGTATTTGTACTTATCTATTTTTAGAACATGTACTTATTAACAACCTAATATTCAGTACTAGGCATAAAGATAAATCTAGGTGAATCATTCATAGGTCATATTTTCACAAATTACCACCAAATAATAATAATAATAATAATAATAAACGACTTACTTCTATCTGTGCTCAATCTAAAAAGGCATATATTGCAAGGAAAAAATAATGAAATTATAGACTAAAGAGAACCACACCAAGTCTAAAAGCTCAAATTTGAAATTTGTTTACTTTCTCTCATTTGAATTGCAAGTTACACCACCAATTTCAGGGTTCAAAATAGCTTTAAAGGAATGCTATCAGTATCAAGTACACAAATTTCAATTTGTTAATTTGCAATTAAATTACTGAACCAAACATTATTCAACAAAAATTGAAGTCTAAAAATAAATGTTAACTTCAACCCCCAAAAAGATACGCTGCGGCCTGATCTTCATTTCCTTCGAATAATTTAAGAGCTTGTATGATTGCTTCCTTCCAAACCCTAACTCAACAAGCTTTGCCACTTTCGCTTCAAAATCAGGTCCCTGCAGCCATAGATATCACAAGAAATCTTCAGATCAATCAAATACAATTACTAAATCTTGTTCGTTAATCAACGTAACACCCATTCTTTAAACAGACCAGATCGACAGGGTCATGTCACTCTTTTATTTGGGGAAAGGAAAACCTGGGTAATGTCACTCTTTTATTTGGACTTTCATGATGAAAATTTAGGAAATAGATCATCTATTGCTTGGTTAATGAGATGAATGGAAAGGGAAAAAATGTATTTTCATTTGACCATTATGCCTATTTATTTGATTAGGAAGTTGTGTTGTAAGAATTTTTGTGATTGAACAAAATTTTCACTAAAAATTTTGGTTTTCACCCAAATCTGTCCATTTCTGGTTGTAGCAAATCCCTTAAAAGAGGGTGTAATTTTCCTCACAAATTCATTACTTTCCCTGCTTAAAAAAACTACAAAACAGCAGAAACTATCAACCTGATCAGGTTAATATTCTTTCCCCGGTTATTTTGAGATGACAATCTCTCAAGTATGCTACTCAAATTTTATCATGCTATGGGCCTATGGTCAGTTCTGTTCTTAAATTTATAGGGCTTAAAATGTTTCTTCCTTCTTATAAGGGAAAATCTTCAGGTTTTGTCATTACATTATGTAATAGAAAACCTTTTGCCTTAAAATCATAAAGCAGTAATTGTTCTGGAAAGTTTAAAGAAGTTTCTTGTATGAACTTTAATTTTAACAATTTTCTGCAATATTTATATGGCCTGGCCTGTTTACACATAACAAGTCTAGTAAAAGTTGAATGCCCCTTAAATCAATTCAAGGAAGGTTATGATTGTTTTAAATTATCTGATATCTCATTTCTTCCTATTTTTGTACCTAAGATGGGTTTAGATTCTGGAAAGGTTGTTTTCATGACCTTCCTATACTCAAAACTCCAGTCTACCTCTAAATGAAAGGAACATAAGGGGAAAAACATAGCAGACCAAAAGTATAATGTCCAGCAGAATATATATCACACAGCCAGGCTTGGAGAACAAAAGATTCAGTATCCCTAGGCACCAAATAATACGTGACTAATTGCAAGATTAACATTAATTCAAAAATCAAACACCAGGAATTGATGATTTCATGGTAATGAAATTCAAAATATGCACTTTTCTAGAAAATTACAGCTACGTGGATATATTAGAGAGCACGCTTCAACAACCTACACTATACTTTCGTTGAAATTAAAATATAATGATGATGATGTTGATATTAATAATAGTATTTCAGATTAAAATTACGTACATTAATTAGTCTCACTGCCGTGTCAGCACCAATTACAAAAGCACTGCCTGGAAAAATTTCAGCTTTCTTATAAAAATAAGGCTGACTGGATATAATTACTGTCTTCCCTGTCATTCAAAGAGAAAATCATTAACAAGTACAAGTTATATATCACATAACAAGCTGCTATCCCACACTACAAGTCAGCTTAAAGTAATAAATATTTTGCTAGTTAAAAAAATATGCAAACACAACCTTCACCCACAGAGGATTTAAAAAAGATAAATCTTGGAAAAATTTATAAATTTTATAAATCTTGGAAAATAATACAGAGAATCAACCTCACCAACTTTTTCGAATTGCTTGACACGGTCTTTGATTTGTGATACTGTTAGTGGTGGTTTGTCTGCGTTGACTGCAGATACGCGTCACCACAAATGCTGCATAAAAATAAGTAAAAATGATGAGAAGCATTTCATATAAATTCTCAATTGGCATTGGTGACAAACACAGTGCTACATCCACATAGAGAGGGAGAAAATGGCAGTATAGCACAATTGATGTGGACAGATTTACTTTCCTGAAGCAAGAATGCATACACAACTTTCTCGAAACTAAATGTCCAAAAGGTGACAGGTCTATGAGACAATTTCAAAGTGAACAAACATTTCACAAAGCTACCAGATAATTATTAATGTACCTAGCAGCAACTTCCAAGAGCTTGAGGTGACCATCATGTAAGGGATTAAAAGAACCCGATAATATAATCTTCCTTTCAGCAGTAGACATATCTGTGCCTGCAAAAGTTGCTACATGATTGACTGAAAAGAATAAAATTCACTCTGTTAATTGAGGTTGATATGAGCAAAAGGTCAATACCACTTGCAAATGGATAAATTTTAAAGTATATTTGCCCATTTATAAGTTGCTTTAATTCTTGATCTTCATCAAATTGCTTTTCACATTCATCAGATACTTCAGATTCTGTCAACCCCGAATCAAATGTTGCCGGAACTCTGCATGCATTTGCAATTGCTTGTAACCAAAATATAAAAGGAAAATTAAAATGCAAGAGAAAGTAAGTGACAACCTACGAAACAAACTTGAAGTTCTAGATATAACAAGTCAAATTAGCAAAAAACATGCAATGTAACAAAGCGAACACACTGTATTGCCAAATAATCCTTTTCTCTACTTATTTTGAAATCTCAGGAATTCTTAAAAAGTAATAGACAACAACATTTTTTAACAAAGGAGATAGAAGCAATTAGCTCTTCTCAAAAATTATATATTTGAATGGTTAGACCTTTTTCTGACAAAGGAAATACATGCAATTAGCCATTCTTGAAAACTATATATTTGAATGCTTAGACTTGATAATCATTAATATTTTAACACATACCTTAAGTAAAATATGACTCGAAACTTTGTCTTGCTCTCTAGTCCGCAAACCCTACATTAATCAAGTAAAGAATATAAATAAACATTACAACACATTCAATTAAATAAAAGCCAAAACAATCCCATAACTACCTTTGACAGTGTAACTGTAGATACCCAAAGCCGGTCAGCTGTCCTTGTTGACAAGTGAAACCTGCAAATGATTATGAAACCAAAAGGTAAGCAAAGCCAAATTGGGGGAAAAACATTATGTAAGGAGGAATCTTGCAAAACAACATGTGCAGACTACAAGATCCAGCTTAAATGATAGAAAGTAATTTCTGAAAACAACTTGAAAGCCCATTAGTCTTTCACTAACTTTGAGCTCAAATTGCAATCTATAGTCAGAGTATCCTTGTCAGTTCCTAAAACTGGGCTGATGCAGAAATTGACAAAAAAGAGAAACACAGAATGTTGACTACTTTATAAATAGAAAGTGGGGAAAGGTTTTTTGAAAGTCATAATGTGTACCATATATCTAGATCCAGAAGACAATAGTAGAATGATATAGTTATATCAATCAGTTGGATCCAACTAAAATTCATGATCAATCACTCGGCTGGATCCTTTGATGAGAAATTGATAAAGGATCTTAAGCTTTGACTTCATGTTCTGGGTTTGCTCAGTGCCCTTCAATTCCGCCTCCCCTTACCCAATTGACTGAGACTAGGTTTGAAGTTGTCATGACAAGGCAAAGGCAGAATTGTAAGACTATTCCCTGGGTGGCCAGAGTTCTATTATGCTACTAAAATCTGTGAATGCATTAGGTTACCAGTTTGTATCAAGAACAAGATATGCAATTCCCTTACTATAAAGAAACACTTATTCATAAGATGAATTGTGTGTGTTCATCAACTTCCTTGTTAATACTGAAATTTTGATCAAAGATACCTGTGGTCCCCAAGTTTCGGCCTTGAGCTAGCCAAAGACCCAGTAAAACCCACACCAAGAACTGGAGAACCTATTTAAGGGACAAATAGAAACCATACAAAATCACATTAGTAAGGCTGGATTTCAAACATATAACTATTATACCCATTAAATTTGTCGTTTTGACATGAACATCCAAAAAAGGCCTGCTCATTATTAGTGAGGTTATTAAACAATCAAATATCAAGCTAACAATATCTTCTTCTTTTTTTAATAAGTCAAGCTGACAATATCATTGAATAGCTCTCAAGCGACTCTAGCATTATTTATAATTGCAGTCAAGCACATTTTAAAAGAGGGGGAAAGCAATGAAGGTACCAAATTATGTGGAAGTCGCAGGGAACCATAGATAGTGAAATTTGAGAATTTCACTCATAATGATAGTCCAGTATAAAAATTGCACAGAAGTCAATCAAAATACTTCAGCCATAGCTATTGTTGAAACATCTTAATTATAAAACCATGATAGGTTGAAACAAAAACAGAATTCCAATATTTTCAAAGTTTTTCCAAAACTAGGATAATCAATCAAAATCAGGGTTCAAGGAATACCCCAGTGTTTCACAGCACTACCATGCAATAATAATTGACATGTTTATAATTTCAGCATCATGTACACTAGATCAAACAAATGACAATTACGCTTTCACTAGCTGCATTGCTTCTAAGATTTTTCCCATTTAAGCAAAACCCACAAATTTTCAGGGTCAAAACAATCTCAAATTCTTGATTATTAGCACAAAAAAAATGAAAGTCTACAATTACTATTGGCAAATCATAACAATTGCATATTAAAATAAGCTCGGCGTGACAATGCACTGTCAAAATACATACCACTTTTCTCAAAAAGGTTAATCAAAGCCATCATCATGTTCTTGAAACAATTAGTACTTAAGAGCACAAAAACTAGCAACAAATATACTATAAGCTGAAAAAACCACAACTAGTAAAACTTTGGAATTGTCTTGATAACCTGGAGTAGAGAGCTTGAGGGCGCGATTATAAGCCAATAAAGCCATGTCTTCAGCGGTGTCTTGGCTACAAAACTTGCTCGGAATCTACTACAATACAAAACAAAACAAAAATGAGGCAATGAACAAGAATGTAAGAAAGAAAGAATCTAAGAAGGGTGGGTGGGGTTTGCCTTGGAGAGTAATTGCAGATATATAAATATACAAGTCAAACTGAAACAAAATTCTCCCAGTTCAATAAGAGAAAAGATCCTTGGGCATCATTATAAAAGGATCAGCTATTAAAGTGTCACCAAAAACAATATGGATTCACAAGGAAGAAAAAATGAATGAAATGAAAAACAACAATTGTTTCTTAAACAATTACCTGTGCACCGCCTTTAAAAACAGCCTCAAATATGACTCCAGTATAGTAATCAAGGCCTCTGGCAAGACTCAAGTCAAGACTAATTTTGGTTTGTCAATACACTTTGACACTTCAAGAGCTTTAAATAAAATGTCTAGGTCATTCATAGCCACATAAGCACATATAGTGTCCTAACAACTTGCTGCCCTGCTGCTTAAGCTTAGATAATAGTTCCAAAGGCTGTCCCCTTTCCTTCACAAAAGTGCCAATTTCATCTGCTGTCTCAACAGATAAGCCCTTCTCCTCCACCTAACAATAATTAACAAGAAATATATAACCAAACATACTAAAATTCATGCAATCATATAAATGGAATACACAATTAAATTATTAATCCAACATTTCATTGAAAATCATAAAGTATCCATTTTGGCAGCTGAATTAGTAAGCTGGATTAAGGAAATTAAAGTCCAAACAAGGGCTAAAATATAAAAATGGGCTGTGGTCCAAATATGACTTAATGCGAAGTGTATCGACCTATAGCTCGATAATATGCCTAGGCAGTAGGCCTTTAGACTGGGCTGGTCATGTAATAAAAGGGCCTGGTTCCAAAACCATTGCTGGGATGTTTCCAGCAGCAAAATGGACCCAGTGAAGCCCACAAACAGAATTATCTTCTTCCAAAAGAAAAAGAAATCTTCAGAGACATTTTCTAAGAAGTTAGCATCATGTCTCAGCATGATTGAATTAAATGATACAAAACTACTACTGCCTGTTCCAGCAAGGTAAAATTCACGGCAGTGACATGTGCCTATGCTCTAAATCGCACTGGTAAAATTCACGGTATCTTCCCTTAGATGTGTTGTCCTTCCTATAAACCTTAGCTATCTGGTACCTTTTAATCCATGTGAGACCATTCATAGCCACATACCTAGCAAATGGTACGGTTAAGTTGTATCTCAAAGAACAAAGTTCTCCACCCTGCCAACAGATTGAGCTCCTGAGATCTTGACAATGGTGTAACATAAGCAGAACTCGGTGCAAGGAACCTGTTAAAGCTAAGATTTCAAACATCCATAAACTATAATTTTCGAAAAGGTACTAAAAAAGAAAGACATGGATGTCTTAAGAAAAGAAATGAGGAATTGTCATGCAATGGAAGATCATTTTAAGATCATACCGTGCAAAGTACATCTTCAATTGTTTGGATATTAACAGATGCTAAATCAACTTCTAGCTTTCTGGTCTTGGACAAGATAAGAGAAAACCTGACTCCACAGTATAATGCCCATCAAAATTGTACTCCTATTATAGATACTTATTTTGACTTCGAAAAATAAAGGTACATTGAGTAATAGAAAGCAAGAACTCATGATAGTACAAAAAAGAATTGACACATACCAAAATGAATAGGAGGTTCATATGGAGGCAGGTTTTCAAGTTCTGCTTCAGCAGCAGCAAGATTTTCTTTAGCTTTAATGATTCTATGTTGACAAGATTCTTCTTGCAACCTCAGGTGTTCCACTTCTTTATATTTTTCCCTAGTACCCCCTAGGAAAAAATATAAAGAAATGGAAGACTTGAGGAAGCAAGAAGAATCTTGTCAGCATAGAATCATTAAAGCTAAAGAAAATCTTGCTGCTGCTGAAGCAGAACTTGAAAACCTGCCTCCATATGAACCTCCAAAAGATGAACTTCGTCGTAACTTTTCTACCCAATTTTTTTATTTTTCTGGCGGTGTGGGCTATGACATGAGTTTATTGGCCTAAAAAAACAGCAGCCATTCCACTAGCAAAGCATAATGCTCGATCTGCTTTATCAAGCTTTGCTAGAAGGCTGAGAATATAGAGAGGTGAAGCTTATCAGAAAAAAATCCACTAGAAAAGGCACAAAATAAATTGAGAGAGCTGATTCAATTGCATTTGTACACCAAACAAAAAATCTCACCTTTCTACAGCATCCCGTGTAGGATTTCCACTTCTAGTATAGTCATAGGGGCCATTTTCTGATGCCGAAGGCTGCATAACAGAGTATTAAAGACCATCTGAATCAGAAAAATAGTTGAGGCAATCCAGAGATCATAAAAGGTAGATAAATGCATAGGTGTGATGACCAATAAGCACATTTTCTCATATGATATATAGACATCCAAAGTAAAGATGGGTTCAAAATCTAATGTTTTATAATTAATACAAATTTACAGGCAGAATCCTTATGTGTGTGTTTGCATGTGTCAAGCACAATCATAGGTGCATGCCTGCCAAAAAGCTGGCACAAACTACAAGATGATTGTAATTTACAGCTAACAGTGAATTACTAATTATCACCAGTCTTTGTTCAGTCCATCGCAAAAAGTACACATACTTTTGTGATCAAAACATCCAACACTCTAATATAAAAGGGTGGAAAATGAGACCTTTCAAATTTGAAGGAAAAAACAAAGTTTGGGCAACAATTGAATTATGTCCAATTACAAAAATCCTTAAGCTTTAAAACACTGACAAACTCTTGCATTTTGAACATCTTCTAGAGTGATTGTATACATGGAAGGATGTTTGTCAAAGCCCAAATGTCTTCTTTGACATTTTGACAGTGGACAATCTTCTAGTTGGGACTTTGGACTTTATGTTAAGATGAGCTAATGTTGAAATAAGTAGAACTGTAGAGGTTTGGGTACCTATTACAGGTTACAGCTGAACAATTCTCTCCTAGAGCCATGACAACCCTTTATTCTATATGAATCATAATTTAACAGTAATCATCCATTCTTGTACATTAACACATTTCAATGCATGTCATGAAATTCTTGTTGCAACAATAAAGAAATCCATGGTGTTAAAGTTATACTGCAAGTACTTAGGCAGTAGAGTTTGCAAAATCTGCTTTCTTAGTTCTTCCATCAACTAAGTAGCAAATCACATCAAATCATAGATCTAAATTATTTCATACAGTGAAAACTAAAATGGTATGATGTAATAGAAAATGTTAATTTAATAGAGGAATAATACTATTTTGTATCACTATTCAAAAGCACATAAATAAGCTTGACATTCCTGAAGTCTTATCCATTTGAATTGCTTCCTATAGTGTCTGAATTATGCCAGACATTTGAGGAAATAAGGCCATGCACGCATTAGTGTCTGAATTAGCAATGTTTTCTTCAGCTATTTTTTATCATGGAGTTGAGTACTCATTGACTGAGTGGACCTTGTATCAGACCGCCATCATGAAGAGCTTCAAAATAATTTTGAAGAACTATCTTTTTAAGGTGTTCAGTTCATTAAGTGCATGAAAGCATGCTATTTTAATCAACATCAAGTTCATCGCTCACTTCCAAATGGATTCATTACTTTCCAACAAACCAAATTATTGTTTCCTTTTTTGGGATAAGGCAACAAATTGAAATGAAAATGAAATAGTGCAGATAAAACAACTTACAAAGATGCATGCTATATGTTCAATCTGAAAGCACAGAACAAGAGGTATTACCTTTCCCCATTCACGGCAAGCACACTTGCCACAAGATCACTATGTCCAGCGGCCATTTTTGTAGCTGAATGCATAACAATATCTAAAAGGGAGAAGGGCAAATTAAAAAATTGAAGATTAGAAGGAGAAATCTAACAATTGTAAAAATCCCAACTTTACATCTATAGTGGATGGTTAATAACCTGCTCCAAGTGTCAATGGTTGTGATAAAACAGGGACATTATACTATTATCCACCATCAAAAGAGCTCCATGTGCATGAGCCATCTCAGCTATTTTCTGAAATGGATCAGCACAAAAGAATTTTTCCATTAGAAAGTACTGACTTTGTATATGATTTTATCAGCCCAAAGAAAGAAGGATACTATTCTTAAAATTTTATCATATAAACATGAAGAAACCAATCATAACAACTAGGCACAAAGATTCACAGCTACAAAGAAATGTAAATTATCACTATTATCACCTTACATCGGCTCGAAGAACGCAAATGTCTAATTTCCTAGGGCTTTTTTATGCACAAGAATATCAACCTCAAAATTAAAGAGAGTCAAAATAAGTTGTGAAGGGTAGATGCTACCTTGACCAAAAGCTCCTCTAATATCCCCATTTTAAGTTTCAATTATAAACTCAAAACACCTATATCCAAGAAAGATGGAAATATAGAATGAGCTTTTTTATTAGAAAAGAAGATTCACTCTAGGATCAACTAATTAATCAAGAAACCAACCCCACTTCTAAAACAGGCAAGTATCTGTCATATCCTTGTAAGTGTTAAAGCAGCCCTTCAAAGAAAAGAATTTCGGTGGCTTTGCAAAGAGAGTTTTCTGTAGAAGGAAATTTGATGCAAGTTGATAGATTGATGAAATCCACAGACATATGAGATACGAGGACTACACCAAGCTGAAAGATTAGTCAGTAGGCCAAAGAGCATTTTTGGTGTAAAATAGGAAATCAAATAAATTTCTACCCCAGTTACTGGTATACCAATAGACCCATTCAACTCTCTTCATTAAAATGGTTTCAATGGCCTCTAAGCCTTAGTGTCGCAGACTATTTATTGTTATTACCTGGTGATTTAGTTTATACCCAATTTAGTTTATACCCTATTTACTGTTATTACCTGGTGATCAACAATCAGAATTATAAAGCATGAAACCCTAACCCTCCATTCATCCACCTAAAAAGAAAAATACAAATAAGACCATCAAAGTCTAATTGCTATTTCTCAGACCTTGTTATTTCCTCATATTAAATTTCCCAAACCAAGACAACCAATATTCAACAACAGATTGAAATGTCCAGTTAAAGGAATAAGGTGTCATTTGAGTTACCTCTTTTGAACCTTATGCCGTCTCGTATAATGAGGAGGAGGTCTTGCATGTCCTTCGTCAGATGCCTCAGGTCCAACTTCGTGTCCATGTTTATGCCCTCCTGTCCCACAAGGAGGTGCCTTTGATATGCGTTTCGGCCGACCTTCTGCCGCAGTAGGTAACCCAACAGCCTGTTCAGCCTGAACATGGGGTGGGTCGATACCCGAATAAGGGCCAGTGGACATACTGTGGGAGGGTGGCTCCTGCTGCATGTGAGGAGGGGTTGGATGAATACCCAGGTCAAAGGATGGAATGGGAAATGACTGTGGGGTGGGTGGACAGATGTCAGACCCAAGACATGGATGTGGGGTGGGTGGAGGGATGGTGGGGCTAGGGGATGGATGTGGGATGGGTGAAGGGATGGTGGGGTTAGGGGATGGATGTAGGGTGGATGAAGGGATGGGAGGGCTAGGGGATGGATGTGGGATGGGTGAAGGGATGGTGGGGCTAGGGGATGGATGTGGGGTGGATGGAGAGGGATCGAGCATAGGGACAACCCGAGGGGTAGCAACAAGCGGACGAGAGGGACATCCGGCCGGAGCTGTGCTCGTGCTTGGGCCTTCAGTAGTGCTTGCGGCCGCAGGAGTAGCTACCTCCTCATTCAGGGCCTCAGGGATAGGAGGTTGTGCACGGTCAATCTCATGCATTGCCGTCAGCACATCAGTAATGTCCTTGTGGTCCTCCGTGCCCGCTGGGTGATGCCTCAACAAACGGTTGACAAGTGAAACCTGCACATGGAAAACCCACACATATTAGTAATGCCTAAATCATCAACAATGCCAATCGATAATAAAATAAATGTTGGTTCTGAATTGGTTTTGCTAGTAATAATTGCAAATTATAGGGAGAGCAAGTGGTAAGCAGAAAATGTATTAACATATATCATGTTATGATGACAATGGTTTCATGCTAAGAAGTACGCTAGAAGACATGGAGAACTTACCATCATAGTCAATTTAGCACCGGGCCTATCGATAAACCTCCGAGTTAC
This sequence comes from Notholithocarpus densiflorus, assembly GCA_030021035.2. Lineage (NCBI taxonomy): Eukaryota > Viridiplantae > Streptophyta > Magnoliopsida > Fagales > Fagaceae > Notholithocarpus > Notholithocarpus densiflorus. The sequence continues at coordinate 10,516,493 of JARYZH020000002.1, forward strand.
CCTGTTGAACCAGCCAAAATACTCATGCTGTGGAGGCATATCACCAAGCACTACTTCAAAATGCCGTTGAAGGCGATTACCCCAGTCGAGTATATGCACCGCATGTTTCCGCATCCAATTAACACCGACCTTCCCCCTCAAATCAATTTTATGAAGGACCTCATCAGTGTCAACATCACGGGGAATTTCTTGGATCATCCCAAATTGACGAACGACACGATCTGGTGTATGTTTCTCTATTATGTGGAAACATATAAGCGGTACTGTTGCCATCCACACAGCCCTCCCTGCAACGCACCATGGCGGAAGGTCCTCTAACTCAGCTTCATATGGCTGCCACACCACCTACAATAGCCAAAAAACAAGTACACAACACATTAGGCAACAATGTTTATATTTCAAAATTCACCAAACCTATAAGATTGTTCCTAAACATGTAAAACAAGGCATTTTCATACCTGGCCTGGCAACATTGAAGTTATTTGCTCGCGATACCTGTCCCTGAAGATGTGTGCGGGCCTATTTTTCTTGTTTGGGACCCACAACCACCTACAACAATCAAGAACAAGGGATCAATTTCTAGAACTTTCATACAAAGATAATGTTATCATTAAAACTATAATGTAATCACATATGACAACTAAGATAATCTTATAGATATTTACTCAATTAATAATATCACTAGAATAAGAAACAGTCCTTATAAAAAACAGAGCACATACAAGCCACATGACAGTCACAAAATTAGAGTATATTAACGTAATCATATATATTGAACCTCTATTTAAAAATTATTTATGTTGACATTAATAATTCCTAGAGCCTTTAAAATAAATAAATAGAATCAATGGAGTGGGGATGGGATTCAAGAGAGACTTACTTCAGGGACAGTGGACCACGCACTAGAGGAACGTAAGCACCCACTGGCGGGCCACGCTTAACTGCCGGGCACAAATAGGGGAACCTGGCCCAGTAGCGCTAGGATGTAGCATCGTGCGTACTTATGCAGCTCATCCTCTTCAGCATTAGGCGGCAATGGACCAGTAACTTGCTCCAAAAGTTGGCTGATGAGAATCCTTTGGCCAGTGAGTTGCTTATGCGGATCTTGATTTGTAGGTTGAAACCCAAGGAAGTCCCGGCACACCTCTGTCCAGGTTTTATGCGTGCTCCCAGTTATAGCGTCACCATCAACAGGAAGCCCGAGAAGAACCTCCACATCCTGCAATGTGATGCTGACCTCACCATGTGGCATGTGGAAGGTGTGAGTCTCGGGCCGCCATCGTTCCACTAAGGCCGTTATCAGACCATGATCAATCTCTCTACCCGGGACCCAGAGGAGTCCCTCCAAACCAAGTGCCTTAATGAGGTTAACAACTCTGTCATCCACCATTGGCTCTCGATTGGAGAACTCTGAACTACGACTGCGGCAGGTAAGGGTCCCTGGGTCCTGCACAAAACAGAACCATAGATTAATATATGACAACTGCAGTGTGTACATTGTATGAATTAAATGCATGTACATCAGTTAAAGATTTAGTGTTGCGTTTTACCTGCCCATTCCAAATAGCTTCGGACCGATGCTTGGCCTGCTGTGTCAACACTGTGTCATCAATGGGTCCAGGCTCTGCATAGTTAATCCGTCCAGCATTTTCAGCAGCCATACTGCACAAAAATGATAAGCAGTTACCACGTAATAGATATTATTGAAAACATAAACAAAAACAATCTAACAAAGATTCTCAAAAAACAAGCCAAAATCTAAAACTTCCATGCATCCAAAATCAATCCAATTTTACTATTTTTTATTTGTTATTTTTTAAATCATGCACTGAACTGGGTCTATTCCAGGGGGGGGGGGGAGAAAGGTGATTCTAACCAAGTTCAAAAAAATAAATGACTTTTTTTTTTCTTTTTTATATAATTTACAAGAAAACGTACACCTTTTTACCTCACAATTTTTAAGTATAATTGTTCTTTTATCTAGCTCATCTTTAGTTAAAATAAATCAATAAAAATAATCTATACCAAATAAACCCTTACAATTACTTTAGATGAAGAGCCTTTTTACCTAACCATTTATCTAAGTACAGTTGTACTTTTATTTAAGTTGTTTTTAATAAAATAAATCAAAAAGAATAATCTATAACAAATAACTTACAATTACTAGATAAAAATAAAAAAAATAAAAAAAAGGAAAAAAACCTCTATTAGAATTAGAACAAGATTATTCCATATCATCACTCCACTAATATATCAAAATAAATCCCCATTAATCTACCCTATAAAATTGTCAGTTTGACAATAATGCTTTTAAAATATCCTATGCCAATCACCTCCACCTTATCCTATGTTGAGCATTAAACCTTTTTCCCCCTTAAAACTATGAAATAAGCCATCTGATACACAAATACTTAGGCAATCAGCATTTCCAATACATGACACAAGACAGTTTGTGGATTATCTCATATACAATGGGAACAAATTAAGGAAGCACTCATGCAGTCATGCTTGTTTCATGGTCAACTAACAGAGAAATTCTCTTCAAATTTCCAAAAAAAAATCCCTTCCATACGTGGATAACAGAAAATTCCTGACTTACCCAAATAAACAAATAACTTCCTTTGCATTTTGGGTCTGACATGCAAGTAGGCTACCATTGCACTTGCAAGTGCAAGCTAAGTGGGTGTTCCTTACCTTGTGATAATGTTAATCAGTTGGAGATGGAGGCAATTTCCCAATGATTGAAATGTGCATTATACATTAGAACTTGGCGACATAGAAAAATTCACATCCTAAATCAGTTGGCATACTTATGTCTCCCACCTAAGCTTCACCTACCTATGGCTACAAGTATGCATTGGGTTCACTTAGACACATATATATGCTATCACATAACACTCACTTTCAGTATAGTTTTTATATGGCTAACCACAATAAAAACAACAAACTGTACATGTAACACTCAATCAAAAAAAAAAAAAAAAAAAAAACGTCAATGTAACGTTAGCAATGTTGCAGAACTCTTTGATTCAACTTATGAAATAAGCCATCTGATACTCCAATACTTAGGCAATCAATACACGGAAAGGCTGACACAAGGCAAAGTTTGTGGATTATCTCTTATATGTTGGGAACAAAGCAAGCACTCATGCTTGTTTCACGCTCAACAACTAACAGAGAAATTCTCTTTGGATTTCTAAAAAAATCACTCCCATATGTGCAGAACAGAAAATTTTTGACTTACCCAAATAAACAAACAGTTAAATAAATAACTTTCCTAGCTTTCTGAGTTAGATGCAACTAGGCTACCAAGTAGTTTCAAGCCAGTACTGATCTTAAGATATTGCACTTGCAAGGTAAGTGGGTGTTCCCTACCAGGTGATACTGTCAATCAGTTGCAGGTGGAGGAGCCTATTTCCATATGATCAAACCTATGCATGGCACATCAGAATTTGCCAAAATTTACTGTCTTAGCTTTGCTTTGTTGATGTTGGAATCTATGTGTGTGTGTATATATATGGCATCTAAAACTTTCATGCATCCAAAATCAATCCAATTTTACTGTTTTTTATTTGTTATTTTTTAAATCATGCACTGAACTAGGTCTATTCCAAAAAAGAAAATATAAAAAAATAAAAATAAATAAATAAATAACTGGGTCTATTTCAACTATTTAAGTCAATTAAATTGAAGTTATCTTTTTTTTTTTTTTTAGAATCTTAACAAAAGTCATAAAAATTCAATCTTCTCTTTTCTTATCCTATCTTTTCTACATTTTTCTCAGCCAGCAGTAATAACCAAAAAGAAAAAATTCACAAGAATATACTAACTCACAAGAATATGTTCTGAAACCAAAAACAGAAATGACATGAACCTAAAATTCACATCCAAATCCCATCATATCAGCCAAATTCCACAACCATAATCATTTAAAAAAAAAAATACCCAGTACTCTGCAATGCAAACTTTGATACTTTCCATTAATTTCAAAGTTTAAAAATCCTTTTACTTTCTTTTCCTGCAATTTCTTACTAACCAAACATTCTCTATAGCCATTCAAATTCAACAAAACCTTCGACAGAAAGCATATCATCTTAAAGTCCATATACAAGCATCATGCTGGAACATCAACCTAGACAAACTCAAAATCTCTCACACACCCGTACTCCTATTGAGTTAATGCAAAAAAGCAACACAAGAAAAAGAATCAAAATATTCAATTCAATCTTCACTGTTAAGACCCCAAAACACTCTTCTTCTTCTTCTTTTTTGGCTTTCTCAGCAACCAAACAAAATATGGAAGTAAAATCAGACATATACAACAATGAAAAAAGGAAGACAAGTTGAAACTCATGAAACCCATATTCCAAAAAGTGATTTTTGTTGCTTTCAGAGAGATGAACTTAACACCCAAAATTGAAAATCGTGAAACCCATTTGCCAAAATGTAAATTAGTTGCTTCTAAAGAGCTGAACTAAACAGCCCAAAATTGGGTTTTGAAAACAAAAGGCAAAGCAGTTCCAAATAACAAAGTGGGGAAAGAAAGAACAGTAACCTTCTGGTTCTGGGAATGGCTCAGTGGGTTTGGGTTTGGGGCGCTTGAGTGCGCTCTTGAGGACTGGAATCGGAGGCGGAACTGGCGAAGAAAAAGAAGAAGAAGAAGAAGAAGTAGTAGTAGTGTCTGCTCTGTGTGAGAGAGGGTGAGTGAGGTGAGAGAGGGTGAGTGAGAGTGGAGAGTGATCTGTGTGAGAGAGGGTGAGTGAGGTGAGAGAGGGTGAGTGAGAGTGGAGGGTGATTTGTGTGAGAGAGGTGAGTGAGGCGTTATTTTTTAAAAATAGCCTATTTGAAACCGAGTCTTAGAGACTCGGTTTCACTTTTAGTAAATCGAGTCTCTGAGACTCGAGATCAAAGTGGCCAAATTCCACGTGGCGTGTCCACGTAGAACTCGAGTCTTAAAGACTCGAGTTCCATGTGGACACGCCGCGTGGAATTTGGCCACTTCAGATCACAGAAACCGAGCCTCAAAGGCTCGATTTATAGGCCCAAAATCGAGCCTTTGAGGCTCGAGTTGTTAATAAATGATATAGTTTCCAAACTGAACCTATTAACTATATAGTTGGTTTTTTTATTGCTAGTTACCCATTTTTGCCCGATTTTACATTGAATAGCAAGTTATAATGTTTTATTCCCCCACCCCCACCTTTTTTTTTTTTGGGTGCCAAGTGGGCCGCTGGTTAAGATTCCTTGAACTAAAACAATAAATCAATTTTTTTATAATTGAATAATTGAGGGAGGGTTTAACTAGCAAGTTAAGAATGGTAAATAAAAAAGTGATAAGTCCTAATAAGAATAAATAAAAACTCGTTAATTAAACTATTGTGAAAATTGTTGTGTTAATAAAATTGTTGTGATGATGACTTGTGGCCTTGCCAAAGATCAACCACCTTCTTGAATTTCAAAGAGTTGCTATCTTGGCTAATAAAACAGCAGCATCATCTTGAACTTTTTTCTGTCACTGCTTGGTCAGTATGGACCCAACGAAATCAGGTTCGCTTGCACCAACCTAGCTACAGTCCCCATCAGCTTGCATCCAAGGCAAAAGATCGACTTGCAGAGTTTTTGTCAATCCAACCAGCCCCTCGGTCTCTCCCTTCTATAACACGGGGTCAATGGTGACCTCCACCGTTGGGTACGATAAAGATAAACTTTGATGACACAATCTTTATGAAGGAACACAAGTCTGGGATTGGAGTGGTGCTACGTGATGCCCATGGTTTGGTGCTGGCATCTCTATCTCGGCAACTGTTACAGGTTTACAGTCCATTGGAAATTGAAGTGAAGGCGACATCAACAACTCTTCAGTTTGTGGCAGATTTGGGATTCAATCAGGTGGTTCTTGAAGGAGATTCTCAGGTTCTTATGACAGCTTTGATCAATGACAATATGTTTTTGTCCTCTGATAGTTTTCTTATTGATGATGTACGTTTTGACGCAATATTTTTCACTCAATTACGTTACTCTCATGTAAAGAGAGAAGGTAATAAAGTTGCTTATAGTTTAGCTCGACATGCTTTATGTATTTTGGATTTTGTTGTGTGGATGGAGGATGTTCCACCACCTTTTCTTTCTGTTGTCCAGGCTGACATTGCTGGTTTTTCTTAATGAAAGGTTTATGTTCTTCCTCCAATTTTTTTTTTTTTTTTTTTATTTTTTTTTTCTAATAGATGCGATAGAACTTTAACTTATAATATCTAGTCTATAACGATTGCTCTTTATTTTTAGGTTAAGACATCAATTGATTTTTTTGATATAGGTGGGGTTTTGAACTCTCGATCTCTTTTTTGACAATAGGAAACTTTTAAGTTGAGCTAATTGTAACCAATTTGGAGTAATATTAGTATATTACTCTAAACTAAATTATTGTCATTGCTTGACACTCCTCCTAGTTCCAAGGGTAAATTATTGGAAGTGAAGAATTAAAGATCTGTTGTTAAAGTACAAAACACACCCTTGAATTTTGTCCCCTAAAATTTCAAAAATTAAATCCATGTCTCTAATGTTATGTGCCATTTTGATTGGCAGTTCCTCTGTTAACTTTCTACTGATGTGTTTGTTGAGTGACACAAAAGCCACAAGTAGGAGACCACTTGGTGCTTGAGATCCATCATTTTGGTGCCAAAGGAGATCATATTTGGACTAATCCAAGTTAAGTTTGGGTCAAAAACTCCCTCTAGGGACTTTAAAGGATGGCTTGACCACCACCAATAGAGGAGATACAATTGGATCCAGAAATGATACATTGGAAGACTCTTTTGGCTCTTCCAATATCAATAGGTTGATTGTTTCGCTCCTGTATCTTCCAAAAGAAAAAAAGATCTCTGCTCCACTCCACTGCGGTCTCATGAACTGAACTTCATTGCCTTCCCACGCGCGAAGTGAATGGGCGCTATGTTGTGGGTTAGTTTCAGGGTGGAAGGCGAAGAGAGACCAAAAGAATGATTCATTTGGATCGCTGAGCTTTTTCAGTCCCAAAACTAAGTATCAATGGTTGTTTGCGAGGTCTCGATCATTTACATGGACCCACTTTTCACTCCATTTGTGGCAATTTGATGACCGCAACCGATCTAGAATTGAGACCCATGGCTGGGACTAAGGGCGGCAAGAGATCCATGAGAGAAATTGAATAGTCTTGTAAAAGGGTAGAGTAGGCTTATGCCAGGAGTGATGCTAGAGACAGGGTCATCGCGAACTCAAGTGTGTTGGAAATTTGGGGTTAATCAATGAAAATAAATAAATAAATGATTGATAAACAAAGGCTTAGAGGCACGAATCTCTATTGTCCTTAGACACTATTTTTCTCCAACTAAAATGCTGTTGACAGATCATTACAAATTTGTTCTCAAGATACAACTAAGTCAAGAAATTTTCAAATAGAAATTTTGCGATGAGAATTCTCGTGAATTTTCATGTAATGGTGAAGAATTCTCTTTTAAAATGAATATAAATCATTATTTATAACCAATGAAGTTATAACAATGACAGAACAAAGGGGATCAGGGGCAATTGCCCCCATACAAAGTTAGATATAATGTTAGGATGTTAGCTATTATATTACAAAGTAGTTTGAGCATTTTGTAAATTCACAAGACCTCACCATTACAAAATTTCTTTCCTAGTCACCCATTAGTTGTTTCACCATTCTTGCTACGAGTCAGGTACTAAATAATGGGTCTCACATAACAATAATAATAAATCATACTTTTTGCTTAATTAAGAAAAAAAATATAAAAAAGTACATCATGTCTTTTGTAGAGACTGGGTCTGAGCACTTCTGCAGTTGGAAAAGTGGATTTAAGCCCAACTAGCCCTAAACAATAAATTTATAGAGGATGGGTTTAAGAACTAGGCCCTAGTGAGGGTTACAACGAATAAACATGATTATGGGAAGACTAAGTAACAAGAAAATGGGCTTTTAGTGTGAAAATCTGTCCTGGACACCGGTCCGAGGAGCTATCTTGTTCTTATTATCTCCTCAATGCTTGGATACAGAGGTTACAAAGATGATACAGGTTGCTACAGTATTTTCTACTCCCAATCTCCGATCCTCTTTTTGGAGGAGTTCTTTACATTATATACCCGCCTTCGGCTGATCTTGGCTCTCCATTTGTTGATCGTGCAGGTCACTACTTGAGCGCTTGTCCCATCAGCCGCCGTCTCAAACCTTCTATGAGTTGCAGCAACCAAAGTAACACTGTTAGGGGGTCATTTCCTCATTAATGCGGTCAGAACGTTAGTTGTGGGCATTTAATGTAGAGGTGACAGCTTCTCCTGGAATTGCTCCTCCTCCAGGCTCCCATGGCTGACCCGCTGTACTTGTCTTTTTCTTGGGACGCTCTACGAGACTGCCCTTGATGGCGTGCTGCTCTTCCCTTCTATGATCTCAGTTCGCCGAGGACATGGTTGTCCTCGGCTATGCTTATTGGTAGTTAGGATTTCCTTCATTCGTCCTCGGGCATTTCTTCCTCCTCGGCATGGGCCTTGGGCTTAGTATAAAGTGGGCCGGGGTGGCCAAATTCTTTGACCCCACATCTTTGTAATTAATATGGCACTAAAAATATCTTCAAAAATAAAAAATTAAAAAGGGTATGGCACTGAGTAGTTTTTCCACTAAAATTTCTCTCTTTTATTTACTTACCGTTTTTTAGTTTCAAACTCTGAGATTTTGCTATAAACTCAAAACTGTTAACAAAAGTTGAATTCTACGTCATCTTTTAAAAGTATATATGGCATTTAGGCATATGTACAATTTTGCAAATATATTGCTATATTATTAGTACTTTCATATTGATTTATTTCCTCAAATTATTATAAGTAATCAAATTACATGTTTAAATTCATATTAATCTCTTAATATTATTGTAATTAACTATGAAATGATTATTTGTTTTTATTTTAATGCTATCAAAAAATATATTTGTACTTAATTAAGATTATGGAGAAACCTATCATAATAACAAGTTTGAATTGAATTCTATGTATGAAAAATAAATTAAAGTTTACATTTATATTATATTGTTTATGACAATTGTAGGGACTGGGTTTGAGCACTGTTCCTGAGGGATAAGTGAATTCAAGCCCAACAAGCCCAATACAATAAATTTATAGAGAGTGGGTAGAAGAACTGGGCTTTAATAAGTGTAACAACAGTCGAAGATGATTTAAAAAATGAATAAGTAAAACCAATATGGACTTGTGCAAATAATTCAATCCTCGGCACCAGTCCGAGGAGCTTAAACTTGTAATTTCTTGAGTGACAATGAAAATAGTTACAAAATTAGCTCAGACTGCTACAGTGTTTTCTCTGGTAAAATCCCTCCCTTTCCATAGAAGATTTCTTACATTATATAGTTCCTCTCGGACCATCTTGATCCTACATTTGTTGATTATTTGAGCCACTACTTGAGTGCTTGTCCCATCAGCCATCCTCTCTGGCCTTCTGTGAGTTGTGGTAGCCAAGACAGCACTGTCCAGAAGTCTTCTCCACATAAATGCGGCCAGAGGGTTAGTTGTGGGGCATTTAATGCAGAGGCAGCAGCTTTTCTTGGAATTGCTCTATCACCATGCTTTAGTGTGCTTACTGGCTGTACTTATCTTTTTCCCTGGAGTGCTTTGGAAAATTGTCTTTGTCGATAAATCACTTTTCTTCAACCTTGGCTTTGGCTAGCCGAGGACGGAGTTGTCCTCGACACGGTTACCACTGTCCTCTTCATATACGATTATGGGCCTCGGCATGGGCCTCAGGCCCAGTACAAGAGGCGGATACCTATCATTGGGCCCTATGACCCCACAATAGCCCCTCAAAATCTTGCTTTTCGACTCTTCGGGAGGAAAGAAGGATTTTGATATCCTCGGCCCACCTTGTTTACAGTTACACCCCTTCTATCCGAACTCCCAAATGCCTTTTTACCTTCTCAAGGCACGCTCCTGACGCTTTGGCGTCCAGAGTACGCCCTCATTAAATTTTGACGGCACTTTTGTCCCCCACGTTCAACGGCACGATGCAAATCTAACGGTGGAGGATTTCTTGGGGTTATGAGTGGGAATTTTCCCGCTTGTAACTTCTGTACCACTATAAATAGCCTTTCAAATCAACTCCTTTCCCTACTTCTAACAATCACACAGTTTTAGAGTTCATAAACTGAACCTGTCACTCTCCCTTACTTCCTTGTGCGTCTACAAATACCAAAAATTTGTCTGAGGACCTTCTTTTCAAACCTGTAAGTTTCCTCGAACCCCCTTAGTTTTATTTCTTTTCATATATTCTCTTTTCATCACACTTTTTTATTCTTGGCTCTACTTTTCGTTTCAAACTTGTTAATTTCTCTTCAAATCTTCTTAGGAAATGGGTAGGTTCAAGTGTTTAGTTGAATCCGAGAAGGATAGAGAGAGATTTAGGGCTAAGTACAGGATCCCACCAACAGTGGGCATGAGATACGTTGCCCAAGGGGAATGGGTAGACGATAGGAAAGGGGGAGAGGTGGTCATCCCAATGATCGCCTTCATAGAGGGAGGGATGACCATCCCTATGGGTACTATCACAAGGAACTATCTCAGATTCTTTAGACTATACCCCACACAATGCGCCCCAAATATGTTCAGAATATTAAAGAGTGTAGAAGCCCTAAATAAGAGAATGAACCTAGGATTGACACACCATGATGTCAACTGGGTATACAACCTGCATCATTTGAAGGGGCAAGGGTACTACCTTAAGTCAAGGTATCCCGAAGTAAGGCTAATTCAATACCTCCCTACGTCAAACAAGGGGCAAAAGGAAGATTTTTTAATATTTTCTGGGGAATGGCATGATGGATTATCCTGTCCGATTAAGGAGGGAACACCAGGTGGGGGTCTAGTTGTAAATTTATGCACCTTGGTTTATATTTCCTTTTTGTTTCGCACCATTTCTGCTTCTGACAAATTCTCCTTTCGTTTTAATGATTTTACAGACAGACGTTCTACCAGACCTCAGCTCAACTTAGTCAACAGAGAAAGTCTAGACAAAATTCTATGGTCCGAGGTGTTTGTAAACGAAGCCGACGGTCAATTACGAGCTGCGCACGTAATCCTTGGGTACAAACCTATTTCTCTTGGATTTCAAGCTCCCAAGTGTGTAATAAAAGCCAAAGATCCTCGTCTTCACTGTATTAGTGTGGCCTTCGAAGGATTCATTGTTCCTGAGGGCGTTCCAATTCCTGAGGGTACACCATTTACACAGCCACTCTTTGTGGGCATCCCTTCAGTAGGAGCATCCTCATCTCAACCCATTGTTAAGGAAGGAGAGGAGGAAAAAGAAGAGGAAGAAGGAGAAGAAGAACTAGAGGGGATTATAGACTTGTTAGACTCTCAAGATGAATTTGAGGTGTTCAACCGACCTCTATCTCCTGAGAGTACATCAGCTGACCTTGATCATCAGCAACAAGTAGACATCATCACTTTGGACGAGATGGGTATCCAAAGGAAATCTCAAAGAAGTTTGCTGGACTTAATAGAGTCCCAGCCCGTAAAGGATGCGCCGGAGAAACCAACTCAGTCCAAACTTCCTCCTCATCCTCCCAAACTTCCTCTTCCTCTTCCTCAGCCATCTTTGCCATCCAGATCTGACCCTGATGACCCGAAAAGAAAGAGAGAGCAGAAAGGCAAGGACGTAGTGGAGGTAGGAAAATCTTGCCCTGTGCATGAAGACGAGGCCCAACGAGCTGCGAAGCAGCAAAAGACTGGCAAACATGGCAGAGAGGCATGAAGAGGGGGGATAATAAGCCACCTGAGCCCCAGGCTTGGCTTCCAGCTCCAATGCTTAATGGTGAACCCTTGAGGGATAATGCATCCATCAGGGATTTTCGTGGAGGTGCTGGATGCCAGGTGGCCTCGGCTTTGTTACTCCCCACTGACATGGCCGAGCTGCGGTCTATCAGGAAGAATGAAGTTTTCCTTAACCTCAAAAGGTACCTGGGCATGGTATGATGCTATTCATTTTTTTATTTTTTTTATATATATATATATATTTTATTTTTATCTTTATTTTTATTTACAAGGTTATTAACCCTTTTCTTTCAGGCTGTCCAAGCCACTTTCAGGGTTGAGGAGATAACCAATTCCTGCTACCGACAGCTGGACGACGAGAGGACTAAGTGCGTGGCAGTTGTGGAATCGTTCAACATCGCCGATCAGTCCAACAAAGATTTAAGGAAAAAGTTGACTGAGGAGGAAAAGACTAGAAAAAGTGCTGAATCGGGTCTAGAGAGCGCTCAAAGGCAAGCCAAGGATTAAAGGCTTCTCTTACGTGATGCCAAGGAACAGTTGGCTTCTTTCAAAGAGCAAATAGCGCCCTTCCAGAAGAAATTAGAAGAAGTCCAAAAGCTTAAGGATCAAGCTGTGAGGTCAAGAGATAAGGCTGAGAAAGCTCGGGATGAGGCTAAGCAGCATGGTTACGACGTTGGAGTAGCCGAGACCGAGAAAACCCTTAGGGCAGAGGTCCCAGCCGTGTGTCGAACCTATTGCGCTCAGACTTGGAGTGAAGCCCTCAATCGAGCTGGGGTTGAGGTTTCTTCTGGGCTAAGAAAACCAGAGAATATCTACTACCCACCAGCCATACGAGCCTCGGACCCTCCTCCCGTCTAAGGTGAAGCAGCCTCTACAGTTGCTGACCCGATTGAAGAAGCACAGCCTCATGATCCTCTTCCTCCTAGTCAGTAGGAGCAAACAAAAGAACCTGAAACTCCCAGGGAAATATCCTCGGATAAGGCTGCAAAGGTTCCACAAGATGGGGTAGCTTCCCAAGGTTTTCAACAGGCCTTAGCTTCAGTTACCATGCTTGCTGAGGAAGCCCCCAAAGAGAAAGAAAAAATGATCCTTACTGAAGCAGCTAAACAAGCTAGCAAGACTTCCAAGGATAAGCTTCAGATAAAGTTGAAACAATGAATCTTCATTTTTGTAATGTAGTCACAATTTCTACAATGAAATTTCTTTTTCCTAAGACATGTTTTAATGAAATAGGCATTTTACTTTCTCGAATTTGTATGAGTTAATTTCTTCATTTATGTAATTTTCATTTTGATTGTTCTTTGTTTGAACATAACCATATACCATAAAAGTGCAAAGTTGTTTACACAAGGGAAAACAAAGTTTATATATATTTTTAATTGGTAATCGGGGTGGATCAAAACTAACTTTGAATCTATCAATTCTAACAATTTATTTATTTATTTATTTATTTTATTTATTTTATTTTTTTTAACTTTAAGAAAATATCCAAACATTTGACCAAACAACAGCCAAGTCCATGGCACCCTAAAATGCTTTAAGTGATGCTCATGGGCTTACTTCGGTTTACATCTTTGCTGGGTGATAACAAACCTTGTGATCCGAGAGAGGAAATCAGGAGTTAGTTTCTGTTTAATCCTTCAATAGATGTCAAAGGGTATAAATTTCCATTAAGTCTGTGGTCCGAGAAACCTGACATGACTTAGTTTCTGCTTAATACTTCAATAGATGTTAAAGGGTATTAATTTTCACTAAGTCTGTGGTCCGAGGAACCTGACATGACTTAATTTCTATTCAATACTTCAATGGATGTCTAAGGGTATTAATTTCCACTAAGTCCGTGGTCCGAGGAACCTGACATGACTTAGTTTCTGTTTAATATTTCAATAGATGTTAAAGGGTATTAATTTTCACTAGGTCTGTGGTTCGAGGAACCTGACAGGACTTAGTTTCTGCTTAATACTTCAATAGATGTTAAAAGGTATTAATTTCCACTAAGTCTGTGATCCGAGGAACTTAACATGACTTAGTTTCTGCTTAATACTTCAATAGATGTTAAAGGGTATTAATTTCCACTAAGTCTGTGGTCCGAGGAACCTAACATGACTTAGTTTTTGTTCAGTACTTCAATGGATGTCTAAGGGTATTAATTTCCACTAAGTCTGTGGTTAACTTGAGCCATTCCTACAAAGAAAATGAGTTCTTATTAATCTATTACACCAGTAGAAAGAACAATAAAATTGATAAAATAAGAAAAACTAAAAAAATGGTAAATAATCAATAAGAAAGATAAACCCATGTTCAATCTCCTGAAAATTGCATGATTGGGAGATTAGGGTCCATAAGAAACACTCCCAATGGTTTTAACCAATACTAAAGTCATTTCAGTAGCACAATGCAAGCATAATGCTCTTTTTATTTAATTATTATTGTTAATTTATTATTGAAATTTTACACATGCATCCAATGGGTCTTGAACTCTAAACCTTAAACTCCATCCCATTCCTTAAATTTTTATTTATTATTTTTTGGGGGGAGGGGGGGAGCTCATTGGCATAGCAGTAGCATCATACTTCTAGTAGAGGTGTTATTGAACAGATCTCCAGGCGACCACAAATTGTCGTATTTTAACACTTCCATACAAACATTTAAGACTATTAGAAGAAAATACCCTTCGGAGACTACCGCAGAAACAAAAATTGGTTCTACAGGGCTGCACTTTAGATCCAAGACACTGCAGCACCAAAAAGATGTTAAGAGCAAACACCAAGGAAGAGGAGAATTGCAGCCATAGTATATATATGTTAAACCTTGGAAATGCTTCAGTTGTGCTGAGATCGCAGACAACTCTCTTTGCATCAACATTCCATGCTTTAATGCCTCCATCAGCTGTGCCTATGAGAAACTTTTGTCAAAAAGAACCACAAAACTTAAAAGAATGAATTTCGATCTCAAATAATCAACATCATTCAATATCAAACCATATATGCAATCACTCATAAAGGTCAATTTACATACCAAGCGGTCAGATTTACACTCCCAGTCAAGTGACATGATCTCTGCCCCACAATAAATGGTCGCATTTCTTGATGCCGGAGTTGAAGAGTCATACGTCCATATCCTTTGTTTTAAATGTGTGGAGAATAATAAGGAATCAACTTGAAATCAGCCCATAATTAGAAATTTTAAAAAAGGGACATGCACCAAGCCTTCTCTGGCATGCTCAACAACCAAGGTAGTCACAACTCAAATCAATAACCCATCTATGTAGGATAAATCTAGAAGTTGTTTCTTTTCTTCTTCTTTTCCTCTTTTTTGAGAAAAGGGGTGGGGATCTGTCTAAATCCATTTTAGCGTATAGAAATTCTTTGGAAACTTCAAATTCTTCTGAAAATGATCTAAATCTAAAAACTTCAAATTTTGAAATATGGATTTATCAGATATTTTACTTGAAAGTCTACTTTAACTTCTGGAAATTCTTCTTCTATGTGAACTTCCCTGCCATTTTCTGCCACACCAAATTCAATAATTACTTAACCAGTAATGAGTTCATAAATATTGTCACAATTAACTCACATATTCAAGTAAAAAACAGGAAATCAGAAACCAGATTAAAAAGCTCAACTTGCAATACCATACAGTGAAAAAATTAATTTGACTGTTTCCTCAGAAAAAAATATAATGAGTTCTCAAACTAGTTCAATAAAATAAATGATGCTTTACATTACCATAATGTCAACCACTCATACAGAATCTTGATTCTCTTTAGATCTCTTTAAAGATTATATCTACATTTTAGCCTTCTTTTGCTGTTCAGATTGACAATACCATTTCACACATCAACTCTCTTGCCACTTAAGTCATATTTTTTTTCCTAAATATTCTACATTAGCCCATGGATCTGCTCATATAATGAAGCATAAATGTAGGGTTACTTTACACATTTTTTAAATTCGCAAATTTTTTACATTATCTACCCTTATCTTTCACAACTGCTCTACTAGACTTCTCTAAATTTACAGGTTTCTGATATCATCTATCTTATCTTCCCACTAATGAAAGCTCAACATGTCACCCCAAAAATGTCAACTACTCCTATAATTTTTATAAAAAAACTTCCATTAGCTTGTTCACTATCATGAACTTATGGAAGAGAAACTGTACAGAACAGCAATCTACCAATACAGGGGCCATCTCACCACATTTGACTGAAATCACCAGTTCTACCATCTCCCATATCAAAATTTGATGAAGTGGTTGAATCATGAAACAACTTGGATGTGGTAAGCTCAGATTGAACTTGAGAAGGCCCAGTAACAAAATCTTGATCCAGCACTGTTTCAGCTAATTATGGAGTAGCAGGAGCGCAGGCTTCATGTATCTCCCTGTATATAATAGGATCTTCTTCATGCATAAAACTTGATGAACTTTTGGTTTGTCCTGTGCTTGCATCCGGTAGTGATGAAGGATTACTGAGTACAAAAAAAAAAAAAAAAAAAGGATGACAGATATCAAAATAGTTTTGTTATAGTCATAAGGGAAATAGCTAGCAAAGACCATTCCTTACCACTTTAACCGACCTAATTGAGCTTCTTTTTCCTCCAGTAAAGCTTGAAGTTGTGACAACTTAATATTGAGTTGCTTTATATCTTTTCTGAGACGGTTGGCGGTATTCTTCTCTGCACTGATCTTTAATAGGGCAGGGAGGCGTGGTGTGGTTAAGGATATATTCTCAAAACTCAGTCAGTAATAAATTGACTTAAAAAAAATATTTATAAAAAAAAATAATAATAAGTTTTTAAAAAAATACCCCATATGATGATGATATCATGTAATTATTGGTGGAAACAAATCAAAGAGAACGAATGAGCTCACCTTTTTTGGAGAAGCGCATATGAATATTGAGGAAAGAGATGGCATAAAAAAAAGGCTTATCCTTATTTTAGAATTCCATTTAACACCCAATGACACACTTCACAATCATTAAACTTAAAGGCTTTTTTTATGAGTAAACTTAAGGGCATTTTTTAAACAAAGCTGTTTTTAAAATGATAGTTGTGAACTAGTAAATGCATTAGATTTTTTTTATGATTTGAAACCTCACTAAGGTAGGGCCTTTTGGATCCACCCCTAGGGAGTAAATGCATTGGAAATATAAGGGAATGGTGAAACCAAACTATCAAATTATATTATATTATATTATATAGATATACACACACACATACATATATATATATATATATATACACACATGCATATATATATATATATATATGACTTGCTCTGAAGGATATGAGTTCCATTGAAGATCTCACTAAAGAAGTTCCTCACAGAAAGACGTAAGGCCTTATACCATTCCTTTGAGAAATAAATACGAAATTCAGGATCTAGGTTTGGGTTCTTTATATATGGAATGGCTGCACCACATGCCCAAATTTATAAATCAAGGAGAAGGTAGTCCAGTAGAACACAATAATGAATAAAAGAGAAACCCACCAAACCATGCAGTCCAGTCCTTGCCCCTCTGCAAAAATTCATTGCCATTCATCTCGAACAAATCTACAACTTTGTCCCTCCTCCCTGATTGTATGGCATGAGCAATATAGTATTGCAGAATTGAGACCTCCAATTTAGACAAAGTAGCAATAAGTACAGTTTCAGATGCTGAAGAAAAGCACTTCTTGAAAAAGCTCAAGAGGCCAACTAATTTTTCTGCCTGAAATTTGGGTACGTATACTGAGAAGATTAAGTCTAAAATCTTATCCACTTGAAACCCTTTACCAATATCTATGCCTAATTCACTCTCAAAAGTTTGCAGAGTATTAATAAATCCTCTGAAGACAAGAAACTCCCTCATAAGTTCCTCAGCATATTGAATGTTCTCCATCTTGTTCTGCTGCACCTACAATGATAAAGATACCTTCAGCCCCATAATTATTTACATCTTTAACGTAACAGAATTTTTTTGGGGGGGTTTAAGTCCCTGAACAAGAGATTGCACTATACACATCTCACTAACCAACAGATGTATGAAATGTAAACAGTAAAAAAGTATATGTCTTCATATGGGATTATCTAATGGTACATTTCTACACTCACTAGAAAAGTAAATCTAACTATATTAGTTTCCTACTTCAATTAGTTCGTATGTCATATCCACAATCTCTATCAACAATACTCATTAACATTTGCAACAAATGAAAAACACTCCTAATATTAATTTAACCCACCTTATAACACCATACAAGCCACCCGCTTGCTCCAACACAATATACCATCACAAATCCAATTTCCAACATCACAAGTATAGAGTTTTACAAGTATTTAAATCAAACTTCAATACTATTTTTCACATCTAATCAACAATACTCATTCACATTTGCAATAAATAAAAAACACTCCCAATATTAGTTTAAACCACCTTATAACATCATGCAAGCCACCCGCTTGCTCCAACACAACATACCACCACAAATTCAATTTCCAACATCACAAGTATATAGTTTTATAAGTTTTTAACTAGAAATTACTTACTTTGCTAAAGCTAAGTTTACAACTTTCAGAAAAAATCCAAAGTTACTGCAAATAATGTGTATTTAGTCTGCAAAAGGAAAGTTAAATTTATAAGTAAAAAAGTTAAAGAAAAGCTTGACATACCACCACAAAGTTAAAGAAAAGCTTGCAAAAGCTTGTACAGGCATTATTATGTTTCTAGAGTTAAATTTATAGATACTTCAACTTTCATTGGAAAGCCAAACATATATATAAAAGCCAAAAAGTATGGATTGAAACTGAACTAAACTCAGTTCTTTTGAGTGAATAGACCATTGTCCAATTGGGTAGATCCAAGGTTTCCCTGTTGCTTTGATCTGGGTGTGCAAGCTTGTATACACCTTAATACTATTTTCAAGTTCATACCTAGTTCTGATTTTGCTAAAGCAAATAATCTTGTATTATTCCATGGCTCCATATGAAACTAATGAACCAACCACATTGTAACAAAAATTTATAATGTCAATTTTGTTGTAGTTCAGATGCTTGTTGTTATAAACGCATATACCCATAACTGTATCAAACAAAAAAATACCTAAAGGAACTAGAATCATTAAACAAAAAAATTAACATCAAGCATTTAGAATCATTAAACAAAAATTAACAAAAAAATTAACTCAAAAGGAAAAAAAAAAAAATACAAATGGGTTGTCGATTGGGTGGGAGGCGAAGGGTCGGAACTGAAGCGTTGCCGGAAGCGTCGCTAACTGCAGAGGATGAAGCGTCGCCGATGAGGCGTAGCAGAACGGACAGAGGATGAAGCGTCGCCAACTGCAGAAGGATGAAGCGTCGCCGGCGAGCTGAAGCGTCACCAACGACGAGCTGAAGCGTCGCCGATCGGTAAGCTGAAGTGTTGCGATGGCGAGCTGAAGCACCGCGAACGACGATTTGAAGCGTCACGACGGCGATCTGGGCTTCTGAAGCGCTACAAATGGCGATCTAAAGCGCCGTGACGATGAACTAAAGCGCCGCGACGGTGAGCTAAAGCGCTGTGACGGTGAGCTAAAGCGCTGCGACGGCGATCTGGGCTTCTGAAGCGCCGCGAACGACGATCTAAAGCGCCGTGACGGCGAGCTAAAGCGCTACGACGTTCTGGGCTTCTGAATCGTCTGAGAAATATGTGAGGGAAAGAGAGAATAAAGTGGGAAAAGTGAAAAAGAAAAAAAGGGGCCGAGTGTTTTTATGGCCTGTTTGGATGTTTAAAAAAGGAAGGGGAGTAGAGTAAAGTGAGGGAGAGTAATTTAATTACTTTTTTTGGAAGTTTTTTAAAGAAGGAGGGGGAGGGGTTAGGAAGGGTTTGGAGGGGTTTCAATTACCTCTAACCCCTCATTTTTAATTCCTCCAAATTGGAGAGATTTGGAGGGAGAGTAGAGTGTTAAATTATTGACCAAATAAATTCTCTAATTTAACCTTTCTAAATTAACAAAATTACAAACCGATATATATAAACTTTGTTTGTTTTTTGAGAAAATTTAAGTGGAATGAAAAAAAAAAATTGAATCTCACTGTTTCACACATCCGATTCAAACCACTCCACAATCAGACAACAATGAATTCACACTCCACAATCAGACATATTACAATGAAAATCTCACACACACACAAATACAAAAACATGTTAGCAGCTCAAATCTGAACCCAAAGACAGCAAATCTGGGTTCGTTAAGTGAGAGAGAGTGAAGGGAAAAATGGTTAGACAGCAAATCTGGGTCGAAGATGACGGCGCACTGGCCACCGTCGACGGTGTAGAGAGATGAGCTGAGAGCGGTGGCGGCGGCGCTGAGTCCCAAAGCACCTTCGGAGGAAGGGAATTCGATTGCCGAAGGAGAGGGCAAGGATCTTCGGTATAGACCAGGCAATGGCGTCACCATTTCTTTCTCTGGACTTTGGTCAATCAGATTCTCCGTTGCATGAGTATGACGCTTTTGTTTTTTAATATATAAAACTAAAAAGTTAAAGCACAAGTTTTTGTTTTTGGTGTAAAAATTTAATTAATAAACATGGAGGTGGGACTTTCCGAACTAGTTGTGAAATTTCTAATCTATGCTTATGATTGGGATTTTGAAGAAAAGACCTATCAAATTTTTTTTTTTCAGATTTTTTATAATTTTTATACTAATTTTGGCACTCACAAGCCACATTTGAATCGTTTTTCAGCATCCAAACATTTTATTTTCATATTTTAATTATTATCAATTAAGGATGGTTTTTTTTAGTATAATAAAAAAGCAGAAAAAATATTTAATTATAGACTAATATTGATTATTTAATTCACATCAGGAAAAAAAAATTATAAAAAAAAAAATTGCATGCTTTAGTCATAATTATTTAATCTAACAAATTAATCATAGACCAATGTTGCAAGTCCATTTTCAAATAAGGGTAAATTTGTCTATTTAAATCATTTCCTCTACTCTCCATCCTAATTTTTAAAACATCCAAATAAGGGAAATGACTAATTACTCCATTCCCCCTTACTAATTTTAAAAACATTCAAATAAGGTGGAGAGGAACCATTCCCCTCTACTCTCCTCCCCACTACTCTCCTCCCCTCTACTCCACTCTACTCTCCTCCCTCTCTAAACTTCCAAATAGGCCATTAGTGTTATACTTTTAGTGACAACTTATGTGTCGTCACTATAGGGTACCTTTAGCCACGAAAATTAGGATTCGTCACTGATACTCCCATCTAATTTTACGTTCCTATTTTTAGTGACGACTTATTTTCGTCACTATTTGTCACATTCAATGACGAAATTAGTTTCGTCACTAATAGTGTTCTTAGCAACACCTTTAGTGACGAAAGTTTTCATCACAAAAAACATAAACTTTTAGCGACGAAATAATTCATCACTGTAGATGAATTTTGTTTGGCGCCTATATTTTTGTTTGGCGCCTTTAGTTCAACACAACATATAGTGACGAAATTTAATTTTCGTCACTAAAAGTTACTAATTTTTTTATAAATAGTGACGAAATATAAATTTCGTCACTATATGGTACCTTTTTGTGACGAAAAAATTTTCCTCACTAAAATTCGTCACTGAAAATATATTTTGTTGTAGTGACAAGGTCCTCGCCCATCTCCTGCAACTTCATTATTGATACAAATACAATCGAAATGGAAAACAAACCTACTCGTAATTGAAACACATACGAGTAATGAGACAAATAAACATTGAAACATAGGTGCAGTTACCCCCAGTTATTTAACATAAAGAAATGAAGATAATTATTGAAGTTTTTGAGATAATCATAATCTTTACCTATCGGTGGCTACTGGCTAGAATTTATTCAACTGCAAAGGTTTTCACCTTTCAAATCCCATCTTGGAGTCGACGATGAGTTTTTAGGTAGTCAAGGAAACTATCCAGGTACTGATCTTGACTCTTCTTGTCACCAAATAGTCCCTTCATATCCTTAGCCTTGTCCCTATACATCTTGCCCTCTTCCTCTACTATCACTAACCTTATAAACTTAGCCACCGAGTCCCAAGTAAATGAACCATCCTGCTCGTTCCTCGGTATCAAATACCCAATATGTTTCTCTTCCAAAAGCTTAGCATTAATTCCTTGGTCTGCATAAAAGGTCAAGATTACGAGAGGTCTCTCAAACTGAAGTGCCTCCACCACAGAGCTCCACCCGGAGTGAGTCAAGAAGCCACCCATAGAGTCATAAGCTAAAATCTTGAGCTGAGGTGCCCAACTCGTACAAACCACCCCTTGTCCTTTGATTCACTCCTCGAACCCCTTTGGCAACTCAATCAACCCAGTATCAACTGTCCCACATCGAGTTCTTAGTACCCCAAAAAAGGGTACCTTGGACTGTTCCAACCCGAGAACTATCTCGGTGAATTTCCTCTTGAGTAGGCTTTGCCTTGCTCCCAAATGCTACGTACACTACCGAACCTTTGGCTAGCTTGTCCAACCACTCTTTCATCCACAATCACATGTCCGTTTTGTTCCCGCTGTTGTCATACACTGTAGTGGGAAGTTGACCAACTGGGATAATCAGTTTTCTGTGAAGATCCTCAAGAAGACATAGCCACTCTGGCTCAAGCTCCATGCAGCTTCTCACAACCACTATGTCACAGCCGTCCATCACTTCCACGAAACGATAAAAATCTGTCACGTTTGACTAATTGCAAGTTATGCCGCCAATGAAGATTTACATAACCTCAAAGAACCAATATGCCACTGTGGTTGGGAATGGGATCCACTTAGGCGGCACCGCATAAGAGCATCTCCAACAGTCATTGTATAGCTATTTTTGGAACACCAAATGCTATTGTTCATGCTCCAACCGATTCTCTAAACGCCCAAATTCTCCAAATTCTTTTTTGAAGTTGCTACAGTGATTCTCTTAATTTACAGAACACTATAGCAACTCCAAACCAATTTTTCTGCTTAAAAAATTATCCAGCTACTATTATATCAATTCTTTCTCTCTCCTTTGGATTTTTTTTTTCTCTCATTCTCCCCGTTTCTCACATAATCCAAACACAAAACAAAATCCAATTCTTAAAATAAAGTTGAATCAGAACAAGCAAATATGAAAAAAAGAAAAAAAGAAAGAAAGAAAGAAAGAACAAGCCGATCTGACCCAGCCTGGTGGTGGGGAGGACGACGAGCGGCAGCGGCGGAGCGGAAGGCGCGGCGGCACAGAGAGCGAAGCGGAGCCATCTAACCCATCTATTCTTTCTCTCTCTACCTCTTTCTCCGTTTCTTATTACAGAGAAAGCTGGATAATGTGTTGGAATCAAGTAGAAAATGAAAAAAAAAAAAAAAAAGTTGAGAAAGAGAGCTGGAGAAAGAAAGAGAGATGAAGGTTCTGGAAAGTGGAAAGTAGAGAAAAAAGAAAGGGAGAGGATAGGGATATATGGGTGAACGTGTGTGGTGGAGAAAAATCAAGAGAAAAAAAAAAGAAAAAAAGAAAAGAAACGTATGGATGATAGAAAGAAAGAAAGGAAAAATAATATAAAAAAAAGAAAGAAAGGACAATTTAGAAATTTTACTACAATATTTTCACAATAAATTTTAAATAACATATTGTTATTAGCTAATATTGGTGAGTAAAAATATAATTTCAGCAGTGGGTTCAAATTAGAACTAGTAACAATTTTTTACATAAGATT
This sequence comes from Notholithocarpus densiflorus, assembly GCA_030021035.2. NCBI lineage: Eukaryota > Viridiplantae > Streptophyta > Magnoliopsida > Fagales > Fagaceae > Notholithocarpus > Notholithocarpus densiflorus. The sequence goes on from JARYZH020000002.1 coordinate 10,540,002, forward strand.
TTGATGTGATTCTTGTGAAAGTATTGCGAAAAATGTTGTGAATATAACATTTTTCATTGAAAAATATAATTGTTGGGAATGAATATAGAAAGAATAAATAATGATAAAAAAATAATAAAGAATGAATGAAGAAATAATATTTAAATGAGATAGAGAATGGGATAGAGAATCTGTTGGAAAGTGTATTTGAAAAAGTGAGTAGGTAAAAGTTAAATGTCACTGTTCATTTTCCAAACAGTACAAAAATTTGAAGCAGCTACTGGAGATGCCTAATACTCGGGGTTCTTACGGTCACCAAAATGGACTTTTGGCCCAATGTAGCTCAGTGCAGCCACGATGAATATACTGAAGAAAGCGTTTAGGATGCCTAGTTTGCGGGCTACACCTGGTAACCAGTAAGGAACAAAGTCGTAAAGAAGCCAATCTGGCTATAAGTCTTGTAAGAATTGAGTCATGGAGTCTTGGAGAGCATCGTAGGCCTTCTTCCGATATGGAAACTTGTTTAACGGGACATCAGGAGTGGAGGTATGTTCAAGGGCAAAATTTTAAATTTTTTTAAAAATATATAATTATTTTAATTTTTTCAAAATTTAATCTACAAAAATAAGAGTTGCCCTCTCTCCCTAAGTATTTGAATTAGTCCAATGATGCTCTTAAAAAAAAAAGGCCTAATAGTTATAGAGACATAACTTTATTTTTCACAATTCTATTTTTTATTGTAGAATGCACTCTTATATCTGTTAAATATATGATAAAATTTGGCACCAAACATGTTTAAATCTATCTTTTTTAACCCGTTATATGGCAATTAACAAGTCATTAACTCATTAAAAATATCTTGTCACTAAAACTACACATGAAATGTCTCTTTAGTTGCCATATAATGGGTTAAAGCAAAATAGTTTCAAATAAGTTTGGAGCCTAACTTGTTCCACCAAGTTTTGGATCATTCATATTTTTGAAAATTTCATTAGTTCAATTGAAAGATTTTTTACTTATTTTAGTATAAAATATGATAATTTGTATCGAAAATGAACCTTTTTAAGAATTTCATCATGGAAATGGTAAAAATGAATTTATTTTATGAAAGATTACCATTAAACATAATTTTGATTGAAAATAAGCTCTTTTTTTTGTTCAGTGTGTGTATATATATATAACTTATCAAATAAAAAAGTGTGTGTATATATATGTATGTGTATATAATAAAAAAGCGTTTGTATATATGTATGTGTGGAAGGGTTGTTTTAATAAATATATTAGTACTGCAACTTGGCCCCCAAACAAAAATTCTTAATTCCGCTCCTGGGACGTCAGTGGTGGCCTCAGCATTGTCTGGGAGGTCCCCGTGAGGTAATGGAAGCTTAACCAAGTCTATGAGGGGAGCCAAATTGAGAGGGAGTTTTGGGAGGCGATCAATGTTTCATGTTTCGTGGGGTGGATATGAAGGAAATGCGGTGACCCTTTCGAGTGATGAGCTTGGCAAGCTCTAGATAGGGGATCATGTGGCCAAAGGCTAGCCATGGGAAAAGGGCCATGTGAAGAAATCTGAATGAAGATCGTGCTACTTTTATAATTGCTCCCTTGTTTACACTTTATGATTATTTGAACGTTGATTGAAGGTGGTGGGGTTGAGATTCTTTAATACTGATCAGGAACTGTCTCACAATTATTGAAAAGTCTGGACACAATTTAAAAAAATTTATTGCTACAACTGTACCGTGGCATATGATTGGTAAAAAAAAAAAAAAAAAATGGTGTGAGGGTTAGGAGGATTAGCATGGGTGGCATTAAAAAATCATATTCCTATTTTTAGCTAAGATAGTTAAAAAAATTTTTTTTATTAAAAGTTATATTATTTTATTGTGTTGGTGGTGGTGATTGTTGTTTACCGTACTAGATAAATTATTTTATTGTATTATTTATATTATTTTAGTATGTTGAATAATAAAATAAAATGATTGATATTGGGTGTTTTGTAAACTGGGGTGGTAAAATAGATAAAGTAGTTTTTTGTGGTGCTAAATTGCTAAATTTTTGACACCACAAAAGTTAATGCTCACTCACAATTTGCCATATCAGAATTATAATAAAAAAGTTGTAGAATAATTTGTAGCCCTCAAAATGACTCCAAAATGATATGAGTAATTCTAGCACCGTTACCACCCTGTACAGAAACTTGATCAGAATCTTTATCCCCACGCAAAATTACCACCATACTACCATCTGACCAAAATAAAACAAACCAACGCTGATAAATATATATATATATATATATATATATATTGTCGTTGTTGATTGATTTTACATTTGAGTTATTAAGATCTGATGTTTGATTGTCTGGGAATGGGAAACAATGTGATTCATACGTGGAATTGGTGGAATGGGTCTTTGATTTATTGGTGAAAAGAAATGATTTGATGTTAGGAAGGGTAGATTCTGTTGCGTGGTGGCAGGAAGGGTACCTGGCAACCCTTTAGGTATGTGACGATTGTTTGGGTGCATTGTGTCACGTGGTGTTAGGAAGGGTACCTGACAACCTGAGTACGTGTTGACTATTAGGGTGGATGGTTTCACAATATCAAGAAGGGCACCTAACGACCCCTGGGTACATGACGACTATCAAGGTAGATTGTGTCGCGTGGTGTCAAGAAGGATACTTGACAACCCCTGGGTATGTGACGACTGTCAGGTTAAATTAAGTCGCGTGATGTTAAGAAGGGTATTTGACAATCCCTTGGTACGTGACGACTCCTTGGCGACATAACAACCCAAGCTTGGAGTGGAAGGCGTGTTGTATATTTGCAAGACTATGCCCGGTGTCATCCTTCTACTTGGGTTGTTGAATGGCTAGGATGCCTATTAGTTGGTCATTCGATTGACCTTGTTGGTATAGTTCTTAGTGTTGGACGACTAAACCGTGTAGGACGATTGGGGTTTAATCAGACGACTAACTTGAGTTGATTTCTTTTTAACCTTATACAATCACCAATGGGTACCACTAATGTATTTAAACAATACGGCTGTTGTTTTGAATGTTGAGTATAAAGAGAACTAAGCTACAGGATGTATAATTGCATCATTCACAAACTGTTACATATACTGTGTAAATTGATCTATTGAATCTTTATTAATAGCCTTCTAATAAAGTATGTAAACTTCTTAAAATTTGATCCTTGTTAATGTTTGATTCTTTTAAAGGTCCGTTTGGATACAGCTGAAAACTGAAAAATACTGTAGCAAAATAATTTTTAAATGTGTAAATAGTACCGTGGGACTCATTTTTAATAAAAAAGTTGCTGAAAAGTAAGGTTTGTAGGTCTCGTGACTGAAAAGTTGTTAAAAAAGTTACTGTGTGTGTACTGTTCACACCCCAAAGTCAACAATCACGGCTTGAAAAAAAAAAGAAAAAAAAATGCAAAACGTGGACGTGGGAAGCGCGACGCACACTAAGAACAATGACATAAGGATATTTCAGTTGTCATTGTCACCTATATTATTTTAAATATCAGAAATCGGGCTGCCATTAAAAAAAAAAAAAAATTAGCTATTACAAGAGCAGATGAGCTTATGCAGTTGTAATGCAACATTACTATTAAACTAAGGCGTTTTCCAATCTAATTTAGATTGGACATTATGAAATATTGTATTACAATTTCTACTAAATTCATTTCTCCTTTCCTCCTAGACGATAATTCAAGTTTATTTTGATGCATTTCTACTAACTTTCGTGGGCTAAAACCTTCATTTTTCAATGCCTTCAATTACTTTCCTTGTTTGTTTTCGTCTCTTTTCATTTGGTTGAACAAGAGCAAAGGAGACAGCACTTTAGAGTGCAAGATTATTGAGCACGCTTGCCAAGAGGTAATATTTCAGCACTAGTGGAAGCAAGAAGTACAAGAGAAAGACCAAGGTTTAATGGTAGCTAGAAGAAAATCAACCTTTTGGTTTAATATTTTGTTTAGTGATACCCATCCTTTTAAGGATAGTGATAGTGCATTATACCTGTTTTTTTTTTTTTTTTTTTTTTTTTTTTTTTTTTTTTTATTGCTAGAAAAATGTAATTATTGATTCATTATATGTTATTTTTTGTGAAACAATTTACTTTTGGTAAAAACTGATTGTATTTCAATTCAAGGTAGTTTATGAGAACAATTTACTATTGTAAATCTGAGTGACTTAATGCAAACCATAATGACTTACGCAAGCCACATTCTTGATAGAAGAAATTTTCACTACTTTCTCAACAATTTTCTTTATCTTTCTGTAAAAATTTCCACCATTTCCTGATAGGAGAATTTTTTTTTTTTAAATTTCCACATTAGCACTTCAAGCTAGAAGCTTTCATAGGAACTTATTGTAGACACCTCATTTTGTACTCTACATCAATAGACGTTAAAGGGTATTAATTTCCACTAAGTCTGTGGTCCGAGGAGCTTGACATGACTTAGTTTCTATTCAATACTTCAATAGATGTCAATGAACCGCATGACGCGCAATTACAACAAATCAGAGTGCAAACAGGACTGCTTTCATTAATAATAATACCTTCTTAGGTTATTTACATTCCATGGGCGGAGCACAGCTTTCTCATCTAAGTCTTCTAAATAATATGCACCTATTCTTGCTACTGAAGTGATGCGATATGGTCCTTCCCAGTTGGGCCCCAGCTTTCCCCAGATCGGGTTCTTGGCACTACCCACAACTTTTCTCAGCACCAAGTCTCCTGGTGCTAATGGCCGTAGCCTCACATTGGCATCATACCCTTGTTTGAGTTTCTGATGGTAATAGGCTAGTTGGATCATCGCTTTTTCTCTTCTCTCTTTAACTAAATCCAAACTCCTTGCTAGCAGTTCATCGTTGTTGCTCGGAGTGAAGGTACTCGTTTTCAGCGTTGGAAAGCTGGTCTCTAGGGTGATGACAGTCTCGGCCCTGTAAGTCATGGAAAATGGGGTCTCCCCTGTTGACCAACGTGGTGTAGTCCGATATGTCCACAAGACGTGTGGCAGTTCTTCCACCTATCTTCCCTTTGCATCATCCAACCTTTTTTTCAGCCCAGCGACTATGACCTTATTAACAGCCTCGGCCTGCCCGTTTCCTTGGGGGTAGGCAGGAGTGGAATACCTATTTGTAATTCCTAGATCACAATAGTATATTCTGAAGGCCTTGCTATCAAATTGGAGGCTATTATCCGAGATGAGGGTATGAGGGACCTCAAATCGGGTAACGATGTTCTTCTAGATAAACTTCTTAGCATCCACATCCCTGATGTTAGCCAGGGGTTCGGCTTCGACCCATTTGGTGAAATAGTCTATGCTGACCAATAGGTACCTCTTATTTCCTATCGTTTTAGGAAAAGGGCCTACAATATCCAAGCCCCACTGAGCAAACGGCCAAGGACTAGAGAGAGGATTGAGGACCCCACCCGGTTGGTGGATGTTTGGGGCAAACCTTTGGCACTGATCACACTTCTTGACATACTCTTGGGCTTCTTTCTGTATACTCAGCCACTAATATCCTTGGGTGATGGCTCTGTGAGATAGAGATCTTCCTCCTGTGTGACTCCCACAAATTTCTTCATGCAACTCCTTGAGCAGCAATTCTGATACTTTGAGATATATACACAGCAAATACAGCCTAAAATAAGAGCGCTTATACAACTTGTGATCCTCGGACAGCCAGAACCGAGAAGCTTTTTTTTGTATTTTCTCAGCTTCTGATTTCTCTTCAGGTAGTGTATCATCTTTAAGAAAGCTCACTATAGGATCCATCCAGCTTGGACCCACTCTGACTTGATGGATCTGAACCACGTCCTCCTTGACTCCATCTGCTTTGCATAAGTCCTCAACAAGGATAACTCGAGGTATACCCTGCGCCGAGGAGATGGCAAGAGTGGCCAATGAATCTGCGTGCGTGTTTCCACTCCTCGGGACGTGTGACATGTCGAAGAATTCAAAATCCGATTGCAAGCACCTGACCTGACTCAAGTACTCTTGCATTCTCACATCTCTGGCCTCTAACTCCCCCTTCACTTGGCCCACAACCAATCTCGAGTCCGAGAACACTTCCACTGCCTTTCCCCCCATCTTCTGTACCAGGGACATTCCCTGCAATAAAGCCTCATACTTGGCTTCATTGTTAGTGGCCGTGAACCCCAGTCTCAATGATTTCTCGATGGTAATCTTCTTAGGAGATATTAGAACTAAACCCATCCCGGACCCCCTTTGGTTTACTGCACCATCCACATACACTTTCCAGCGTGAGGGTCCTTGCACGGAGATTGTGCCAACTGATTTTTCATCCATGTTTTGCTCTTCTGCTACTATTTCTATTGGGGGTTTGGCAAATTCAGCTATTAAATTAGCGAGGACCTGGCCCTTGACAGAGGTCCGAGACATGTATTTGACATCGAAAGCCCCTAGAACCGTGTTCCACTTGGCAATTCTTCCCGTGTAATCGGCACTTCGGAGTACTGACTTAAGTGGAGGCTGAGTTAGAACAACAACTGTGTGTACTTGGAAGTAATGAGGGAGTTTTTGTGTGGCATGCACTACTGCCAAAATTGCCTTCTTCAAGGGTAAATAACGCACATCGACCTCATGTAATGACTTACTCACATAATGGACTGGCCGTTGTATGCCATTATCAATTCGTATCAACACCAAGCTTATAGCATAAGGGGCCACTGCAATGTAGGCGAACAAGACCTCGTCGGCCTCAGGGCTGGACATGATGGGTGGCTGGGATAGGTATTCCTTAAGTTGCTAGAAGGCCAAATCGCAGTCCTCAGACCACTCAAATCCTTTCCATTTGTTTATTAGGAGGTAAAAGGGTTGGCACCTATCCGCAGACTTGGAAATAAACCGATTCAGGGCTGCGATAATCCCAGTGAGTTTCTGGACTTCTTTGGGGTTTCGAGGAGGTTGCAAATTATGAATTGCTTTGATCTGATTCGGGCTCACCTCAATTCCCTTATGAGTTACCATATAGCCCAAAAATTTGCTAGACCCGACACCAAACGAGCATTTAGAGGCATTAAGACGCAGTTTGTGCTTCCTCAAGATGTCAAAAATGACTCCGAGGTCTCCTACGTGCTCAGACACCACTCTACTCTTTACCACCATGTCGTCTACGTAGACTTCAATACTTTTGCCCAACTGTGGCTCAAATATTCTAGTCATCATCCTTTGGTAGGTAGATCGCGCATTCTTCAAACCGAAGGGCATCACTTTGTAGTGGTAATTTCCAATAGAAGTCACGAATGCTGTTTTTTCTTGATCATCCAGGGCCAGTGGTATTTGATGATATCCCTGAAAGGCATCTAAAAAGCTCATCCGAGGATGGCCTATAGTGGCATCCATTAATTGGTCTATCCGAGGCATGGGGATCGGGTCCTTTGGACACGCCTTGTTTAAGTCTGAGAAGTCCACACAAACTCGCCACTTCCCACTTTTCTTTTTTACAACCACAGTGTTAGCCAGCCATTTAAGGTAGAACACCTCCCTGATAGCCTCTGCTTGCTTGAGCTTTCTCATTTCGTCCCTGACAGCGTCGGCGTGCTCCCTGGATGGGCATCGAGGTGGTTGTTTTTTGGGAGTGGCCGATGGATTTACATTTAAGTGGTGACATATGAAGTTCGGATCAACTCCTGGGGCATCATAAGCGTCCCATGCGAACACATCAACATTTTTTCTGAGGAACTCTATCAATCCCTCCTTTTCCCGAGGGGGCAGTTGAGATCCCACCTGGAAGAACCTTTCCGGGTTATCGCCAATGATCATATTTTCTAAATTCTCACATTTTGCTTCCTCGGCTGGTGCATTAATAGGCGATGCCTGGGTCTTTGATTGCTATGAGCTTTCTTCAACACGGGCCGAGGACTTTGCACTGGGCCGATGTGAGATGGCAGCCACCAGGCATTCTCTTGCCGTAGCCTAGCATCCTCGAATTTCCAGGACCCCACCCTCGGAAAGGAACTTCACCTTTTGATGTAAGGTGGATGCAATGTCTCCTAGGGTATGAAGCTAAGGTCTGGCCACGATGGCAGTGTGAAGGGAGTAAGTATCCACCACAATGAAGTCAACCTCCACAATCTTCAGGCCGGTTTGCACAGGTAGTCTAATTTGGCCCTTTGGCATGACCATCTTCCCATCAAAAGTCATCAAGGGGGAACCGTAGGGCATTAAATCTTTTGGTCTCAGCTTCAGCCCCTTGTAGAGATCGGGGTACATGATCTCGGCCCCACTACCATCATCTACCATTACCCCATTTTCACGTCGTAACCCCCAATCCGAAGAGTGATTACCAACACATCATCGTGGGGTTGGATTGTTCCAATTTTGTCCTCTTCAGAGAAACTCAAGATTGGATGAGGATACACTTTAGGTCTTTTCGACTCTGGGCCAGAGTCATCGGCGGATAGCCGAGCCACAGACATTACCCTAGAAGGGCATGAGCCCGTCCTCCCCGGAGCAGCAAAGATTACGTTTATCGTTCCAATGGGTTAAGGAAGTGTCTTTCCGGGGTTCCTGGTTTTCCTGGCCTTGACGACCATTGGAAGGATGCAAAAGGTGTCTCAGTTTCCCTTCTCGGACCAGCTGATCCAGGTGGTTCCAAAGGTTCCTGCAATCTTCTGTAGTATGTCTGTGGTCCTAGTGATATTGACAATACAGACTCTGATTGCGCTTCATGAGGTCTCTAACCATCTTATTCGGCCACCTGAAGAATGACTCATTCTTGATTTTTTCCAAAACCTAGTGCACCGGTTCTCTGAATACGACATTAACTGTTTGCGTGTTGGTTGGTCCGGATTGCCTTACGAAATCTCTCCTCGGACGGTTATTGTTGTATCGGTCCGACTTGAAATCCCTCATCTCTTGAGAGATAACCTTCTCCTTTCCTTTCCCTTACAGCTGGTCCTCTTCCACTCTTTTGTATTTGTCAATCCTGTCCATAAGTTGACATACACTGGTGACAGGCTTGCTAGTCAAGGATTTCCTCAAGCCGTGCCCGGTTGGGAGACCACTTTTAAAAGTGCTGATGGCGACGTCATCAAAGTTACCGTCCATCTCATTGTACATTTTCCAATATCTGTCCGAGTATACTTTTAGAGTTTCTCCCTCACGCATGGATAATGACAACAACGAACTCAGAGGCCGAGGAACCTTGCTGTTCGTAATGAAGCGAGAGCTAAAGGCTTGGGTAAGCTGCTTATAGGAATCTATGGAGTTTGTCTTCAAGCCGTTGAACCACCTCATCGCTACAGGTCCTAGGCTGGACGGGAAAACCTTGCACATCAAAGCTTCGTTTTTGGAGTGGACGGCCATTCTTTGATTAAACTGGGTCACATGCTTTACAGGATCCGTTCGACCATTATAAATGGTGAACATAGGCTGATGGAACTGCCGAGGTAGCCTAGCCCCTTCTATCTTGTACGTGAAGGGTGACTTAGAGATCTGATCCAGAGCCTTACTCATGGCATCGTTACCCAGGCCCCTATTAGATGGCCCTTGTGTTTTCGTCTATGATGGTTCTCGTCTTCATAAGAAAAGGTCTCGCTTGGAGGAGTTCTTGATCTCTACCTGTAATTGCCGTTTTCTTTATCATTAGAGGATATGTCAGAGCTGGAAGGAGACCGCCTTCGCTGTGCGTGGCGCAGTTTCTTTTTCAAGTCATCTATCTCCTGTCGCATGGTTTGATTTTTGTTTTGTCTTTGGGATATGCGACTGCCCACCTGGGAATGGCTTTTGCTCGTCTGGGTGGTATTCACACTTCCTTCTCGATTCCTTTCATTCTCTTGATTTTGTTCATGTTCAGAGCCAGGAAAATTACCCTGTCCTTGGGATCCTATGGGTTCTGTTCGTTGGGGACCTGCTTGGCGTGGGTTTTCTTGGTGCGGACCTGATCCTACTATGTCTAACTGTTGCACTTACTAATCCATAAGTTCTCCCCACAGACGGCGCCAATTGTAGGGACTGGGTTTGAGCACTGTTCCTGAGGGATAAGTGAATTTAAACCCAACAAGCCCAATACAATAAATTTATAGAGAGTGGGTAGAAGAGCTGGGCTTTAATGAGTGTAACAACAGTCGAAGATGATTTGAAAAATAAATAAGTAAAACCAATATGGACTTGTGCAAATAATTCAATCCTCGGCACCAGTCCGAGGTGTTTCAACTTGTAATTTCTTGAGTGACAATGAAGATAGTTACAAAATTAGCTCAGACTGCTATAGTGTTTTCTCTGGTAAAATCCCTCCCCTTTCCATAGAAGATTTCTTACATTATATAGTTCCTCTCGGACCATCTTGATCCTACACTTGTTGATTATTTGAGCCACTACTTGAGTGCTTATTCCATTAGCCATCCTCTCTGGCCTTTTGTGAGTTGTGGTAGCCAAGACAGCACTGTCCAGAGGTCTTCTCCACATAAATGCGGCCAGAGTGTTAGTTGTGGGGCATTTAATACGGAGGCAGCAGTTTTTCTTGGAATTGCTCTAACGCTATGCTTCAGTGTGCTTACTGGTTGTACTTATCTTTTTCCCTGGAGTTCTTTGGAAGATTGTCTTTGTCGATAAATCACCTTTCTTCAACCTCGGCTTTGGCTAGCTGAGAACGGAGTTGTCCTCGGCACGATTACCACTGTCCTCTTCATATGCGATTATAGGCCTCGGCATGGGCCTCAGGTCCAGTACAAGAAGCGGATGCATATCATTGGGCCCTATGACCCCACAACAATTATATTAGCTTATAATTGTTTATTTATTTATTTAGTAATATTGATTAATATTTTATAAATTATTATTTTTTTCAATCTTCTCATTTAATCTTGTCCCCAATCTTAAATCTTGGCTTTGCTACTGAGTTATAGCTCTTCAGAAAGCACCATTGGAGAGTTACTTTAATTGATTTTAATATATAGAAAACTTACTAACCATTTGAGACACTCAAAACCATTGTTTTAAATTATTACAAAAAAACGGTTTTTTAAGTCTTCGGTCGGTTGAATTGGAAATTTGGAATCGATTAGGAGTCAAGACTTATTAATCAAAAACCATCTAACTTTTTACTCAATGGCTCTCTTAGGGGTTCATGTAAAATCTCTAAGGATTCACACAAAAGCTTTAATTAAATATTTTCTCAACTCTCAAACATTATACATTACATCCTATTTTGTATATATCGAAAGTGCATATTAACACTGATACTATATATAATTCGATTTGAGTCAAATTCTTTGACATTTAAGTCAATGAATTATAACTGCATGTGCTCAGAGTTAGCACGTATTATGTAAGAAACGTATGCCGGAATGGTTTTGGAATTTGGATTAGATTACTTCTCCGTGTCCCAAGTACTGGACAAGTGTAGAACTTAGAAGTACAACCCCCCTTGACATATCCTGAATTCTTGATAATATCTAAAATGACGTTGTTTTCATCAACAAATACTTTTTTTTTTTTTTTTTACCAAAATACAAAACTGACTCTTTAAGTATCACTAAAATTCATTTCAGTTCTTTAATTTTGTTTTCTGTCAATTCAATTCTCTAAATTTCGAAAGTGTTCAATCAAGGCCTCCGTTACACCTCTGTTAACTCTACCGTTAACTCCTCCCAAAACTACGCCGTTTTGGTGTTATTTAATATTTAATTAATAAATTTATTATTTATTTCAAAATTTTAAAAAATAAAATACTGAGATAATAGCGTAACAACGTACCCAGGAGCCTAATCCAAAGAGAGAGAGATTGTGAAATCGAGAGAGAGTGGGATGAGAGAGGGAGCAAGTGCTGGGTCAATGATGTGGAAATCTGAAATCGGATATTTTTTAAAGCATTTTCGTCGGCTCCAGGTTAGTTCTTCGCCGGAAGTTTCATCCACAAATACAAGGATGAAAACAAGCAAGATTAATAAAAGTTTCGCCACAATATGTGTACTGTCGTTATTGGACTATACTTTTGTTTGCTAGAGAATATTGGACTCAATACTTTTGAAAGTTTAGGCTTGAATTTTGATTTATCAAACAGTTTCAAATCTACTGGGGTCTCGATCACTTGCTTGCTCTCTCTCTCTCTCGTTATGCTTCATTTTTTTTTTTAAAAAAAATTTTAGAAATACAGTGCTTTTTGGAATGGGGCTAATCGCAAAGTTAATAGAGGTCTAACGGAAGTTTTGATTGAACATTTTTGAAACTTAAAGAATTGAATTGGCAAAAAACAAAGTTAAAGTACTGAAATGAAATTTAATAAAATTTAGAAGGTTAGTTTTGCATTTTAATTATTAATTTTTTTTTGATAAGATTGACCAATACTTGATGAACTGGTTTGTAACTCTGTGTCCTACGAGGTTTCGCCCACGGGTTCACGTGGACAACGTGTCCTTTTCAGAATAAATTTTGGGCCACAGAATTACTATGCTCATTTCCTTTAAAAAGTTTTAAGGAATTTTGGGATATTTTTAAGTTCACTTTTTAGGGTTTTTTTTTTTTTTTTTTTTTTTTGAGAATGTTTCATTGTAAATGTCATTTCCAAAAATTCCTTCATAAAAGAAGTGGTGAAGTGCATTGATTTTATTTTTGACTGTAATATACATGAAAGATAATCCAATTAAAGGAAATTAAAAACCCTCTTTCTGTTCCTTTGGACTCATTCAATCTTCAATCTTTACTTTTACTTTGAATCCACAATTCCGCATACTCCTTGTATGGTTTTGTAAGAGGAGTTGGGCTTTTGGTAGATTTTTGCTTCCTTAATAATAAGATTGGTGTGGTCACATAAAAATCAACTTGAATTTTGTGTGAGTGGGTGAATTTTCTGAATTTCTAAGGAGTTTTTGTGCCATGAGTGGTATGTGTGTGAGATTGAAAATTCAGAGGAAATTTTTTTTTGTGGCTTAGGGTAATGTGTAGGTTAACTATGCCCTAGTGCTTTAGGAAAACTTAAGTAAGTGAAAATCTATTACTTCTAGGACTTGGAAAGTGGGACCTCATATTCATATAAAATTGAAGTGTTTTAGTTTGAAAAAAACTAAAATACAAAGATAATTACATTATTCAACAAGATAAATACTGTAGGGACTGGGTCAGAGCACTTCCGCTGTTAGATGAGTTAACTTAGGCCTAACTAGCCCAATACAATAAATTTGTAGAGAATGAGTTTAAGAACTATACTTTAGTGAAGATAGCAACGAATGAACATGGTTTTAGGTAAACTAAGTAACAAGAAAATGAGTTTTAAGTATGAAATTCTATCCTGGGCACTTGTTCGAGGAGCTATTTGTTCTTATTATTTTCTCGGTGCTTGGTCGCAAAGGTTACAAAGATGATACAAGTTGCTACAGTGTTTTCTGCTCCTAACCTCCGATCCCCTTTTCTAGAGGATCTCTTACATTATATACCTCATTTTAGTTGATATTGGCCCTCCATTTGTTGATCATGCAGGTCACTACTTGAGTGCTTGTCCCATCAGCCATCGTCCCAAACCCTCTGTGAGTTGTAGCAACCAAAGCAGCACTGTTCAGGGATCATTTCCTCATTAATGCGGCTAGAACGTTAGTTGTGGGCATTTAATGTGGAGGTGACAGTTTCTCCTTGAATTGCTCCTCCACCAAGCTCCCATGGATGACCCACTGTACTCGTCCTGTTTCTTGAGATGCTCTACGAGGGTGCCTTTGATGGCGTGCTACTCTTCCCTTCTATGATCTCGGTTCGCCGAGGACATGATTGTCCTCGGCAATTCTCCTTTGCAATTCGGACTTTCTCCATCCATCCTCGGACATTTCTTCTTCCTCGGCGTGGGCCTTGGGTTTAGTATAAAGTGGGCCGGGGTGGCCAAAGTCTTTGACCCCACAATAACCCCTCAAAATCCTGCTATCTGGCTCCTCGGACGGAGATGAGGATTTTGATGTCCTCGGGCCTTTATCGTGGCATGTCAAGTCTTGTCCTTCATCAATGCTAGAGCTTTTTCGCGTGTCCAAGGAACATTTCTGGCGCTTCGGTATACGGAGCGCGCCTTCATTAAATTCTGGCGGCTCTGTGCTCCCCATGTTCAACGGTGTGATGGTAATCAAACGGTGGAGCTTTCTTTAACTTTATGGGCGGGAAAACCCGCACGGTTATTTTTAATCGAAGGTATAAATGCCCATTTGAACCGATTTGCCTCTTTACTTTCACATTTAAGAGTTCTTGCGCACATATCCTGAGTTCAGTAAAATCTCCAGTAAAACTCGCGTTTCTTTTCAGCATAAAAGGCTTGTCCGAGGAGCTTTTCCTCGTTTCTGTAAGTCTTTTTATTTTCCTAACTCGTGCTTTCTCTCTTCTAAGTTTCCTCTCTCCTTATTCCTCTATTTCTTTCGTCCTTCCCTGAGCCCTTTAGCCGTTTCTAGGGATGGGTAGGTTTAAAAAGTTGGTTGAGTCTGAAGAGGCAATGGAGAAATTCATCGCCGACTATAGGATACCCAGGGATGTAGGTTTGAGATACTGTGAAGAAGGGGAGTGGTTTTTTAGGAAGCAAGATGGCGAAGTAGTGATTCCCATAATCGCCTTTATTGAGGGTGGTATGAGAATCCCTATGGGGTTAGTGACGAGGGATTACCTTAGGCATTTTCGACTAGCTCCCACCCAGTGCGCCGTCAACATGTTTAGGATCCTGGGTTGTGTGGACGCTTTAAACGAGAAAATGGGGTTGAGGTTGACCCATCACGATGTAAACTGGTGCTACAACCTTCAACACCTAAAGGGTAAATCCTATTACATGAAAACGAGGGATGACAAGGTTCGGCTTATTCAGTGCCTCCCTGAGTCCAGCAAGGGGTTGAATAAGGACTTTCTCATCATGTCAGGGAGGTGGCATGACGGCATTCCCTATCCGACAGAGGAGGGGGCGCCAGGTGGGGTATTCAGAGTAGGAGAGGGTTGATCTTTTGTGTTGTCATAGTTTGCATCGTTTGGCTGCTAATATGAATATACTTTCTTTTTTGCAGATCCACACGCCTTTGACTGACACTTTCACTTGGTCAACCGGGAAGATTTGACAACCATCCTTAGGGCGAAGGTTTTTGTGAACAAAACTGATAACCAAGTCAGAGCCGCTCACAAGATCCTCGGGTACTATTCCATCCAGAAATCGTTCTCGGCTCCGAAGTACGTGATCAGAGCCAAAGATCCTCGGCTTCACAGAATCACCATAGCAGAACATGGGTTCTTAATTCCCGAAAGATCCCCTGTCCCAGAAGGCGCTCCGTTGGCAGGCCCTTCTTCGTCTCATCAAGTTGTAGAGGCCGAGGACGATTTTAGTGTATTCGACCAAGTTAACCTATCCGAGGATCCCTTTGGTGACTTGGGCGATCCCAGTTTGACTGAAGTGGATCTCCTATCAGTTGGGACTTCTTCTCAGGCCGAAATGAGTTTTAAGAAGAAACCCTTAACCGACTTGCTTGACCTGATTGAGGGCCAGCCGGGGAAGGACGCGCGGGGGAAGCCACAGTCCAAGCTTCTTCCTCCCCCAACCAAGTCTCTGCTTGTTTGGACCAGGTCATCTTCCACCCAGTCGAAGTCATCATCTTCTAGGTCCAAACTTCCTCATCCTCTCTAGCCGACTCTGCCTCCTCGGCCTGAGCCTGCCGACCCAAAAAGGAAAAGGGCTTCCAAAGGCAAAGAGCCCACGGATAGGGGGCAACCTCGCTCCTCTCAGGAGGAAGATGAAGCCCGACGAGCTTCAAAACAATTGAAAGTTGGGCACCAGGGCCAAGAAAGGGAAGTCGCTACATAGTCTGAGCCCAAGGCCTGGCTTCCTGCCCTAATGCTCCATGGGGAGCCCCTGATGGAAAATGCCTCCCTCAGGGACTTCCGAGGGGGTGGAGGTGCCTACGTGGCCGATGCACTGGAGAGGTGCCTGCTACTTCCCGCCGATATGGCCGAGTTGGGGAATATGAGGAGGCAGGAGGTCTTCCTCAGCATGAAGAGGTACTTGGGCATGCTAAGACTTTGAACACTTACGACTCCGTTGACTTTTATTCTTTAGTTTCCGACTCATCGTGTGCTTGCTTCAAGCAGGCTGTCTAGGCCACTTATAGGTTGGAAGAGGCTGCTAACGACCAGAGTAGGGCCCTGGAGCTCGAGCGTGACAAGCGCCTGGATGCCATGAGGACCCTTAAGAACTCCGAGGCTGATCTTCTGAAAGTGAGGGAGGCTCTAAAAGAGATGACAAGGGCCAGAGATAGCGTTGAGGCAGGCCTAGCTGGCGCTTAAAAACAGGCCAAGGACCAGATGAGGCGCCTAATTGAAACTGAGGATCAGCTGAAGATTGCCAAGGAGAAAATCAATGATCTAAAGAAGAAGCTGGACGAGGTGGAGGGGGCTAGGAATGCCACGGAGTGGGCCAGGGATGAAGCCTTGAGGGCTAAGGTGGAGGCAGAGTTCGCTAGGACAGAGGCTAAGAGCTCCAAAGAGAAGGTCGAGGAGGAGGTTTATGCCTTGGGAATGGATGAGACTTAGGCCACTCTTAAGGCTCAAGTACTTGGGGTGTGCAGGCTCTACTGTTCCCAGGTTTGGAATGAAGCCCTTAAGCAAGCTGGAGTTGAGGCTTCATCTGACCTTTGGAAGGTAGAGAATGTATACTACCCTCCTGCCATCCGAGAGCCAGGTCCTCCTAGCTCCGAGGCTGGTACTTCTCTCGAGGTGGTTGAGGTAGGCCATCTTGACATTGCACTTGCTTCAACTTCTCCTGATGAGCCTGCGAAGGAGGCAGAGTCTTCTGGGGTAACTGAAATAGATAAAGGCCCTGACCAGGAAGCACTCCAGGATGCTGCGAGGCCCTCAGCTGACGCCCAGACCCTTCATGCCGAGGAGACAGCTCTCCTTGTGGTGCCGCTGCAGGCCATTCCCCTAGGCGAAAGCCCCGAGGACCCTGAGGCCGCTTCAGACCAGCCTCCCAAGGGGGAATGAAGATCAAGTTAAAGAAATAGGCTGCCTCTGTTGTGCTTTCGCCTCGTGTTTCTTTCTTTTCTCCTTTTTTTTTTTAGATATTCGAACTGTTGTAATGGAACACTTGGATTGAATATATGCAATTCTCTTTTCATGTGTTAATTGTCGCTATGATGGGTCTTGTTACTTATATAACTTGTGCTTTGATTATTAGCTAAACAGTCTCAATAGTGTGGCTTGTTTTCTATTTTTGAAATAGCAGCAAAAAAAAAAAAAAAGAAAAAAAGAAAAAAAGTAAAGTCCATAATGATAGTCTCCACTTAGATTCTGATTAACAATTGAGCCACTTTATTATTACGACTTGCTTTTGCTGAATGGACTATAAAAAGCAATAACTTCATAATATGAATCCTATACCTCATGAGTTGGTTATCATAACGGGTAAAAAATGCTAAGCGTGCAGCACCTATAAAGATAAACCTTTAAAACCTACGATCAAATGTCACATCACTTTGTTGAAAGTAGTTAGTTTCCCCATAGGTTTGAGTCCGAGTACCATGAAAGACCTTGGTTCTGTCAACACTTAGATTTTTCTGGATGTAACTAGTTTCCCCATAGGTTTGAGTCTGAGGACCATGCAAGACCTTGGTTTTGTCTAACACTTAGATTTTTCTGGAAGTAACTAGTTTCCCCATAGGTTTGGGTCTGAGGACCATGCAAGACCTTGGTTCTGTCTAGTACTTAAATTTTTCTTGTAGTAGTTAGTTTCCCCATAGATTTGAGTCCGAGGACCATGCAAGACCTTGGTTCTGTCTAGTACTTAGACGGTTGCCAAAACACAAGACATATAATCATAATGGACTAAAAATTTGAATTAGAGAAATGCCTTTGTTAATAATAATACATTTTCAAGTTATTTACATTCCATGGACGAGGCACAACTTTTTCATCTAAGTCTTCTAAGTAGTATGCACCTATTCCTGCTACCGCGGTAATTCGGTATGGTCCTTCCCAATTGGGTCCCAGCTTTCCCCAGGATGGGTTCTTGGTAGCATCCACGACCTTCCTCAACACTAAGTCCCCTGGAGCCAATGGTCTCAGCTTCACATTGGCATCATGTCCCTGCTTGAGCTTTTGGTGGTAGTAGGCCAATTGGATCACCGCCTTTTCTCTTCGTTCATCGATCAGGTCTAGGCTCTTCTCCAGCAGTCCATCATTACTGCTTGGAATGAAGGAGCTCGTCCTCAGCGTCGGGAAGTTTGCCTCTAGCGGGATAACAGCCTCGGCCCCATAAGTCATGGCAAAGGGTGTCTCTCCTGTTGACCGTCGTGGTGTAGTCCGGTAAGTCCATAAGACGTGTGGCAGCTCCTCTACCCATCTTCCCTTGGCGTCATCCAGTCTTTTCTTAAGCCCATTGACTATGGCTTTGTTGACAGCCTCGGCCTGCCCATTTCCCTGAGGGTAAGCTGGAGTTGAGTATCTATTTGTGATCCCCAGTTTGCAACAATATCTCCTGAAGGCTTTGCTGTCAAATTGGAGTCCATTATCTGAAATGAGGGTTCGAGGGACCCCGAATCGTGTAACAATGTTTCCCCTATGAGTAACCATGTAGCCTAGAAACTTGCCTGATCCCACGCCAAATGAGCACTTGGAAGCATTTAGGCGCAGCTTGTGTTTCCTTAAGACATTAAAGGTACCCCCGAGGTCTTCTAAATGCTCGGACATCACTTTACTCTTCACCACCATATCATCAACATAGATTTTGATACTCTTGCCCAGCTGTGGTTCGAACATTCTCGTCATCATCCTTTGATAAGTGGACCCTGCGTTCTTCAGACCGAACGGCATTACCTTGTAGTGGTAGTTCCCAGTAGGCGTCACGAAGGCTGTCTTCTCTTGATTCTCCAAGGCTAGTGGTATTTGATGATAGCCTTGAAAGGCATCTGAGAAGCTCATCTGAGGATGGCCCGTTGTTGCATCCACTAGCTGGTCTATCCGAGGCATGGGGAATGGGTCTTTTGGGCATGCTCTATTTAGGTCCGTGAAGTCTACACAAACCCGCCATTTTCCACTTTTCTTCTTGACTACCACGGTGTTGGCCAACCATTCGGGGTAAAAAACCTCTTTGATAGCCCCTGCACGCTTAAGCTTCGCCACTTCGCTCCTAATCGCATCAGCGTGCTCTCTTGAGGGGCGCCGGGGTGGCTGCTTCTTGGGAGTGATGGACGGGTTGACATTGAGATGGTGACAGATGAAGGCTGGGTTAATCCCCGGGACGTCGCAGGCATCCCATGCAAATACGTCAATATTGCTTTTGAGAAACTCAATCAACTCCTCCTTCTCCTGAGGAGGCAGTTAAGCCTCTACCTGAAAGAACTTCTCCTGGTCACCACTAATGACCACTTTCTCTAGATCTTCACATTTCGCCTCCTCGGCGGCTGTATCAAGGGGCGACACCGGGGCCTTTGATTGCTATAAGTCCTTCTCAGTAGAGGCCGAGGACTCCGCATCAATCCGATGTGAAATAGCAGCTACCAAACATTGTCTTGCCGTGGATTGGCAACCACGAATTTCGAGAACCTGGTCCCTTGACAGGAACTTTACCTTCTGATGCAAGGAGGAGGCAACAGCCCCCAAGGTATGGAGCTAGGGCCTGCTGACGATGGCTGTATATGGAGAGTAGGTGTCCACCATGATAAAGTTCACCTCCACTTTCTCTGGGCCGGTTTGGATGGGTAGCCTAATCATGCCCTTTGGAATAACAAGCTTCCTGTCAAAGCTCATCAAAGGAGAGCTATAGGGCATCAAATCTTTCAGCCTTAAATTCAGCCCCTTGTAGAGGTTGGGGTACATAATTTCGGCAGCACTGCCACCATCCACCATCACTCTTTTCACATCGTAGTCCCCGATCCTGAGAGTGATCAACAGTGCATCATCATGGGGCTAGGTGGTCCCTATCTTGTCTTCTTCTGAAAAACTCAAAATTAGGTGAGAATTCATTCTAGCCTTCTTCAGCTCTGGCTAGGACTCCTCGGCAGGCAGCTGAGCCACAGATAACACTCATGAGGGCCGTGTGCCTGTCCTTCCTGGCGCAGCCAAGATTATATTGATTGTCCCTACGGGTGGCCTTAGGGCATTATCCCTTTGAGGTTCCTGATGGGTTTGGCTTAGATGATCACTAGAATGATGCAGGAGGTGCCTCAGCTTTCCTTCTTGGACCAGCTGGTCCAGATAGTTCCAGAGGTTTCTGCAGTTCTCCGTGGTATGTCCATGGTCCTTGTGGTATTGGCAATAAAAGTTCTGATTATGTCTCGTGGACTCTCCCGCCATCTTATTCTGCCACTTAAAGTATAGCTCATTCTTGATTTTCTCCAACACCCGATGTACCGGTTCTTGGAATACAGTATTGATAGTCTGTGTGCTAGTTGTTCCGGATTGCCCTACGAAGTCTCTCCTCGGGCGGTTGCTGTTATATCGGTCCGACCTGAAATCCCTCCTCTCCTGAGGGATAACCTTATCTTTTCCCTTACCCTGCAGCTAGTCTTCCTCCACTCGTTTATACTTATCGATCCGATCCATCAGCTGACGCACACTGGTGGCAGGCTTGCCGGTCAGAGACTTCCTCAAGCCATGCTCGGCTGGGAGACTACTTTTGAAGGTGCTGAGTGCGACATCGTCACAATTGCCGTCTATTTCATTATGCATCTCCCAATATCTATCTGAGTAGGCCTTCAGAGTTTCTCCATTATCCATGGATAGCGACAATAACGCACTCAAGGGCCGAGGAGCTCTGCGGTTTGTAACGAAACGAGAGCCAAAGGCTTGGGTCAGCTGCCTATACGAGTCTACGGAATTTGTCTTTAAGCCATTGAACAACCTCATTGCCACTGGCCCCAAGCTAGATGGGAAAACCTTGCACATCAACACCTCATTTTTAGAATAGACAGCCATCCTTTGGTTAAACTGGCTCACATGCTCCACGGGGTTTGTGTTGCTGTTATAAATGGTGAAGGTTGGTTGCTGGAATCGTCGAGGGAGTGTAGCCCCTTCTGTGTGGCGCGTGAAAGGTGATTTGGAAAGTTGATCCAGTGCCCTGCTCATGGCATCGTTTCCCAAGCCCCTAGGAGATGGGCTTTTACGTTTACGCATACGGTACTGTTCTTCTGCGTGGGAGAAGGTCTCGCTTGGAGGGATTCGCGATCTTTGTCTATAGTCATCATCGCCTTCATCACTGGAGGGCATGTCAGGGCTAGAATGAGACCGCATTTGTCGTGCATGGCGCAGCTTTCTCTTCAAATCGTCTATCTTTCGTTGCATGGCCTGATTATCATTCTGACTTTGGGATACGTGGCTCCTGACCTCTTCTTGTTGCATAGGCCGGTTGTTATTTTGTCTCTGGAGCACGTGACTACTCACACGAGAGTGGCTGCTGCTGGTTTGAGTGGTGTGCACATTTCCCTCTCGAAACCTTCCATTCTCTTCATTTTGATCACGTTCAGGGTCGAGAAAGTTACCCTATCGTTGGGATCCGACAGGTTCAAGATGGTGGGGACCTACTAGATGAGGGTCTGATCCTACCATGCTTGATTGTTACCTTTACTAAGACACAAGTTCTTCCCACAGACGGCGCCAATTGTAGGGACTGGGTCAGAGCACTTCCGTTGTTAGATGAGTTAACTCAGGCCCAACTAGCCCAATATAATAAATTTGTAGAGAATGGGTTTAAGAACTAGGATTTAGTGAAGATAGCAACGAATGAACATGGTTATGGGTAAACTAAGTAACAAGGAAATGAGTTTTAAGTATGAAATTCTATCCTAGGCACTTGTCCGAGGAGCTATTTGTTCTTATTATTTTCTCGGTGCTTGGTCGCAAAGGTTACAAAGATGATACAAGTTGCTATAGTATTTTCTGCTCCTAACCTCTGATCCCCTTTTCTAAAGGATCTCTTACATTATATACCCCATTTTAGTTGATCTTGGCCCTCCATTTGTTGATCATGCAAGTCACTACTTGAGTGCTTGTCCCATCAGCCATCGTCCCAAACACTCTGTGAGTTGCAGCAACCAAAGCAGCACTATTCAGGGGTCATTTCCTCATTAATGCGGCCAGAACGTTAGTTGTGGGCATTTAATGTGGAGGTGACAGTTTCCCCTTAAATTGCTCCACCACCAAGCTCTCATGGATGACCCACTGTACTCGTCCTGTTTCTTGAGATGCTCTACGAGGCTGCCCTTGATGGCGTGCTGCTCTTCCCTTCTATGATCTCGGTTCGTCGAAGACAAGATTGTCCTCGGCGATTCTCCTTTGCAATTCGGACTTTCTCCGTCCGTCCTCGGACATTTCTTCTTCCTCGGTGTGGGCCTTGGGCTTAGTATAAAGTGGGCCGGGGTGGCCAAAGTCTTTGACCCCACAAATACAATTATTTTAAAATAATTAAAAATTAACATTATCTAGTACTTACTACTTATATGTCCACCATAATTAAAAATTAAAACCAATAGAATTAATCATTCAATTAATGTAATAAATATTTGTAAGGATACTTATTAGGATAAATTTACGGATGTAATGTCTATGATAAGATCATTTACTGAACAATTATATTTAAGTTTTTATAAAATTATGATAAAAGCATTCTCTTACACTTAGAGAAAAACCAAATCATATTTATTTGCGTGGTGACTATTCATGATGTGAATTTTGAGGTCAAGGTTATTAATTAAAATTTTTTATTTATGTTCTTCCCAAAAAAAAAAAAAATCATTTATGTTAAAATTATCATTTTTCCCTTAATACTAAAAAATGTTGAAAATTATGAATTTTAATGATTGTGAAAATGGGTTGTACACTACCATAACATTGTTTAGGGTTTACATATCTTATATATTTTATTATTCACATAATGAATACGTTAAAATGATAAATTAAACTTCGTATTATTTATAGTGAGGTTGTTATATAATTATGAAAAATTGAATCACTCTCCCGTTTTCTAAATTGTGTGGAACTAGCCAAATTAATTGATTTAGTTTCAAGAGAAGATTACAAAAGGCATGGATTGCACCAACAACAACAAAACTAAAGCCTGAATCAACCTTTTTTTTTTTTTGTGTGGAGAAAAACAACATAATTTTATTGTAAGAATAAAATTAATTACGGGAAAAACAAGAAAATATAGAGAGTATATATTGGAAGAGACTATACTCTCAGAGAAAAATATGATAGTAAAAACCAAACCAATATATGAGGGGAAATAATATCATAAATTGGAAACAAATCCTATGCTCTCCAAAAAACAACATTACAACGTCAAAGACACCAAGACCACTCAAGGGAAAATCAGATTTAGCAAAGAGAAATTCATTCCACGTACTGTGAAGACATAAGGGCTCGGTAGCCATGTGAAGGAGACCACTTGGTGCCTGAGATATATGCTTAGCATCCATCAATTTGGTTATGAAGGAGCACATATTCAAACTAACCCAAGTCATATTTAGGCAAGAAAATTTCCTCTAGGGGTTTTAAAAGGCAGCTTGACTGTCATCAATGGAGAAGACACTTGTTTTAGACTTTTTCAAAAAAAATTCTAAAGGGAGGAAGGAATTTTTTAAAATCTAGGGGGGGCCATAGCCCTCTTTCCCCTCTCAGCTTCGTCAGGCAAGAGATTCTAGGAAGGGGATTGAAAAGCCTATAAAAGGGTAGAGGAGGCTCATGTCAAGAGCAATGCTTGAGGAGGGGCCAAACAAGACTTGAGTGCACATTAGCAGAGTGGCACTAATGTGCATTGACTCTCTCTCTCTCGGGTTCCAAAAATTCGCTGAGCTGCATGAATGTTTGTAGTATTGGCCCCAACAATAAAAAAGTGATTCTTGTTGTTTTTGGTGGATTAAAAAACTTAAAAAAGGAAGTCCTCCACACTGTTGATTCAAATGTTTTGTCTTTGTTTTTGGACTGTCAAAGAGACAACTAACTATTTACACTTAGATTTGAGTCAAATTATAAAATTAAAAAAAGAAGAAGACTTTAGTCAAATTCTTTGACAATTAAGTCAAATAAAGTTAAATAGAAGTTTATAAATTATAATTGTGCTCCTAGTTAGTACTTAGTACTTAATACGTATCTTTCTAGGAATATATGCGGCATGGTTTGGATTTGCTTACTTCTCCGTGTGCCAAAGTACTACTAGAAGTTAGACTAGAATGGTATACCAGAGAAGAGCCGGGTCCAACTCCACTTTTACAAGGAGTTAATTAAATGACGTCGTTTTCATCAGCCAGTGCATGATGGACTGGTTTGTGACGAATTGGGATCTGGTGGGCTATTGCACCGTGCAATATTCTCTATTAAGGTTTTCAGACCCGGACCGTTCATTGAACCGTAAAAAGGAGAGGTTCAAGATTTTTGAGGTCGAACCGGGGTCGAACCGTGATGACGTCATAATTAATTTAATATTAATTAAAGCCTAAATATAGATATTAAATTTATTAAACTAGCAAAATTGACAATATATCTATATATGTGAGGGAAATTTAATGATTTTCAAGCATATATATAATAATATAATAAGAAAGTTAATAAAATAAAATAATAATCATGAAAACATTAAAATTTATGATTAATTTTTAAAGTAAAGTTGAATATCTTTGAAGGATTTTAATTATAATTTTTTTTATTCCTTGTAAGAGATGGATAATTTAATTAAGTAGAATAAAATTGTGTTAAGTTGTTTTTAAAAAAAAAAAAAAAAATTTTGCTAAGGGGTTGGACCGCACGGTTCTCACCGGTTCGTGCGGTCCAACTCCGGTTTTAGCGGTTCACGGAATTAACAAAAAATCCGGTTCTTTAGGCTTAAAAAATCGGTTTTCATCCCGGTTTCCGGTTTTCACGATCCGACCTCCCGGTCCGGTCCGGTTCTGAGAACTATGAATTTCTCTAAATCACTTACAAAAAGTTTCACCTTTTTCATCTTTTACCTTTTCTAAGTTTTAATTTTTTTTACTTTTTAAACTTTTTTGATCCAATGGCTGATATTTAAAGTGATCTTCCTAACTTTTGATCACAACCACTAAAAAGGAATTGCATGATGCAATAACCCTAACTATTGCACCTAATTTTAATCCGTTACAGGACTTTGTGTATGAGGTTTTGCTATAAACTCAAAGCTCCTAACAAAAGTTGAATTCTACGCATCTTTTAAATGTATATAAGGCATTTAGGAACATGTACAACTTTCCAAATATATTGCTATATTATTAATACTTTCATATTGATTTATTTTCTCAAACTATTATAAGTAATCAAAATTCATGTTTAAATTCATATCAATCACTTTATATTATTGTAATTAACTATGAAATGATTATTTGTTTTTATTTTAATGCTATCGAAAATATACTTGTAGTTAATTGAGATTGTGGAAAAACTTAATCATAATAATGAGTATGAATTGAATTCTATGAATGAAAAATAAATTAAAGTTTACATTTATATTATATTATGAATGACAATTATATTAGCATATAATTGTTTATTTATTTTGTTAGTAATATTGATTAATATTTTTTAGATTAATTTTTCTTTCAATCTTGTCATTTAATCTTGCCTCCTGATCTTAAATCAGGGCTTCGCCAATGGGTTATAGCCCTTCACAAAGCACCATTAGAGAATCACTTTAATTGATTTTAATATTCAAAAAGAATGCTAGACATATGAGACACTCAAAAGCGCTATTTATTTTTTTTATTTATTTAAAAAAACAGTTTTTTTAAATCTTTAGCATATTGAATTGGAAATTTGAAATTGACCAGGAGTCAAGACTTGTTAATAAAAAAACCATCTAACCTTTTACTCAATGGTCCTCTTAAGGATTTTCGTAGAATCTCTAAGGATTCACACAAAGCTTCAATTAAATATTTTCTCAACTTTCAAACATTATATATTACAACTTATTTTGTATACACCTATATATACAAGTACAACAGAGTGCATATTAACACAATAACACTAACGTACGTTGAGAACTATTGAGGGTCCATTTGGATACCGCTTATTTTGCTGAAATCTGAAAACAAAATAATTTTTAAATGTGTGAATAGTGCCGTGGGACCCATTTTTAATGAAAGTTTTGTTGAAAAAAAGGTTTGTGGGTCTCGTGAACAGTGCATGTTACCCACTGAACAATGCATAATCATGTGAAAATTGACTTCTAAAAAAAAAAAAAAGGCCAAAACGCCAAACACTAGGACCAGAAATGCAATCCAAACAGGTACTGAGTGGATGTAGTGCATTCACCTCATTTTTTTTATTTTTTTTTAATATTTATTTATGGGAGTACATTTTTGTCTTGGTAATAAAAAGGACTTTTTTTTTTTGAGAGAGGGTAATAAAAAGGACTTGATTCAAATGTTTTATCTTTATTTTTGGACTGTCAAAGATTAAAGAGACTAATAACTATTTACAATTCGATTTGAGTCAAATTCGTTGACATTTGAGTCAATGAAAGTCAAATAGTAGTTTATAGATTATAATTGCATGTGCTCCTAGTTTGTAAGAAACATGCTGGAATGGTTTTGGAATTTGGATTAGATTACTTCTCCGTGTCCCAAGTACTGGACAAGTTAGACTAGAATATATGGTACAAGTGTAGATGTACCATTTTAAGTCTAATTTGAATTCTTGATACCACATTCAAAGCCGCCGGGTCCAATACTCCAATTTCATTTTTTGGGATGACCTAATTAAATGACGTCGTTTTCATCAACCAGTGCATGGTTTGTGACTTTGTGTCCTACGAGGTTTCGCCCATGGGTTCACGCTGACTTTTGGGCCACATAACTGGGCTGTTTAAGGGTCGAGTCTGGGCTGGATGGTTATATAACTTAAGTTCAGCCCATGCATAATAAAGGGCCCAAATGGCCTCATAAGTTCTATCCCATGAGGATCTTGTGTAAACTATGATATTCCTTTCTACGTCGTAAATAAGCTGAGTTTTGTTGAGTAGTGCATGTTCCAGCTTGACTCGTTGGGAAAAGTCAAAAGCTCAAGCTTGGTTTGAGCTCGTGATAAGTCTAAAAATAATGTTTGAGCTTGAGCTCGTGGGAAAGCCATAAAATTTAAGCTTGGCTTGTTTTGGCTTGATTAATTAGTCAAGCCAAGCTCAAGCTTATTATCAAGCTCAACCTCAACCTTAGGTCAAGCTTTTGAGCTTGAGATCTAAGAAAATTATATTATTTTGATAATGCTTAAATATCTAAAATTAAGAGAAAAAAAAGAAAAAAAATAGTATACTCATTTTATCATGCGTCTATTTCTACTTACGATTAGCCATTATTCAAATTAAAAATTTACATAATTAAATTCATTCATGTATCCTTCATTGTCTACAGTTTCAACAATTGTTCAAAATACAATTTTTACATTCACATTAGATTGTGAAGAACTAGATGATTGATAGGGAAGGATCATATGTGGCCCACTTAATTAATTAATTTATTTATATATGTAACTAAAATCTAAAGTGGTTCTTCGTTAGTTTGGAGGGAAAGAAAAAATTAAGGTAATGGGTAGTGATCCCATGTTGGCCATGTCATTAGATATGTGTAATGAGTATATCTAGCAAACACATATAAACTTATAAATGAGTCTATGCTTGAATTGTTTTGTATCAAGCCTTATAGCTCACGAGCTTGTTTGTGAACAATTTTTTTTTTTGCTTGGGCTCGGCTTGCTTATTAAATGAGTCTAAAATTAAAGCTCAAGCTTAGCTTATTTATAAACAAACAAACATAAACGAGCTTTTTATCGAACTAAGCCCGAGTTGTTCATAATCGGCTTAGTTCTTTTACAGCCCTACTCATTTCCTTTTAAAAAATTTCAAGGAATTTTGGGATGTTTTTAAGTTCACTTTTTAGGTAATTTGTTTTATGATAGATGTCATTTCTAAAAATTCCTTCATAAAAGAAGTGGTGAAGTGCATTGATTTTGGTTTTACTATAATATACATGGAAGATAAGTTGAACCAAGGAAATCAAGGACCCTCTCTCTGCTCCTTTGATCTCATTCAATCTTCAATCTTCACTTTTGATGAGTCCAGAAAAATTATTAAGGTTGTCCATTAATATGGACGACCTTGCATCATTAGTAGGCCATCAAAGGTAACCGCTCAACACATTCAATAATGACCATCAAATGTATTAAACTCTCATCAAGACAAAGGACGTTACAATCAAGGTAATAATCACCCTAATTTATGTACAACAGCTACCTAAGTCACCTATAAAAGGGACAATCTGTCTCACTAGCTAAGGTACGTCAAAAACTACTACAAAACACTATCTAAATACGAAAGATAATGGTTGATACTAATTTAAGCATCGGAGGCTCCCCCACTGGGCACAACCCAGTGGTCTCTTCTATCTACCTCTCCTTTATCTTGCAAGTCCTACGAGATTGTCTAATACTTCGGATTGGACGAGTGACCCAACAAACGATTTTGGCATCATCAGTTTGGCGCTGTCCGTGGGGAAAAAGACAAGTCATTGTTCTCTTCCCGTGACAAAGGGTCACTTAGTTCAAAAGATATGAACACCATGATTTTGTAGTCAATCTCAGTCAGATAGATGGAATATCGTGTAAAGATCCTCCAACAAAAGCATATCTATTTGCGACAAAAGCACTCTTGCAGTGTCTTCCCGCCCTAAAGGGACGAGCGCATGAAATTTGGAGGCCAAATAAAATCACCTTGATGTGATTTGGCAAAAAATGTCATCGTGTTACTGTGATTCGACGATCCTGGGCACGAACAAGATGGCTCGTGTCAAGAACTTAAGGTAATTCTGATACCTTTATTTAAAAAAAGAAAGAAAGAAAAGAAGCAAGAGGCAAGAGCAAAGATAAAATTGCCCCAAAGATACATGGCCTAACCCACTGAGCCATTCTATGAGTATCATTGCTTAAGTATGTTTATGGGTTTATTCTCCCTAAAATTATTTTTCTACGTGATACTATTACGTTTTGCCAACGATTTTAAATTCATAGATTACTCCAAATAGGTTAACCATAATAATGGTAGTCCCAAATCACAGCTTTGTTTTTCTATATTTATTTTAGATCTCAATTTGATCATACCAAAGTTGCTATATATGGTGATATATAAATGGGAGGAATGGGAATCATAGCCTCGGCTAAAGGCTTTATAAAATAACCAAAAAAAAAAAAAAATTTAGCTAGAATTGATGAGACTTATTGTGCATACACACACACACATGCTGCTTAAGATAAATACAGTCAACCCAATGTGGTGCAAATCCCATTTTGATCATTCACAATTTCACATGTACTGTTCAGTTGCATGCTTGATGATATATACGCTTGTTTGACACATAATTCAACTATATTCATATTGACACGTGTATGGTGCCACTTGCTAGTTATCACCCTTTTTCTTTCCTAAACGGATCTTGCTTAAATAGGAAAGATGAAGCCAATATATTACTGCCTTGCAAGAGGTAATAAATCTCAATGCTTGAACATTAGGGAAAATTTATTATCTTACCAAAATTATAATTTTGGACGTTAAAAGGCAAAAGTCAAATTTTATTGTCTTGCCAAATTTAGAATCCTAATTTTAAACGTGAAATTAAGTTTAAAACACGGAAAGAAAGTCTAAACCCAATCAGTATTGGGTATGTGTGGAAGCCAAGGGTAATTAATTCCTTAATTGCTGCATCCTACACATTTCGAAGAAGATCAATGGCTAAGAAGTCACACTCACACCGGTCTCTTTGAGATCCTTGTCCTTAAAGCTAAATATAAGTTATATATTATGGCCTTGATATCCTAATTATGGCCATCAAAAAGAGTTTTACTACATTTCCTATTATAACCTGAGCCGTTTGTGTCTCTTTATAGCATTAAATAATTGATGAATATTTATGCAATATGGCTTTTTATATCACTATTCTTTCCTAATGCATCGTGCTAAGATAGGAAAATTGAAGCCAAAATTTATTGCACGGCCCTCGTCAAAGGTAAGAAATCTCATATTTTACCATTTGAGAAAAATGAAGCCGAAAATTGACATTAAAGAAGTGGATTCAAAACTTACTCCCTTTCCAAGTTTGATAAAACCAAAAATTATTCAGATATCTTTTTAGAAATTTGATTTGTATCTCAAAAAAGCTCTTCAACAAAGGAAATGAATGTATTTTTCTACATTTAATTCCGTAATGAAAATTATGGATCCCGTGAATGCTCCTTAGACGGCATTCACATTAAGTTCGTCATTCGAGGACAATTAACAAAAACCTCGACATGAAATAAATCATCCAGCAGAAAGAGGTCAAGGCGGAGGCACCACATGGACCTGCAATAATTGTTGAGAATATATATTGCAGATGTTTTCCTACCAAGTCAGGTCCTTATATATGAATTTCCACTTATTTATATTATAACATTACTTGCTTTATTGAGAATAGAGAAAATTCTAAAAGCATTCGAACCACCATAATGTGGGGGAATATATTACACCCTCCTCTTAGCAACATTATTTCTGGGTAAGTTATTGCCCCACCGTAGTTGCTGTATATTGTCTAGATAATTTCTATGTTAAGGGCCAAGAGCTAGACAATTGTATGCTATGTGGTTAAACATTTGTTGACAAATTTCATAGTCAACAGATGAAGGGAACATTTTTCATAAAAAGAAAGCAAAAGATATGGTAGGCTATTTCTGCTTACTTTATCGCTACAAAACGGACTTGGCAACCGATGTGCACGTGTGTGTCATGTGGGCTGGAATATATACAAGAATTTATTCACTTATTTGTTTGCATTGATTTCCTTTTGTGAATTATATGCTGCCATATCATGACCTTCTCTTATCATGTCATAAGGTTGCCATCCCTGTAAGTATATGTTAAGCTATATAATCAGCGAAGGTAAAATGAGACACAAGTTTCTCATAAATGGCCTATATGTCGTTCACTAGTAGCCACCTTGGCTTGAGGTGCCAATATAATTGATTATGGAATTTCATATCTTGAAAATATCACACCTAAGATGATGGTAGTTTCCATATTTATTCCCCCAAAATTGAATTGCTATCACCCTGCACTATGAAATAATTTATCAGGTTAATTATCTCTTCATTCTACTCATTTATTTTAAAGAGTAGCAGTGGAGAGCACAGCAGTAATATAGAAGCATAAACAATGATAAAATAGATGATAAAGAAGAAAATAGCAAAATAGATATCTTCAAAATAAGTTAAAACAGAGTATGAAATATGAAAACTGAAACTAATAAAATCTTACTTGAAAATACTTCTGTCTTTCTTACAAGCTTTGAAAATAAAACACTGTCTGAAGAGTTACAAGATTACAAAGTAAAATCTGTAAAGGGTTACAAGATTATTTCTATCTGGAAGGGAAGGGTTACAAAAGAGAAGGGATTACAAAAGTATTTCTGAGGGAGAGGGAGAGGGCTATCTTGGACCTGAGAATTGAACCTTAAAATTATAACTTGAAAATTGGGACCTTTTTTCTGGACCTAAAACTTGAACCTGTCTTCCGTCTTCGGAGTCTGTCTATTTATAGATAAAGTGAACCATGGTAAGTCTTCAAAAGTAACCTGAGTTAGGTAAAGTGGTCTGCAATTGGGTTTTGAGAAAAGGATTATGTTTTGAAACACTATTTTGAAAATAAATATTTTCTTGCAAAGCTTCTTTAAAATTTATTTTTAAAATTCTTTTGCCAATGTCTTTCTGTAAAATATCTTTGGACTGTTTTATAAAAAAATTTGTTTTTGAAATTTAAAGCATATATAATAAAACAAACTTTGTTCTGTACACTTTTGTGCTCTTGCTGAGTAGTGGTATAAGAGTAGTTATGACAAAGTCTTTCAAAGTTAGAGGGACTGGAATTCAAAAACTTTATAAAATCTGCCATGATTCTATCCGTTTTGTATGTGTTACTATATATCTCATTCTGCGAGAATATGTGAAATAAAGCTTTTCTATAAAGTCTTCTATCAACTACTGTAATAGTCTGGGAAAAATCTGTCAGAGACTCTGTTAAGAAATTAAATCTGTCTTTATTCAAGAAATTACCACAATTAATATTTTCTTTAATAATTAGTAAAAGAGAATCTGTCAAAGCTTCATCTGTCATATGAATATCTAAGATTACTACAAAGGGTGTAAGAATGTCATTTGTTATAATTTTGCTTGGTGCATCTGTCAAACTGTCAGTTCGTTCAGTCCAATTATATTGACTAAAGGAACTTGTAAGCCTAGTAGTTCTATCTTTTGTATGCTTTCTACTGAATTCTTTTTCATAAGGTGTTTGGACTATATGCTGGTACTCACATTATAATTTTATACATAATTTTTTATCATAAACACATTACCTCATCTCTATCCATACATATTCATAGGCATTGGTCTATAAGTTTCTAAATTTTGTTCTAATAAATTAGACATGAAATTTTATGAAGATTTCTCTTTGGGACTAAGATTAAGTCCAAAGGAAGAAAAATACAGGTACAAACCATGACAGGCCCTTCTTTTGGTCATCATCCAACAGCGAATGTACCTTTCATGTTTGAACGGGGGCAAACCCTCTGAATATATCTACATCTTCAAATAGCTGGAACAAAATATAGCAACGATGCTACCTAGTCTTGGGCCTTAAAGTTAGATTTAAAATTTTCTTTTCCTTTTAGCTCTCCAAGTATTTGCAACAACGTATCAAGTTAAGTTTTAGGCATAATGACAAATATCATTGTTGCCAAATAAAAACCTAGCTATAAATTTAAAATAAGATCATAACTATTTACCATGATAAATATAATGACCGTTTATCATAATGACAAATATCATTAAACACACTGAATTCCAACACTCTTTAAAAAGTTTAAACACTTTGCCAAGTGTTATTTAGTTGCACGAGAACAGGGTAATAGTTATGAAAACGATTGTTGGAAAGGCAAATTGTTAAATTACAAGATTAGTACAAACATGCACAATTGAGACAAAAGGCTAGATAATTTCTTGGTAAAGTTAAAAGGCTTGATTAGTAATATCTGCTCAAGATAGTGCGACCTATTTTAAACTTTTGATCTCTAACCGATCAAATGATCTTAAGTTTGTCCATTTCTTTTGCTATTCTACTATCGTCAAAACAAAGAAAAAAGTGGAAATGGTTGAATTGCCTATAGAACATGTGCTTCATGCATAAAATAAGACAATTCGGTTTGATCGCATGACATTAAGTGTGGCTTTAATCCTCACTAAGTTTTCATACTCTTACATGAAATGATATTGTTTGGACGTAAGCTATATCAATTCACCCAAAATTTTGTATAATATGTAAACCTATAAGAGGTTTTCTAGATTACTAGCTTTAGATATGCAAAAAACAGATATTCCAAATTTTCTAAGGGAATGTCATAATTTGATGAAGAAAAACCCTTAAGAAGAAAATAGAGATATAGCTAAAGTTGTGAAAATTCCATCTACATCACACCGAGTTTAACTCCTGTAAATTATGGAGTTGTACAAATCCAACGAAGAAGAGCTCTATAAGTAAGAGTTCAATGACAAAGAGCTCGTAAAGAAGACTACAACAGTGAAAAGATCGAGGTATGTACAAAATAGTATCGAGATTTAAGGTCTTCTATTGAGATAACTCATTTCTTTCTTTCTTTTTTCATTATCCATGATATTATTTTATTGAAACTAAATAAATATCAAGCTTGCATGATTATTACAAATGTGTATGTGGAACATGTTGAAAATATTGTTATAAAATTGTTACAATCATCACAATCAATATGACAATATTATTAGTAGCATATGTTTTACCGTCATGAATCTAAGAATTTCTATTGAGTCTCCTAAACTTAAAATGCTAGATGATCATGTTCACAATATGGTCATGAGTTTAAGTTTCAATAAATTTCCGCTATCTCTGTATACAGTGCAAGCACCTAACAAAGACCAGTTTAAAGAAGCGTACAGTCAAATAGTTTCAATTTTTATACTTCTCTATGATTCATATAGAATGCACTTTGTCTTGTATAAATTGAAATTGCATATTTGTACATTGTCATGCAGCTAGCACTATTGAAGTGACTTAAGCGTAGAATTAAAGAAGAAGGTAGAGGAAATCATTATTACAAACAGAAATGACCATAGTCGTCAAAGCATGCCAAAAAAAAAAAGGGGTTCCAATCGTGATAAACCATTCCTCTAGTCGTCAACAAACGAGAATTGTACTTTCTATGTTTGAACGGGGGCAAAAATGTGGCTTAGTTTTTACGCCTTCAAAAAATTGAAGCAAAAGAGATCTAGGCCTTAGACATGAAGTATTATGTTGAGCTTAAAAAATCTTGAAAAGAGAAGAGCTTGTCATCTTAAAAAGAGAAGAGTTTGTCAAGAAGATCCCAGTAATAAAAAAATCGAGGTATGTGACAAATAATGTCGTCATTTAAGGTATCACATTTATCTTTGTCTCTTTTATATTCGTCTGTAAAAATTTATACCTTGTAAGGTTTCATGCAAAAATGTATGTACTACTAGACAGATCACAAAAGAGGTAAAACTCTAGGATTACAAGAAAATAAGAGAAAGGCCCACCTAGGCCATTGGTAACTTATTATTTACGTATGAATTGTTCTAAAATTCTTGTTTAACCAAGTCTTGGCAAGTGCATGTGCTACTTAATGTAGATATCAACATGGCCTCAAGAAGGTCCAAAACAACATAGCGTCAAGGAATCTTTCCAGTAACAAGTGATAAAATTCTCTAATCTAAGGGATGTAAATCACATAACGAGGCCAGTGATAAAATTCCCTAATCTAAGGGATGTAAATCACATGACGAGGCCAATGATAAAATTCCTTAAATGGATGTACATTACCTAAAAATGGCTAAGTGATAAAATTCCTTAAATGGATGTAAATCACCGACGAAACCAAAGTGATAAAATTCCTTAAATGGATGTAAATCACCCAAAAATTGCTAAGTGATAAAATTCCTTAAATGAATGTAAATCACTAACGAAGCCAAGTGATAAAATTCCTTAAATGGATGTACATCACTAAAAAATGGTTAGGTGATAAAATTCCTTAAATAGATGTAAATCACCTAAAAGACAAGCTAAGTGGTACAACCCCTAAAATGATATGGATCACTTCGACGAGGCTAAGAGAGGTAGACCATATGGCAAAGGTCAAACAAAAAACAAAAAGTTCGCATAGCAATTAATGGAAGATGATCATCATAGCCTGAACAACTTTGTTAGCCTCCATTTCTTTATGGACTCAAAGTCTAGGTTCTCCAAATCAACCCCTAGACCATGCTTCACTGAGTACCTCCTCAGCAGTTCAAAGCCCTTGTAGTACCAGCTGAACAAAACAATATTGTATTTTGTGAGAGACGTGTCCCTCAAAAAAGAGATTCGGGTACCTTTTGGGGCATCTCTCTTTTTGGGTAAGTGGTATGGAGTCGCCACTTATTTTTCTTTATACAAAAAAAAAAAAAAAATACTAATTACAAAATACATAACTGAATAGTTCCATTCATTGATTGAATAAAAATTACATATCTGGAAAATTGAAAAGTTACATAGCTTTGGGTTTTAGTTACAATCTACCAAATATTTACATGGCTTGTTGTCCTAGTTACATTCTACCCAAAACAAAAAGTAAAGACAAGACTTAGATCTACTTAACCAAAGACCTAAATCTGGAGGCTAGGTTACGGAATGGGAAGGTGTTAGGCACCCATTCCGCCCAGACAAAGTCTGGTATTCTAGACTCTTGTGACCAATGTACTATGCTAGGCATGTCATGCATGATATGTTGAACATGTGAATGAAAAATTAAATCACACAAATTTATGTATGGATGAAATCTCTTCTTTTGTTGAAAATATCAGATCTGTTTTTATTGTTAAAAAAAATGATTTTGATTTGTCAAAATATCAGATCTGCTTTGTGGGATGTAAAAAAAAGGTTTTGTGATGACAAAAATTCATATCTGTTTTGTTGTATTAAAAAAAGTGATTTTTGATGACAAAAATTCAGATATGTTTTGTTATATTAAAAAAAAAAATTTCTAAGAAGAAAACTTCACTCATAATCTAAATTTATGCAATCATGAATTAAAATAAACATAAACACAGCAATACATAATCTCTTTTTTTATTCCAACAATTTGCATGTATTAAGAAAATCAGGTTTGAGAAAAATTTAGATCTGCATCTCATAAAGATGCAGATCTCTTTTTGTTTGAGAAAACTCAAATCTACATCTCAAGAAAGATACAAATCAGTTTTTGTATTGAGAAAAAATTCAGATCTACATTTTATAAAGATGTAGATCTGTTTTGTTTTTAGAAAAATTCAAATTTACATCTTATAAAGATGCAGATCTGTTTTGTTTTAAGAAAATAATTGTTCACATGCAAATTTATTGACATCCAAGAAAAAGATTATAACAATCATATAGAAAATATCATGCTTTAAACAAAAGGACAATGAACAATTCATAGATATTTGAAAAAGAAAGAAATATAATATGCATCATCACATCACAAGAGAATGGTGAAGGAAACAACCTCTTGCATGAGCACACTTTGTTCTTGAGAGGATATTTTAGGGTTTAAAGAAATTTGTTCAATTCTCTTTGAAACCTAAAAACCCTAATTTTGCAGCAACACTCAGAGAGAGGATCAGAAAATATGTGTGGTTTGAGAGTAAAAAACATATGCCTCTCAAAGTGTGAAAAAAAAAGGTGTTGAATTATGAGGTTCAGTCTCTATTTATAGAGGCCAGAAGACTCTAAAAAATAGGTACGGATGTTTAGGGTTTGAATCTGGACGCATCCTTTTACGAAAAGGTTGAAAAGGGTGTGCCTTATCGTCATCCGAAGGCCGTTGGGCCAAAGCCCACATGATGGCAATTCGGCACTGCAAATGTGCCGTTCGACACTCCAAAAGTGCCGAATTGGCTCTTGGAGGCCAAACGCACTTCTGTGTTTGGGTGCCATTTGGACTCTCCTTCTAGGGTTTCTTGGCCGGTCCTTGTACCTAGACGTGTTTTCAACTTCCGTTTATGATTTTTTTGTCTCTTTTATGGATAATTCAGGCTTTTAAAGAACAATTATCTTGTGGATAAATCCCTTAAAATAAATCTTGATAAAGTTCAGATTATCCACAGTTTTATTGTTATCCAATCATCCCTTTTATTCCTATGCATGCATCCCTATTTTAAACACTAATTATCAACCAATCACAAAATTATTTAATTAATTTTAATTGTTTAACCAATCGGAATTAATTTAAATTAATCATGTGCGGTCGATTCTACCTAGACACAATGCATGCTGACTATGTAAACTTGATCATGCGATATCTTTCGATCCGATGATCTGATTTGGAAACCGGAAACACCGTTGCGACCATTAGAATCTCAAGATCATTTTTATGATATGCAATGAATGAATTAATGCATACAATGCAGGAACAAATTGAAGCATGTGATGCAAGAATAAAATGATGCATGTGATGCAAGAATGATTTTTTTTTGTACGTGGATGGTCACTCTAGTCATCTTCCTTGATTAAATCATGGGTGCAAAATCGAGTGTTTACAGAATCCCCCACCGGGCACAACCCAGTGGTCTCTTCGATCTATCTCTCCTTTATCTTGCAGGTCCTACGAGATTGTCTAGTACTTCGGATTGGACGAGGGACCCAACTAACGATTTTGGCATCATCAACTTTCATTTTGAATCCAAAAATCCACATACTCCTTGTATGGATTGCACTACCAACAACAAAACTAAAGACTAAATCAACATTTTTTTTTGGGAGAGAAACAACATAATTTTTTATTGTAAAAATAAAATAAATTACAAGAAAAACAAGAAAATACAATGAATATATATCAGGAAAGACTATACTCTCAGAGAAAATTATGATAATAAAAACCGAACCAAGGTCTAATATATGAGGGGAAATTCAGCAAAAAAAAAAAAAATCAGCAAAAAAAATATATGAGGGGAAATAATATTATAAAATGGAAACAAATCCTATGCTCTCAAAAAAATTGCATAACAACCTCAAAGACACCAAACCCACTCAAGGGAAAACCGTATCTAGCAAAGAAAAATTCACCCCACTGTGAAGACACAAGGGATCGGTAGCCATGAGAAGGAGACCACTCAGTGATTGAGGCTGCGTTTGTTTTGGCGTAAAACCATTTCAGGAAATGATTTTACACCTCACCGTGTGTTTGGTTGCGCATGGAAAATAGAATTTTTCGGAAATCAATTTCATTTGATCGTAAATATTATGCCTTTGACCCGGAAAATGGTTTACATTTCTATTTTCACTACAAACCATTTTCGGAGATGCACATAGAGAGAGAGAGAGAGAGAGAGAGAGAGAGAGAGAGAGAGAGAGAGAGAGTACCCAGCACCGGCGAGTTCGCGCCGCCGGGATCGCACCATCACTGAGATCGCACCCCAGCACCGACGCCGCCATCTAGATCGTCACCACCCAAAACCGATCTCATCGGCGCTGACGTTATCGATCTTGTTCTCGTTCTCGACCCAAAGCTCATCGGCGCCGCCGATCTCGTCGTCTTGATCTCATCGCACCAATGATCTCGTCGTCTCGATCTCGTCGCCCATGACCAATCTCATCGCTCATGACCCATGACCGATCTCTCCCTTTCCCTCAATGGTTGATCAATCTCTCTTCCTCTCTCAGTTTGACCGAATTGTGGAGTTTAACGAATGGTGTTGTTTTGATTTTTGTTTTTTTAAGTTTATATATTGAAAATTTCTATTATAAAATTTGTTTGGTAGCTGAGAAAATGGGTGAGAAAATGTGAGAAACTAGTAGGAAAATAGCATTTTCAGAATGCAGCCAAACACATGAAAACATTTTCTAGAACAATTTTCATAATGCAGCCAAACACTTGAAAATATTTTCCTTTCCCGAAAATATTTTACACCTGAAAATATTTTACATTCGGAAAATATTTTACATTCAACCAAATGCAGCCTGAGATGTATGTTTAGCATCTATCATTTTGGTTCTGAAGGGAGCTTGTATTCAAACTAATCCAAGTCATATTTGGGCCAAAAAAAAAAAAAAAAAAAAAAAATTCCCTTTAAGGGTTGTAAAAGGCAGTTTGATTGCCATCAATGGAGGAGACAATCGATCTGGCCAGTATGAGACTCATGGTAAGGAGTAAGGGTGGCAAGCAGTGATGATGATGAAGCCGTATTCTATATATATTATTTTTTTTAAGGGGGGTCAATAAGTAAAATTTTATGTATAGTTTTTTACTTTTTCATAAAAAATTTAAAGGGATGAAGGAATTTTTTTTAAATGGCCCCCCTTTACCCTTTCACTTTCGTCAGGCGAGAGACTCATGTCAAAAGCAATGCTTGAGGAGGGGTCAAGTAGGACTTGAATGCACATTAGCAGAGTGGCAATAACGTGCATCGAGAATCTCTCTTTTTGTTCTAAAAATTTGCTAAGCTGGTTAAGGGGCGCTTAGTTTGTGGTGATGTTACATTATGCCACAATATTACGTTATTGTAATATTACATTGTTTTGGAAGATGGTAAGATTAAGATAATATGATATATTTTGTAATTTTAAATAATGAAAATATTAGAAAAAATAAAATAAACAAAAAATTTTAACGTCACATTATCGTAATGTACACTACATCAAGCGCCCATCACATCAAATGTTTTGTCTTTGTTTTTGGATTGTCAAAATTTTATGAGACCAGTAACTATTTACCTTTAGATTTGAGTCAAATTCTTTGACATTTTTAGTCAAAGAAAGTTGAATAGAAGTTTATAAATTTTAATTGTGCTCCTAGTTAACACTTAACACATATCTTTCAAGAAACATGCTGGCATGGTTTGGATTTACTTCCCGTGTGCCAAAGAAGTTAGACTAGAACGGTATTCCAGAGAAGAGCCGGGTCCAATTCCACTTTTACGAGGAGTTATATTAAATGACGTCGTTTTCATCAGCCAGTGCATAATGGACTGGTTTTTGACTTTGTGTACGAGGTTTCGCCCCACGTCTTCACGCGGAGAAAGTGTTCTTTTCAGAACAATTTTTGGGCCAAAGACTCAGTTTGGGCTGGTTTCTGATATAACTAAGTTCAGCCCATGATTAATAAAAGGCTTTAATTTTTGGGCCTCATAAGTCCTATCCCTTTGACCCATCTTGTGTCAACTACTATCATTTCCTTTTTAAAAAGTTTTGGGGAATTTTGGGATGTCATTTCCAAAAATTCCTTCATAAAAGAAGCGGTGAATTAAGTGCATTGATTTTGATTTTGACACCAGACACGGCCACTACACCATCAATGTACCTCTGCCACTGTTTTTCTCCCTTAAAGTCATACTAATATTAATTTACTATTTTGATTGTAATGTTAAAAACTTTACATTTCATCTTTTATCGTTATCAACTTATCATTATCTTCAATGTGATCATTATTATTGTTATTGTAATCATCACAATTACTATTATTTTTACTATCATTATTGGTATTACTATCATTACCATCATTGTTATTACTACTATACTTATCACTAACACCATTTTCATATGGACAATCATAATTAATATAATGATTGTTTATCACAATTAGAATAATATATTGTCAAATTGATTAACATGAGAGGTTCATTCCTTCAATCCCTCTTTTTTGGATCTCCACACATTTCTCAATTTTTTTTTTTTTGCATAACACTTCTCAATTTCTTAATTTAACACAACTTACGTAATTTTAAATGCAGTGAAACATTCATGCCATTGATATATGCATTGCAAATAACTCCGTAGTGTACGTGTAAGTGAATTCTTTCTTATATGTGTTAGTTCAAGTGAATTAGGATTACAACTCGGCAAGCGAAACTAAGTTGATGCATCTAATTCATCAATCCTATGCATACCTGAAAATGAAAATACGATTTTTAACAGGACAGCACTGTTTTAGACTACTTTTTGTGACATTTATACCTCAAATTTCGTAAGCCTAGAGGAAAATTTTTCTTCAATGGCGTCTATATATGATTTCCAAAACATTGAGCCTCCCCAAAGAATTTTTTAAACGTTTTATGAACGGAATCAAAAAAATTACAATCATAATAAGCATATACAATTGCAGTTATGTAATCAAGATGTCACAGACAACGAACTCAAATGAATGATCGGCAATGATTAGACCCTTAAAAGAAGAGGAACTAATAGGGGATAGAATCATCATAACTAACAAACCAAGATCATTAGGGAGACATATTTGGTGGACCACTAATTCCCGAGTAACCCATATAGCCCAGGCCCAGGGGGGCCACGAGAGAGAGAGAGAGAATTATTATTATTATTTTTAGAAAGGTACATAGAGAGGTTTCGCCAAAAGAGATACATTATTGCGTCAACCTCATCGGATTCTTGTTCCCTCTTCTTCACAAAAGATTTTAGAACCAAACCATCCAAGTTAACTGTACCTAGCTACCTTTTTTTTTTCGTTTTTTTTTTTTTTTTAATTACTCCTTTAAGTTGTTTTTATCTCTAAAGAAATATTTTCATATTGTTAATCAGTGGCTGAGTTCCACACTTACCCAAATTGGAATATCTCATACTATAAACTAATCTTGATTATATATATATATATATATATATATATATATATATATTAAATATATGGCATAAATGCACTTTTGGTCCTTATATTTTGCACTTTTTCTATTTTGGTCCCTATATTTTATTTTTTTTTCACTTTTAGTCCCTAAACCAATTAACGCGTGACATTTAAGTTTTTACCGTCAGTCAACTAATCGGAAGAGCTGAGGTGGCAAATGGAATATCCTGTTAGCTGACATGGCGCTGATGTGGCGATTAAAATATTATTAAAAAAAATTATTTGGCATTTTTATATGCCACGTTAGCATTTTAATTTTTTTTAAAAAGCCACATCAGATAATTTAAACCAAAAAAGAAAATAAATTAAAAAACAAAACTTAAATTAATTTTTTTCTTTTTTTTAGAAGAACATGAAGAACTCAGAACTATGTGTTCTTCATTTTCTTTGTGTTCTTCTCCAAAAGATTGACTCATATTCTTAGCAAATTAATCCTTATTTTCTTCCCTTTTTTTTTTTTTTTTTTTTTTCATGTATTTTCTTGGTATCCAAACCCAAAAAATTTTCACACACTCAAAAGAAAACCTTCAAACCGGTTCCCCTCCCTTCTAAATCTCAAACCTTCCTCTCTCTTCCAAAACTCTCACAACTCTTTCAAACTCCATGGCCGGCCTCCTCTACTCATCGCCACTACCGCCACCACCACAATCGGCAGTGGTTCTCTTCTTTTCATTCTCTGAACGACCTACTCTCTCTCTCATGATTCGCTTAAACTTAGACCCAAATGGCTCAAACTCTCTCTAACTCACAGATCGTTGTCTCTCTATCCCAAATCGGTAAGTCTCTCTCTTTCATCTCTCTATCTCTTAGCTCAATGGTGTAGATCGTGGTTGAGATATGTATTCCGACGGTGGGTTTGTGGGTTGTGAGTTTTGTTGATCTGGTTTGTGGTGTATGTTGATTTTTGGGTTTGTGGTGTATGTTGTCTGAATCCAAATCGACTATTTGTGGGTTAGTTGGAATTTGTACGCTTTCTCTA
The DNA here is from genome assembly GCA_030021035.2 of Notholithocarpus densiflorus. Classification (NCBI taxonomy): domain Eukaryota; kingdom Viridiplantae; phylum Streptophyta; class Magnoliopsida; order Fagales; family Fagaceae; genus Notholithocarpus; species Notholithocarpus densiflorus. The sequence goes on from JARYZH020000002.1 coordinate 10,582,646, forward strand.
AAGATCTTATTCAGGCTTCGCTATTTGTCATTACTGTAATGGATAAGGATGATGATTGCATGGATCGGGTTGAGTTTGAAGTGAAAACCCAGTTCTCTATCTCTAAACCCATGGACGAAAACCCAAACTTTCTCTCTCTAAATTAATGGCTGAAACCAGCGGTGGCTTTCTTTCAAAACCCATAGGCTAACTAAATCGGCGGCTTCAGATTTGGGGTTAAAGGTGTGTGGGTTGTTGAATTTAAGGTTGTGTGGTTGTTTGTGGTTTGGTTGTGCATGGAGGCCGAAAATCTGGGTTTGAGTTTTATGTTTTTTGTGTTTGGTTTCAAAGCATAAGAAAATCTTGTTGAATGTTTGTGTTTTGTAAATTTTTATGGGCATGTCTTTTTATTTTGTAAATCTGAGTGATTTTATGGGTTTGGTTGCTAAGAAAATGCAAGAAAAGAAAAGTAAATTTTTAATTTTTAATTTTCTGGGCAAGCTTAGTTGGGGAAGAAAATGAAGAATACATAGTTCTGAGTTCTTCATGTTCTTCCAAAAAAAAAAAAAAAAATTAATTTAACTAATTTCTTTTCTTTTTTTAAAAAATAATTAGGTTAGAAATTTTTATATTATTTTTATCTGATGTGGCTTTAAAAAATTAAAAATTAAAATGCTGACGTGGCATATAAAAATGCCAAATAATATTTTTTTTAATAATATTTTAATCGCTACATCAGCACCACATCAGCTAACTGGGTGTTCCATTTGCCACCTCAGCTTTTTCGGTTAGTTGACTGACGGTAAGGACTTAAATGTCACGCGTTAATTGGTTTAGGGACTAAAAGTAGAAAAAATAAAATGTAAGGACCAAAATGAAAAAAATGCAAAATATAGAGATCAAAAGTGTATTTACGCCTAAATATATCAATCATCCAAATTGAAACATAAAAGATGATAGTTAAAGAAGAACATTTATTTATTTTTTAAACTCCAAAACCATTGCTAGGCAAGCACATCCTGTTGATATTTCATTGGCATATAATAGTACTAGTCATATAACCAATGGGAAAAGAAATGAATATTAAAATTTCAACGTGCATCTTGTGGGGGAAAACCCAAGATTGCGAATTGGATGGCATGAAGATATGCTCTTTTAGTCAAGTCGGCTATATAATTTCAATTAATACCATCAATTTTTATCTTTTTTTTGTTTTTGTTTTTGCAAAAAAAACAAAAAAAAAAATTAAAGACGTCAGCTTCATATCATGGGACATGGGTGATGATTCAATCAAACGTATTAGACAATTGAGACTTGTGAGAGAAAGAGAGAGACGCATCACCAACCAGTGAAAGTGAAGATGGAAGGAAAGCATAGTAGGCTATGTCGGCCATGCTTGTCGTACCATATATAGTCAAACCTGAAACCTCTCTTCTTTCTTTTTTTTTTTTCTTTTTTTTTTTTTTGAGTTGATTCAAAGTTAGAGAACGATTTCGGCTTCCTTTGTTTCTCCTTGGGACAAAAGTAGGCCCACAAATATACTCATACTTTTTTTGAATTTACTCCTAAAAGGTAGCCAACAAGACTAACAACACCTTTTTCAAACCCTTGAAGTTGAAGTTGAAGGCCCCCATTTCTCTCAGATTTCATTGATGGCCGACTTGCACCCACGCTTTATTTTGGTCTTTTAAAAATGCATCAAAGACCCACTAGCCAATCGGGAATCTTCACTAAATGCTTTTTAAAGCTATAATCGACATGTTCTTGGCACTTGGAAGATGTGTACGTACGTGTCACTGGCTAGTTAGAGGGATGCCCATTTTCATTTTAAATTATAAGTGCAATTATTATTATTTTAATGATTTTTCTTTGATAGAAAACAATAAATATCTTCTTGAATTTCTAGGATAATGCTTAATTATTAAAATTTTAAAATCATAGTCATTCACTGATGGATAAATGGGGTTTATATTTAATATATATAATTTAATTAACCAATTAATCAATATATACATATACACACATATACATAAAATATGTCTATAATAAGATTTAAGTAGGTTCTTTTATTATATGTAACAAAAATATTTACATTAAGCAATTTTTTCTGTTAATCAAAACGTCTTTTTCCCTGTAATTAGTTTTTAAACTATGAACAATCTTTTAAATCATATTTAAATATTTTAGATTAATATATTTTGTTAAATAAAGTATATATTACACAGTTAGATTATACTAATAGTTATAAAATTATGAAACATAAAAAAATTAAAAAAATTTAATCAATTTAAATAATAAACTTTATCCATAGATGCCATTTCTTCTATTAAAAAAAATTGTGTCCATATCTTTAACTTTCAAAATGTAAAAAAAGAAAAAAAAAAAGAGGTATTCATTTAGGAAAATAGATAGGATTTCTATTAAAGATATCTACTTTTACATTCTTTTTATGGACTTTATGTTGAAGATGCTCTTGTTTAATAAATGACGTATGAAAATAAAGTAATAAGAGTAAAAAATGAATCATTAATTAATTATTTAAAATTATCTATTTTTAGAAATATATACATTGAAGAAGTTTTAGATTCAAATTTTTTATTATTTAATTTTTATGAAAGATTCAAAAACTTTTTAGTTTAATATGGTATACAAGTAATAAAAGGCAAAAAGATGTTGTAGTATTTATTACATGAATCTATTACATTTTAAAAAAAAAATTAGGGGGGCATAGTCAAAATTTCTATATTATTATTATTTTTTTAATATTACTTAGGAAGGAAGGGAGGATTTTGAAAATCCAAGGGTGCCATGGCCCCCCCTTTCATTTGAATTAGAGTCACTGATGGTTGGTGATGGAGTTGTTTTCAGATTGACAAGATCACCATTCTTGGTGCATGATTATTTCCTTTTCTACTATAGATAGTACGTTTTTGGAAAAGTCATTCTCAAAACATGTTACTAGTTATTCATGAATATACTAAATAAGTGAATGACTACTACTAAATTCTCTAGGTCATAAAAAAGGTGTGTAAAATCTCTAGCTAGAGTAGTCGAGCCTTAAAAAAGATGAAGAAGAAGACTAATTTTTTTGAGATAATAGTAAATTAAGATCTAGAGATTTACAAGCAGTAAGAGAACATAAATGTCATGGTGTAGTCAATTAAAAGAAAATGCTTTACAAATGGTTCTAACACAGACCACATATTGTATTCTTTCTCCTAGTTTGTAATTCTCCATTAGTCTACTTTGACCTAGATTGTGGGATCCACCCTTATGTGAGGGAGAAGAAACATGTAACGGAAACACATAATGACTTTTCTTCTACGAGGAGGCCCCCATGGCCTCATATAGCCATTAATTATGCATGTATTTCTGCTAGGTGTTGCTTCTGTCCTCTACTTTGAATGGAAAGGAGCATACCTTAGTTTTCTCTTGTTGGGTTTTGCAATTTGACCATTTTGGGTTAGATGATGCATTTATTTTCGCTTTGTAGTGCTGGGCACATACTATCTGGTCCTACAAGATATGGCCGGAGATGTTTGTCTCCTTAAAAGAGGAGAAAAAGTCATGTAGGCCAAGTTGGATGTGTTTATATAGGCTCAAAATTTTTACTTGAAGAAGTTTCAGAACTCATTGCTTTTGCTAACTTATGTCTGTGTGAGATAAACTCGCTTTTAGATCATAAAAATCAAGTTTTGGGGTTTAATGATGATGGTTTAAGGCTTTAATTATGTAAAATTGATAAAATTTCTTGCAGTTGTTATTCATCGACTTACCCCAAGCAATGGTTAAAATGGAGTAGTTAAAAGATTATATTCGTTATTTTCTAATATTTATACTTTTGTAACAATTGTAAATTTTATAATGGTACGAATGGTTCTAAATTTAAATCTTGTCTCCACACAACTTTAATTTTGTGAGAAAATTTGTAATTTATCAATAATATACTCTTGGTTGTTCACAGATACCTGCACATATACAAGAAAAAGTACATCACGCACCCATTCCGCTTGACCCAAAATTTAAAATATAATCCTACATGCATGATCCTACTGTTATAATTCATGAACATGTTAATCAACTCATATCATCAAAAATATGCATTTCATAGAGTTGATTATATTAAGAATTAAGTTAAATTTAAGAATATATATGCAATTATGCATGCACAACCTCTTTCAAGTGATCTAATGGATTTCTTTCAAGAATATCGATAAATTTGTTATACTCATCTTCTTGGATCAATACACATCTTTCATGTGATCCTTTAAGGGAATTGTGCTTGTTTGTGGTGCGTAAGAAATTGTAGAGTTTGTAGTGTTTAAATAGAACTGTAGGAATGGTGTTTGAATGATGATTGCTAAGAGAGTTTAGGAGGAGCTAATCGAAGAGCTATATTGCATAGAAGTAATCTAATATCTCTATCAAAAAGCTCTCTCAGATTTGAACAACAAATAGATTTTGGTGCAGATATCTCTATCTTATATTTGGCTTTTGAATTTGGTTGTGGGGGATATTTTGGACTCTGTTGACTGGATAACATCTATCTCCTTAACAAAATGAAAGAAATCTAAAAACATGAATATGGATAAGTAATGCGATAAAGAGTTGAGAGTAAGGTCTGCTCTTTAGGTTGTAACTTTGTACGATATATCACAGATACTGCAACTGTAGGAAAAAGCTGTTCTAAGTGCACTCACTAAAGCCTAATTATGCCATGTACTTAGTATAAACATGAAAATAAAATGTAGAAATGAGAAAGAGAGATGCTCATGGTCACATTATTACACCCCGACAATTGAACAGTGGAGCAGTTTTAATCATAACGACATTTGCTATTCTCATGATTCAAATCCAAATTCTTAACTTTCAAGCTTTCATCAAAAAGATATTGACATTTAACGGGACCCACTAATTAAGTTTTGACTCATGATAATATTAATAATCTCAAATTTCTTAAAGTGAAAAATTTTCTGCGCGACCTTGTGACAGATATCATTAATGCAAAGTATGTTGCACAATTTCGTTTACTTTTGCTCATTAGTTTTTTTTCACACAGAATTTGTGTTTGACATGGATACAAATTAAATCCAAAAGTCTTTTCAAGCTAAGAATTTGGGTTCAAGTCGAAATAGGTCTCCCCCTCCCAAAAAAACCTTTTACCAAGTTTCGTGACTATTCCAATTGAGGCAGGGCTTGAAATTTGAAGCCCCTTATAGTCTAAGGTTTCTAGCGTTAGGTTTTTTCAAAAGAGAAGCTACTAGTCTCATATCTAATTAAGATTGTCACCCTCACCTTTTTATTTTGAAAAAAAAAAAAAAAAAACAAAGACACATGGTAGGCACTGATATACACAGACACAAAAACTGACATACAATAAGAGAACAGTTGAGAACATAATCTCACAAAGGCGCCAAAATATAAATATTTGTATATATGAACTTGTCCTAGCAAGCAAAAACACTATAGTACATGCACTCATTAAGCAAAAAAGCAGCAAGCAAACTCAAAAGTCACTACTACCTTCATCAAAAAACCTCTTAACCTGTTGGAAAATCACCCCACTGATTACATGTAAACGCGTGATCATATTTTCCAACTTCCATCAATCTATTCTTATTACATAACTACTATTATTTTTACCACAAATCACGTAATGCATACAAAAGCATACACGTAACATTAACAACATGTTACCATATGTTATATTCTATTTGTATCTTTATCTTCTATTTCTTGTTTTTTTTTTTTTTTTTTTCCCTTTCAAATTATCCATTTTGTTGGATATCTAATTCATGATTGTGGAACTAGCATTTTCAAAAATAGCCCCACAAACTTTCTCCTCCATCTGAATTTCCCGGCGAATCATCTGATGAGTTTATTCTCGGCGGTGATACCAGCATTCCTTCTGCCATGTCAACCAGAAGACTTGGCATATCAAATATTGCCTCCTCATCTAGAAACTCTGTTCCTGATGATGTCCAACCAGCATTCATAGTGTTACTATCGTTCTGCAACTGCCGGAGTTGTAACTGACTTTCGCTTAGTTCGGCCTTCTTTAAAGCCGCAGCGGCCGTGGCTGCGTTACGAATATCAAGGGACGATGTAGAGGCTGGAACTGGGTATGTTGCAACTGATCCAGGGAAGTTAAGAACTGCATCACTGCCTTTTAGGGCCAGAGCCGCCACGTCATAGGCGGCAGCCGCCATCTCCGGGATAGGGAACGTGCCGAGCCATATACGTGTGGTCTTACGCGGCTCCCGGATTTCCGAGACCCACTTGCCACTCCGGCACCGGATTCCGCGGTACATTGGGTGTTTTCCGGAAGTTGATGAGGAGGCCATGGTGGGTTTTGGAGATTTAAGTGGTTGGTTGGAGGATGGGGAGTCACACGTGGGAGATGGGCTATCGCACGTGTGAAAAGGGAAGGAATGTTGGACTTGGACTAATTGGGGTGGAAGGGAAGAAGGGTCAAGGGGTAGCAGTGGCAGTGGCTGATGGGGTTGGTCTAATCGGTGAATATTAGTTGGAATGTTAGGGTGGTCAGCCATATTATATATTTATAGGTATATATACTTATATAGTGGGGTGTGAAGAATTAATAGGACAACGTCAATGAGGGTGAAGATATTAATCGTGTCTGTGACACAGAGAGTGAGAGAGAGTGTGTGTGAGGTTATAGTTGGGATTTCAGGGAAAGATAAATTAATTATGATGATTGTGTATGAGCGAGTATGATATAACAAGGGTGAAACCGTGGGGATCTCGCGGAGAGAGTGAGTGACTCAAAAATGGTGGCATCAAGTGGGTTCTATTACTATTAGTAGTAGGCTAGTAGCTAGGGTTTTGAGTCGAAAAAGTTGAAAAATAATAGAAGATGGTTTTGTTTTTGTGTATGGAGTGCGTAGGATAGTATTTATGTTAATGCATGATAGTGAGTGAGGCACACGCATTCGCCACAGCCTAGCAAATAGCAATTAGCTGTTTCCTACTCTCTCTTAGTGCCATCAGCCTCAACCCCACTCTTTTCCTTTTTATTGTTAATGCTTAATTTATTTTTCATTGCTACTAGTTTTCTTTTTGTGAGGTGGACTGGCCAGGCTAAGTGCTATTGGGAAATTAATATGGACTGCTTAAATGGATTTGGAGACAATTGCAAATTCTGGGAGCTGATAAACCGTGTGATGTTGTGGGTAACCCCAAATTGAACATTATGTTACTAGAAAAAGACACATTTTAAGGAGTTTGTTAATTTGGGTGAGATCCAAAATACTTATGTGGCTAAGTTCCCCTATAGCCATGTATAACTCCAATTAAAATCTTGATTAATTTGTTTTATTTATCCCTTTTTCATTAGCCATTTAATTAGACAACAAAAATTTTCAGAACCAAGAATTATGTACTCAAAAAGGGAAAACAAAATGTGGTTCATGGCAGATGAACCCCCTATTTGATTGCCAAGGGCAGAAGAAGAAATACGAAATTTGGAAGCCTTACCATTCAAGCTACCCATCAAATAATAATTCCATATCGAGCTAATCAATAAAAGAATCTGATATGACTGATGCCTGATGTACATACTTCTTTTTTATGATTAGTCCAATTACCTACTTTTTCTCATCCAAGAAAAAAAAAAAAAAAAAAAAAAAAAAAAAAAAACCTAATTTTAGGAAAAATGATATATTCTGCTTAGTACATAATTAGGTTGTGGACCACTCAAATCCACCAGGTAGATATTGATAATATTTTTGTTAGTGCTAAAAGAATAGTGATAAGATAAAACAGTGTTAAACGCTGTAGCTAGACCACATGTTTTGAAGCTCCAACATTTGCACTTTCGTTTGTATCTGAATCTCCCCTGGGGCCCTATTTATGTACATTTAGGGGAAAGGAATTCCAGACAAAGCAAAAAAAGATGTTTCTTCAGATATAGTTGTTGTGGTCAAACCTTGTTTTTGGCTAGAGTGAGTGGCTGACACATGTATATTGCTATGCATGTAGGCTGAATTTTAATTTCCTGGGACAATATTATGACAACAAGGTGCTCTTATGCCACCCATACCCACCTGGACCCCTCTCTGGGTTGCACTTGGTTCTTGCTATCTAAATTAAAAGTGTCACTTATATAATTCATAGAATCTGTAATACAATTGTCTTCAACTTTCTCAATTGCAGCTTTGTATTTCTTTTTGCAACGTGAAGAAGATGGACAAATGTTTTCGTGAACCTTTTGCCTTTATACACAAACTTTTCTTGGACTGGCATACTAAATCATAATTGAGAGAGAGAGAAAAAAAAAAAAAAAAAAAAAAGACCACCTGGCTCAAGAATAAAGCTCAAGATTTTGTTTTTATGGACTACAGTATGTTTGGCATCAATTATAGCTTTTAGCTTTTAACTTTTGAATTTGTTTGTCATTAGTTTTAAGTTTTTAATTTTTATGTACAACTTTTTAAAATCTCACTTGTTTCTACCTTTTATCATTTTTTCAAGGTGTAAGTATACTTTAGCACACTTTTAGTAAAAAGCTAAATAAACTGTTTTCAAACAGACACTTTATAACTTTTTAAAATCCCACTTTTTCTCATTTTTTCTGATTTTTTTTCAAGGTACAAGTATATTTTAACACATTTTCAATAAAAAGTTTTTAGGAAAAGCTAAATAAGCTGTTCCAAAATGGACACGTATATCTTACATAAGCTTTCTCCAAATTAATTGGTGGATTAAGACTGCTCATTACTTCAATATGCATCTTAATGAAGAGGTGGGGGTCTTTTTTTCATTGGAAATTTAGAAGAAATTTTGTGTAGCTATAAATCAATGAATGTAATTTTGAAATACATTATGATTTTTTTACCTTTTATATTCAGAATGAAACAAAAAAAGAAATATATCTCCGTACGAGTTTTGTAACTCAATTGGTTAATATATTTGGAATTTTCAATAGAAATATCCAGGGTTTAAATTTATTTTCCTCCATTGTAACAAAAAAAAAAAAAAGAGCTGTCAATTTTGGAAAATGTAGAATAATATACCGAGCTTATTTCATGAAAAAGTAGAATTTCTAATATTATGCAGGCAACCATCCATATTTTTGCGGATGCTTTATCTATTTATTTTTATTATCAACAAGCATGAATTTCTTGTTGTGTTGTTGGGGCAGAGCTGAAAAATACTTCACAACTTTAGTCACAACTCATCACGTGGCGAGTTGTGACATAAGTTGTGAAGTTTTTTGTGGCACATTTAGTGCAGTGGGGTCAATTGCCCCCAATGACATTTCAAAAAGATATGGATTTGGTTTAGGAATATGGAAATTTGGACTAAATTTTCTAAATTACCAACTCTTGTTGAAGAAAAACAAAAACATGTTTTTATCAAAAGTATTTGTAATTTAATATTTTCTTTCTCCTTTATATAAAGAAATCATGATTCAAATCTTTCTCCTCGTTATTATATAGTGACTATAAATTTAAAAAAAAAAGAAAAGAAAAGAAAAAGTAAAAAAGAAAGATTATTGGCTACTGAGAATATTAAAATTTTGAGATAGAAATTAATATAAAACATTTAATGTAAGGAAATGCTTTGAAATGACCAAATATTTATGCTAACTAGTCAGTAACTTATGCAATACAAGAAAATTTTTAACACATTATTATCTTAATTTCTCACTTTAATTTATTTATTTTTGTCTATATATGAAATTCAATAAATATTATATTTATTAATATGTATTTATTATAATTGTATTTGTATATGAAATTATATATTCTAGCATTATTAGGTATTATGATTGTGTTTGTGTTTGTATATGAAGATATATGTTCTACCATTTCAGAATATATGATGTGATAAGAATCTAGTGGATATTTCAAATATATAGTATGGAATTTAAATTTAATCATGGGATTCAATTAACTTCACTAGTAAAGTCTCTTGTCGTTAATGAAGAGATTTGGGGTTTGTACTTTGTCTACACAAAAAACAAATTGGTTTAGCAATTATCATAAAGCGAACATCATAACTTGAAATTCTATAAAAACATAACTCTATAAAACTAACAATATTTCTCCTTTCTAGCTAGTGTTTGTAGTTACTACTTCATACTCTAACTAGTCCTTTGATTGGAGTTAATCTTTTAAGGTTACTGATAACTTTCTCATTAAATCAAACCTCACTTTAATTTGAGGAATGTAATGAATTTCCTTTTAAAAAGTTAGACATCATTTTTACCTGGCTTGGAATAGTTATAATTCTTTTAAGTGATAACTATACTCGAGATTTATTTAGCTAAAGATCTTGTAGCTGAATTAACACCTCGACATGCACAAAGTGCTTGAGGGTCTAGGAAGAAAGGGTTTAAGCTGTGCGATTAGTAGCATATTGTAATTATTTCTTAATAAAAATTACTTATATTTTACTAATTAAAATAGATTTAAAAAGGTCTCCTTTATTTTTATTTTTTTGATATTTCGGCTGTATTCACCTTTAAGGATTATATCCACTTTAATTTTTGTCTAATATCTGGAACTATTTTTTGTTTCCATAAAACATATTAGAACTGTTTTAGTTTTTTTTTTTTTTAAAATGAATAAATAACTTTAATGGACAATACATGATTTGCTTATAATAAACTATAGAAAATAATTTGAAATAATTATCATATTCAAGCTTTTAGACTTTTAGTTTTAAAGAAGTTATAAATAAATAATTTCCAAGAAGACATTTATGATTTAAATTTCCCCACCACAACCATCGAATTAATAATAAATAATAAAAAAAACCCAATATTTAGGCCATCAAGAATGTACATTGGGGTCAAGATCCACAGGGGTTACAAGAGTAACTTGTAAAAAAAAAACATTATTTTTTTTCCCTTATATAGTCTAAAATACTTAACAATCAATAATTAATAACTTCTGTCAAGAGCGCCATGTAACTCAATTGATAGGCATTTCTAAAGCCCTCTCCCGTTGTAACTATCTAATTATTAAAAAAAAACCCAATAAATTCTTTAATCTACTGTTTATATTATTATTATTATTATTTTATGTAGGAAGACATACTAAAGTGACGAGTGATATGCTTTTTGTTTTGAGGAATTAAACTACGAAAGTTTAAATTTCATTACTAAAAAATATGGGACATCCCCTAGAATATGAGGTTGTAAAAACAAATGATGAAATTCATAAGAAATGTATGTGTGCATGCAACATACAACAATATTTTTATGTGAATTATTAAAAAAAAACTTATGATACAATCCCAAAAAAAGAAAAGAAAAGAAAAAAAAAAGCCAAGGTGATGAGGCTAGTTAAATATATATCAATATATTAATATTTTTTTAAGGTGATAAACCCAATTTGATAAGGAGATCAATTTTTGTTTAAACTATGAATTGACTTTATTGAGTGATTGTCTTTGGTGGTGATGTTTGAATTTTTCGTACCAAACGTGACCCAATAATTTTCTAGTTTGCCCTCCTTATTTTATGTTTTTAAAACTTGTGTAACTATTTAGCAATGGCAAATTTTGCAACACATTAAATTGGACAGCAAATCCTTCACGCTCCATTTAAAAAAAGAAATTCTTTACTCTATATATCATGTATAGCTAAGCTAAATGATAAGTTTGTATCATTTACAATTTTGTAATTAGAACATCAAACAAAAAATTTTGTAGTTAATCTAAAATTTTGGAAGTGATGTGTGCTAAGAAGTTGGACTTATTATTATTATTATTATTTATTTATTTATACAATTGGACATAGTTTTTAAAGGTTGAGAGATTATGATAGAGGATGATGGTAGATAGTTTTGACAAAATTTTCATTTAGTGTTTATATTCTATGTTTGTCTTTTTTTAGAAAAGCCGATTTAACTAAAAGATAAGACAATCTTAAAAACTTCTTGATTCAGTAGACTTTTTACAAATTCTGTTACATTTATTGTCAAATAAAGTAATTCAATTATGAAAAGTAGTGTCTTTCTCATCGTTAGATCTTATAAAACTCAATAACTATAAAAAAGGCGTAACTCTTTTGAAGTTACTCATCTTTTATATATATATATATAAATATATATATATATATAATGAGTTTAAGTTAAACCTATGAATTTAAATTAGACTTGGTGTAACTCCACAAGAGTTACACATTTTTTAATTAAAAATAAATCACCATTATCCATTACATAATTAAATATGGGAAAATCTGGGTGCACATATGAAAATGAACATAAAAGGATTCTCCTGCATGGGCTTGACTTTTTTACTGTCTCAAATTACCCTTACACGGATAACAATTAAAAACTTAACAAACTGTAATTAATGTGGACAAATAAATAATATTTACTAATTTTCAAAATCTTTGGGATTTTAGGTTAGATAAAATTTTTCCTCAAAAAGAAGAAGAAGAAGAAGATTAGATAAACTTCTTCTCTCCTATTACACAAATTCAAATTGAACGTTCATCGTTAGTTGAATACTTACTTTGGTTCTTATTTATTTATTTTTCTTTTTGAATCTCACACTTATCGAAATTTATTTGCATTTGTATGGCTTTTGTTGCTTTGTGATGGTGGTTTCTTGGGGTTCTTGGTTTAATTCAATTTTGAAACAAATTGGAATTAATTTATATGCTAGTAATTGGATATTTTTTTTGTGAAGTCTCTCTTAATATGTATATTTTTTTTCTTGCTGCATTTATGTGTGTTTTATGTTGTGGTTATTAGGATTTTGTTTTGAACGGATGGTTATTACTTAAGCAAATGTTTTTGCTTTTGCCTGGAGTTGGATTTAATTTTTGATTCTTAAGGTTGTAAAGAAGAGTGACTTTTGACGATGGTCTATGTTTGCGTGTGAATTGTGGTTTGTGGGGATGTAAATGGTTTGATTTTATTGTAACGATTGGGTGGAAACTCAAGAAAGTGAAATCTCTTGTATCGATAAAGTTCCACTTTAATTTTTGTACCAAGTATTTCAATGAATTTCAAAATTACAACAAATTTCAATTTTTTGATAAATTGTTTTAATAGATTTTATAGTGTTACAACATATTTCAATTTTTGGATCAAATGTTTTAAGAGACTTCAAGTCTATTTTAGATTTTGTTTCAAATATCATTTAAATTTTTTTTTTATATAATAATCATTAAAAATAGTTCAAGTCCATTAAAGAATAAATTTTAAAGAAAATCTTATAAAGCTTTAAAATGTATATTATATGAGATGGTTTAAGTTACACTTAGAGTATAGCTCCACAAGAGTTACACTTTTGTATACACACTAAAATTCTAAAAGATTCAATGGTTTAAAAAAATCAACTGTGATTCTCAAAAAAAAAAAAATCAACTGCCATATCATTTAACTTAATTTAAGAGCATTTTTATTCTCTCACCTCTAAATATTAAGATGAATTTGAATTACAAACAAATTCTACTCAGATCAGATTTGGATAGTTTCTATCTTATCATAATCTATACATATGATAAAGATGTGGTATATCGTCTTCATCCCTTTTTCTCTGCAGATGTTTCTTATTTCTGCACTTTCCACAACCTCTATCCCTATTCATTTCTAATCGTCACTAATTAACTCTTACATATAAGTCAAGAAGCAAATGGTCTAATCCGAACATAATTATTATTTATTTATTTTTATTGAAATTAACATAATTGTTGGGAATTCAGATACTACTTCCTCCTTGAAAATTTTATTTCGTTCTTTTTATTAAGTTCCTTTATCCAAACGAACATGCTTGTCCTTATTTTTCGATTGGAAAAATTGTGAATTAGGTAACAACTAAAAAGTACTCTAAATCTAAACATATAAACAAGAACTCATAGCAGCCAAACTGGCTCACAACAAACACAACAACTCCAAGTAAATCGGAAACAGCTAAACCACTTTAACTTAGGGTAGCCGCAATGATTGAATTGTGTAAACTTTTCCAAAGTTTAAAAGTTAAAAAAGAATTATAGCCATAGCCTCCCTAACCAAGAAACCTGGTCTTGTTGTAGTTGTCGGATGCTATTTGCAGCTCTTGGCATGAATATTTTTGTTTGAACATTTTGTAAAACGGGATGAGGAAAGTTATTGAGGTTTTATTTAGGGAGAAAAAAACTAATTGAAGTAAGGAAAGTGTAGAGAGTGGGAGAGAGTAATTGCAAAAGTCACTCAGTTTGGGCTTTCGCGCTTCGAATAATAAGGCCGAATATGAAGCCTTTATTGCTGGATTATTGACAGTGCAGAAGCTCGGTGCTGAAGAGGTAGAAGTATTCTTGGACTCGAGATTGGTGGTCAGTCAAATATAAGGTAGCTTTGAGGCAAAGGATTATTGCATGTTGCAGTATTTGAAGTTGTTCCAATCCCTCCGGTTGAGTTTTCAAAAAGTTAGTGTAGTTAGAGTATTCAGAATAGCCACACCAATTTGTTAGCCACATTGGCTTCGTCTTCAGAAGAGTGTATCCCGGATGATTTTTGTGGAGCTATTGGAGCAATCGAGCATTGAGCGGCGAATGGTGGTAGGGGTTGCTTCGGCAGAAATGCCGAGTTGGTTGGATCCTTATGTTGCGTTCTTATCTGATGTGTCTTTACTTACAAATGGGAAAGAAGCAGAGAAGGTGCGGAGAACGTCATCCCGTTTTTAATTATCCGAAGATAAGAAGTTGTATCGACGTTTGTTTGGAGGGCCATACTTGTTATGTTTGCACCCAAGCAAGACCATCGAGCTGTTAGCCGAGCTTCACGAAGGAGTATGTGGATGGCATCTGGGTGGAAGATCAGTATCTCACCAAGCGATGACTTAGGGATTCTGGTGGCTAAATATGCAATGAGAAGTGGCTGAATATGTAAAGAAATGTGATCAATGCCAAAGACACGCTCCTATCCTACACCAACCGGGTGGAAATTTAAACTCGATTATCAGTCCTTGGCCCTTCGCTCAACGGGGGCTAGATATAATTGGACCATTCCCTCAGGCTCCGGGGAATAAGAGATATGTGGTGGTTGTTATGGACTATTTTACCAAGTGGGTAGAAGCCGAGGCCTTGGCGAACATTAGGGATGTGGATGTGAAAAAGTTCGTATGGAAGAACATAGTTACGAGATTTGGGGTTCCCCGCGTGCTAATATCCAACAATGGGCTTCAGTTTGACAGTAAGGTTTTCCGTGAATATTATGGCGGACTTGGGATAATCGACAGATACTCGTCACCAGCATACCCTCAAAGCAACGGGCAGGTGGAGGCAACGAACAAGGCAATAGTTAATGGCTTGAAGAAGAGGTTGGAGGGAGTGAAAGGTAATTGGGTTGAAGAATTGTCAAACGTCTTATGGGCCTACCGAACAACGCCTAGAAGGTCAACGGGTGAGACCCCCTTTTCCATGACATACGGTGCCGAGGCAATCATACCAATAGAAGTCGATTTATCAAGCATGAGGGTGGCTGATTTTACACGAAGCAGTAATGACGATCATATGGTAAAGGGTTTAGATGCATTGGAAGAGAAGCAGGAAATGGTGGCTATTCGGCTTGTAGATGATCAGCAGAAGTTGGCTCAAGGATATAACAGAAAGGTGAGGCCTCGGGGCTTTGTGGCAAGAGATCTCGTTTTGTGGAAAGCTTTGGGAAGCATGAAAGACCAGAATGCTGGTAAATTGGTTCCAAATTGGAAAGGGCCCTACTGAGTAACAGCGACGGCTAGAGCGGGAGCTTACTACTTGGAGGACATGGAAGAAAGGCCTTTACCCCGATCGTGGAATGTCTGCAATCTAAAGAAGTATTATCAGTAAATCAGAAAGAGATGTTGTAAAATGTGTTAGAAGTTGTAGATGGTTGTAAATGAAGAAAACAGAAAGAGATTAGCTGCATTGTTCGGAGTTTAGTTAGCACCTTAACAAATTTTTTCTAAGGACAAAATCTTGACCTTGGCCTGACTCCAGTCATCAATTAGGTAGAAACCTTAACAAATTTTTTCTAAGGACAGAATGCTGGCCTCTGGTCACCGACCAGGTGGAAACCTTAAAAAAAAATTTTAAGGACAGAATCCTGGCCTCGGCCTGACTCCGGTCACCGACTAGGTGGAAACTTTAACAAATTCTTCTAAGGATAAAATCCTGGCCTCGGCCTGACTCCGGTCACCAATGAGGTGAAAACCTTAATAAATTATTATAAGGACGGAAACCTTGATAAATTTGCTAAGTTCACAAACTTGGTCATGGTGTAGACCCAGCCGTTGATCACGTAGCAACAATAATAAACCCATCCCCTAAGAAGAGGGACTAGTTCTTGGCCAAAATCACTGATAAGAAAAAGAAATAAAAATCTGTGGCAAACCAATTGCTTGGTCAAGGAACGTGAATGCATTTCTTGTATTGCTGAACGTCAACACTTAAGGAAAATAAATCATTAGCATCAATGTATTTTTGGTGCTGCCGAACGTCAACACTTAAGGAAAATAAATCAATTGCATCAAAGTATTTATGGTGTTGCCGAACGTCAACACTTAAGGAAAATAAATCATTAGCATTAAAGTATTTCTAGTTCTACCGAATGTTAACACTTAAGGAAATTAAATTATCGATGTTAACACATTTCTCGCAATCATGTTATAATAAAGTAAGTTAAAGAATTTAACCAAAGGGACTTAAAATCATTAGCGGCGATTCTCGGGCTGTCTTCATTAAGCACCACTACGTGGGAGTCAATTTGCTGAGACAACTCCCTCATCTCGGGGCTCTCTGTGCCCTCCTCTTCTTCACTCCTATCCTCATCTTGCTTTGGAGCCTGAGCCTTAGCCTTGGGGTCCTTGGGTAGCGGAATTTGGTTGACACTTTTGAACAGGGAAGTCTCGGGGAGATCGATAGCATTCACTGTGGCCATCCAACCTCCACGAACCCGAACGTCCGAGCCTGAAATACCACTGGTCCAGCTGAGTTCTCAGCGTCCCTAAAACCTTTGTTATAGTAGGTTTGCTTTCGAGCCTTCACCATACTTTTCAGGTTGGCGAGCTCCTTGCCCGTGCAGAAACAAGGCTCGTCGTCTCTGCGATCTTAATTTCGGTCTTGTCGAGTTTTCCCTAAAGACCTTCTACTTTCTGCTCAGCCAACTCAAGTGCCTTTTCGACTGTGGTTGCCCGTCGCTCCATCACATTCAACCCCAATGCCTTTTCCTTCAAGCTTGCCACGGCTACCTGTTTAAGGGCTTTCTCTTTGTCCTCCTCCTCCATTACCACATTTAGCCGACCCTCCGAACATGGGTTAACTGGGCGGCTTGAGATAATAACAGGATATGACGGGTCAGTATATCTCGAGTACTAACACTTATATCAGTAAAAAGGGAGAGTGGAGAAGGAAAAATGTGCAAACAAAAATAATAAAAGTTCAAAGGAATAAACACTCACTGCTATATTGTGCCATTTCAGCTTGAGGATAAGGTTCTCATCGTGGCTGGCGGGCAGCAACAGAGCCTTCCCGAGATTGTCGGACACCTGCCTCCCAAGACCGCTTCTCCATGTCCGAACGTATGAATCAGAGGGCAAGATCTTGTCCCCTAGGTAAAAGGTATATTCCCATTCGGTAGAGGAATCGAAAGAGGCAGAGGCCACTTGAGAACCGATTATGACCGGCTGACTCACGGGCTATGTCTCTTGGGGGGTCCTGCCAGTCGGTTGAGTCGCTGCCCGACCAGAGACTGGGGTAAGAAGCTGGATAGCAAGATGAGTACTAGTCCCGGTTGCGGCATGATCGGCACCCTTTTGTTGCTTCCTTCGTTGTTGGGAAGCAGGAAGGGTTGTCTGTTAAGAGATAGAACGAGGGTCAGCTTGGCTCCTAATGGGCTGCACAGTTGGAAACCAGTGGTCTAAAGCCATGGAACGCTTTTGAACCATCCTTGCGGTCGGGTTTGTGGGAACAGGTTCTTTGGTAACTGGTTCTTCGATAATTGGGTCTTCGGCAACTAGGTCTTCGGCAATAGGGTCTTCTAAAACGGGGGCTTCTACTAGGATATGCACTGCCTGACCCTGAAAGAGGCAGAGGCCACTTGAGAATCGATTATGACCGGCTAACTCACGGGCCGTTTCTCTTGGGGGGTCCTGTTAGTCGATTGAGTTGCTGCCCGACTAGAGACTGGGTAGGAAGCTAGACAACAGAAGGAGTACTAGTCCTGGTAGCGGCATCGTCGACACCCATCTGTTGCTTCCTTCATTGTTGGGAAGCAGGAGGGGTTGTCTGTTGAGAGATAGAACGAGGGGCAGCTTGGCTCCTAATAGGCTGCGCAGTTGGAAACCAGCGGTCCAAAGCCATGGAACGCTTTTGAACCATCCCTACGATCAGGTTTGTGGGAACAGGTTCTTCGGTAACTGGTTCTTTGATAATTGGGTCTTCGACAACTGGGTTTTCGACAATAGGGTCTTTAGCTATAGGGTCTTCTAAAACGGGGGCTTCTACTAGGATATGCATTGCCCGATCCTGAAAAACATTATCTCCTAAAAGGTCGCGTACAGGTTCAAGAGAATCCTGTCTGACTAATTTGGGCCCCAGGTGTCTCGCCTCACCAATGGTAAGTTTGTTCGACAGAAATCCTGGCAATCGAACGTCGAGGTCAGATAAAAGTGGGCTGCCTATTGTCAAAGTGCTCAAGGAGTCTTGGTTGCTTGTGTAAGAAGGTACACGGCCCAAGATCAGATGGGAAGCTCTTAACTGCTCGTCGTAATTGTAACATCCCAGCCCAATTGCATTACTAATTTTATGGGTTTATATACTTGGTATTATCTTAATTAATTTAAGTGCATAAGGCTTTAATATTTTGATGTTATAAAACATATATGCTCTTTTAATGTTATGGAAAGAAGTTTATAAAGGTAAGGGTTTATACGCAAAGTTATTTTATAGTTTGGGCCTTTATAGAATATAAGCTTGTGAGGGGGGGGGGGGGGTGGTAAGTAAATTTTAAAAAGTGCAAAGGTGAGTCATTAGCTCACTCTTCCCTTAGCAAACACGTGCTCCACCTAAGTTAATTTCTCTTGTCTTTCTTGCTGCTCCAGAACCGTTTCTTGGTTCATCTTTCTTTGCTCCTTTCTTTTCTTCTTTCTTTGTTCTTATCGGCAGCACCTCTCTCTCACTCTCTCACCAACAGCCCTCCCTCTCTCTCACCGAAACCATATATCTCACTTTAAAGAAGAAATTAAAAGGCTAACACTAAAGTTTCAGCTTCAAAGTTTGTGGGTAAGTAACTAAAACCTTATCTCATTTTGGGTATTTTGATAGTATAATTGTTTTGTTTATTTTCCTTTCTTTATTCTCTAATCTAATTTTTAGAAGCTGAAATTGTGGTTTTGTGTTAGCAATTTGAAATATTGAAGATGTTATGGTCAATTGGATGCCTATTCATGTATTCTAATATGTATAGTATAGGTATAAAAATACCCACTTGAAATGAAGGCCAATTGCAATTAGTTGATAATTTTGTAAGAAAATAGGTGAAAGCTGTCACTGTGACAGATTTGGTGTTTGCAACATGAAAAATCTGTATTAAATCAAATTCTGTGAATTAGGATGCTAGGAGTAGTTCTTATGAATGCTAAGATACATATGGTTGTAATGGAAGTAGTCTCACAGAATTTGGATCAATATAAAAATAATGGTTTAATTTCTAAGTTGCATGAAATTCTGTCAGGACAGATTTGAGCATGTTGTCTTGTATGATTTTTAATAAATCATGGTTTTATGTTTTTACTCTGAAATTGATATGATATTTATTAGACATCCAGAGGAGTGGCTCTGTAAAATTTCATGAAAATTGGATGTGTTTGGATAGCCCATTTGTATTTTACAAATGAAGCATATGTTGCAGAAATGAGCAGTAAACAGTATATGATATACCTGACTTTGAGGATTTAATTCTAAAGTTAGGAAGAATGTTTTGAACTATAAATTAGTATGCTCATCTTTTGGTATGTCTAGATCATAGATAAATTTTTTATGCCTTGATTTCTCTATGGTTTGGTACATAATGTGTTTGATGAATGTATCTTGTATTTTGGGAACCTTTGTGTGATAGGAATTAAGATTTTCTTGAGTTTGAGAGTTAGGTTGTGATTAATGTATAAGTTTATATATTTAGAAATAGTAGTTAGTAATAAGTTTTGGTCTTTCATTTAGGTGACGAGAATGAGAACGTGAACACTTGAGCTCCTTTTATACAAATCTCTCGCGTCTTTTGTTTTCAGGTAGGGGATGTGTGACATGTGCGTTTGATAAGTATAAGGACTATTTAGAAAATTATTATGTATCAAAACCTTTTAATTAGAGATATTACATATAAGCATGATTTAAGTGAAGATTTATGTTCGTGACTTATTGAATCCTATATATATATGATAATTTTAGCATATTGATGCTATTACTTATATCACGAACTTAATATTTAAAGAATAAAATGGATATGCTACTATTATGAAATATTTATGTAAAAGCATAGTTATTTGAAAAATATAGTTTTCCGTTATTCCATTGTTATAATCTGAACTCAGCCAGTAGGGGTTATAGTACTGGTATTTCGATGGAGATTTTGATTGGCCATTATAAGTGGTGAGGACTCTGCTATACTCGCCTTCGTTGGGAACGGTCAACTTGTGGAGGATGCCAACCGACCTCTATGGTTGATGATATGATCACACCGAAAGGGGTAACACTTTCTGATATGATCCTGGGATTTCCTAGCATTGTGGAGAATGCTGGATACCTAGCACTATGTGCTAGAAGCCTCCCAAAGTTGTGACAAACTTACAATTGGACTGACCAATATATATTATAAATGAGCTATTAAGCTATTTGGAAATTATAAGAAAAGTATGATGATAAGAAAAGTATGTTGAATGTGTTATAAGTCTGATGGAAAGTTTATGATAAAGTAATTTATAGTCTATTTAAAGATAAGGTTACTGAAATATGTTTAAGTTTCTTATTATGCCCTTTTATTATTATATGAAACGAAAATGATCTACTTTCATCAGAAAGCTCATAAGTTATTTTAAGAATAGTATGAAGACTATTTATCAAAGCTGACATATCCATAAAATATTTGATTTACATGCATTCTTATTAAATGCCCATGGAGCTTAAAACCTTACTGGGCTTCGCAACTCACCTTATTATATTTCAGTGCACAGGTTCTTTCTTGGAAGCGGCGAGAGTATTAGAGGTGGCAAGGAATCTGTGATTCTCGTTTGTTAGAATGTATAATCTTTTTGTTGTATAGTAGTTTAGCCCTTTTGTTGTATATGAGGAATCAAGATATACTTGATCCTTTTGAGCACTGATGTAATTCATAACTTTAGTTTGTTCCGAACCCCAGTTTTATGTCTTGGGGTTAGGTTTGTAAATAATAGTTTTGCTAAACGTTTATCTATGTAATATTTACACGAATACCTTAAGTTTCAGCCAAGTTGTAATCTTGCAAAGTTCGAAATGAAATGAAGTTTCAAAGTTTTACAAATTTTGTATATTATGACTTTTTTGCAAGGAAATAAAAAGGAATACAAGAAATGATTTTTGATAAGCACTTTAAGCTTAAGTTGGCTTGTGTTAGTATTGAGGTAAACTTGATATCAACATGCCGGTCATGCTCTAAATTCTGAAGTACAGGTTTGAGTCGTGACAGTAATGCACTAATATTTCCGAGTGCAGGACGAAATTGAGCTCTCGAGCTCGTACTACGCTTATATTTGGTTGAAATTTCTTGGAAACTACAGTCGGGAATAAGGGGCGAGTTAATGAGACATTCAAAAAAAAAAAATAATAATAATAATAATAATGTATACAAAAAAAAAAAAAAAGGAGCACAATATGGACATTTCAAGGAGTTGGAAAAAGAAGATACCGACCTATTTGGCGAGGAAAGGTCGGGCAAGTCAGCTCACCATTTAGCCAGTTCCCGCTCATTCTCACAAATTCCCCCGTCGAGTTCCTATTGGAGTCGGGGAGGCAAGATATCAACTTAACCATTATGTTTCGTGTCTAAAGGTAATACCCATTCTTCAGGCTCCCCCGAATGGCATATAGGAAGTTATTGTCATAGTGGGTAAGGCTAAGGCCGTATAATCGGTTAAGACGCCCCACACAATTGACATCCTTATAAAAATTGGGCAAACACTGGTCGGGGCTAAGTCCATAAAAACTAAGAGTCCTAAGAAAAAAGGGATCTATAGGGAACCTAACCCCACCCTCAAGTATCGACATTAAAGGGAAAAATACTACGTGAGGTAGCCTTTGATCTTCTATTTCTCCCTCATGACAGTACAATATGTTAACGTCACGAGGTACGTTGAACCTAACTTTGAAGGACTCTACGTCTTCACTAGTTTTCAAAAGATATGAAAAACCCATTTTTCTGAACCTAACTGAGTTATTAGGAGAAAGATAGAGGGAAGAAGACTTATTGAGTGACTTCGTGGTAATGAGGATGGTCTTGGAGGGAGATTAAGGGCTCAGGAACAAGAGAGAAGCAAGATTCTGAACTTAGAAAAAACTAAAGAAAATAAAAACGTAAACTGTGTTGGTATTTATAAGAATGAGGGTCATTTATTGTAACTGCCAAAAACCAATCAATGTGTACCATCATGTCTCTTCACGCGTGCCTCGGTCATTGAAGTGTTAGACCATCTTGACCGTTCGATACCCCAGATGCTGCCACGTGCACATGAGGAGCAACTTGTCATGTTTGCTGCATTAATTGATTGACTGTTGGTCTTCCCCAAGCATAACTGTCGTTTTTAAAAGAAAATAAGGAATTCACTGACCACCGGATAGGAGAACCCCGATCCTATCTCCACCTTGTGAAAATGGGATCATGGGGGGCTATTGTAGGGGCTCGGGCCCAGGTAACCAAGAACGGCCCATATGACTAGGGCTCAACATTGTAGGGTTAGGACCAGTCCATTAATGAATGCATGAAGGACCAACAACAAGCGTTCGGGGGAAACCTATTGTGCTTGGGGCTGGTTGGGCCCAATACTGACTAATAAACCAAGGGGGCATGACGAGGGAGCGGACAAGTTTAGATCAGTAAACGAGCACAGTTAGTGCCTTTGGGAAACTTGCTGTCGAACACAATTTGGTGTCTAGAACAAGTTTCAAGAGAATTTTCAGAAGATATGATTTTTCTAGGGATTATGAGTGAAAGTGGGATTGCATGGGGACCAGTGAAAAGTAATGATTTGAACCCCACTATGGGGGGAGGGGTTATATAAGAAAGTAAGGCCAGACAAATAAGGGGGATTTTTTGGGGAGGAAAAAAAAAAAAAGAGGAGAGGGAGTAAACATGAAGGGAGTAGAAAACAAAGAGAGTAGATAAAGCAAGAAGCAAGGTCTAAGGGGAATAGGGTATTGGGCTGAGAACCATAGGGATGCTTGATTGTTGGGCTGTCAAGGCTATGTTTGAAGCACAATCTATAGGACTGTGAGGAAACTCACCAACAAATAAATTAGGAACCCAAATCCACTGTCTTACATAGTAAAGTTTGTAGGTTTAGGTCGCCACACCATACAAACACAAGAACGTTCAATTTAAATTTGTGTAGTGGGAGATAATAAGTTTATTTAAAATCAAAGATTTTGAAAATTAGTAAGGGAAAAGTTAACGGATGTTTAGGAGCAATTTTAAGTGAACTATTTTAGGAAAGATTTTATCAGAAAAGAAATAAAATAATTAATATTTTGACAGTTTATCTATTTCCCATAAAAGTGGTATAAAAATTTTCTTGAAATGGCTTATTAACAATTACCTTAAGGGCACCCCTTAACATGACTCAATCAGTAAATATGACTTATTTGTCCCCATTAATTATATTTTGTTATATGTGTGGACAATTTTGAACAGTTAAATCATCAAGCCTATAAATAAATGAATTGCTGAATGTTGCACCTTGCGAGTTGTGAGACGCAGCACCCCAAAATTCCACAATCCTAATACTTTTCTCTAAAATCTAAATGGGGCTTCTTTAGAGAAAGAGCAGGAAAGCCAAGACGAATTTTTTTATTGAACTAATTACATTTTCATGAATCAAGATAACGTGAAACAATAACCTAAGTTTTAACCAAGAAATTCCGAATGTTACTCTTACCTCCCAACTCCTAACATAGCTAAATTAGAAAAAAAAAAAAAAAAAAAACTTCAAGTCATAATTATTATTCTCCCAAAAGGCTGTTATTATTTACCCAAAAGGCTTCTTCTTGTGCTCTACTGTTTCTGTCACAAAAGCTGTTTTTATTATTATTATTTTATTATTTTCAATTTGAGTGAGTCGTGAGATGATGGATTTTAAAATTTTCTTTATCCTATACAATTTTTGTGATAATTGCATGGATTGGGATAAGCCGATAAGGATTGTGATAATTGAATGAGTTGTGATAAGTATGAATAACTTTGGTTTTTTTTTTTAAGTAAAAAAAAAATTTGGATCGGTTAAAGAATTTGAATTCGAATATATAACAAATAGCAAGCAGACATGGATAAATAGGAGATAGTAGTATCAAATATCAGATATAATTATCTGTTTTGATATTTACGTGATTCTCTCATAGGATAATGTTAATTTGTTAATTTGAATCTAAGTAGAGATTTAGTAGGAGTAGAGAATCAGAGGCCACCACTATTATAAATTTCACTTCTCAATCGAATAATTATTTGCTCACTCCTCTACTCTCGTCTCTTCTATTCTACGTATCATTAATTATTTGCTCACTCCTCTCTTCTATTCTATTCTACGTATCATTAAGAAGAAGAAAAAAAATGGCTGGGGGACCTATCCTTACTCCTGGTGGAAAAGATTATCCAGGGAAACTCACTGGCAATGTCTTAATAACATGCATAATTGCTGCTACCGGTGGTTTAATTTTTGGCTATGATCTTGGAATTTCAGGTAACATCCTAGAAGAGCAACCCTGTTTGTTTTACTGTTTTTGGTATTTTTATTTTTATAATATATACTATATGGTTGAATTACTAATATAAGTTTTGGTAATGTTATATATAGGTGGAGTTACATCAATGGATTCCTTCTTGAAAGAGTTCTTTCCCTCTGTTTACGCAAAGGAGTCATCCATCAAACCTTCTGATGATCAATACTGCAAGTTTGATAGCCAGATATTGACTTTGTTTACTTCATCACTATATCTTGCTGCTTTGGTAGCATCACTTTTTGCAGCAACAGTGACCCGAATTTTTGGTAGGCGTACTACTATGCTTTCGGGTGGAGTACTGTTTTGTGTTGGTGCACTTATCAATGGCTTTGCTCAAAGGATCTGGATGCTTATTGTTGGTCGTTTGTTTCTTGGTTTTGGAATTGGATGTGCCAATCAGGTAAGAATAAAATAACCATGATCCTTATCTCTAATAATCATCATACAAACCAGTTTGTTTGGTGTGTAGTTATTTAGATTTGCATCTATAAGTGCATTGTTATTTTTTTAATATTAAGAACTAAAAGAAATCACTGATATAAAAATCAGATTTGTTAAATCCACATCTGTTTCTTTTTTTGTGTGTACGTAATCCATGTGAATGATTTTTTTTTTTTGTTTAATCCTTTTTGTGTACATAATCCAATGTTTATGATTATATTGTGTGATTTTTTTTTTAACAGTCTGTGCCAATCTATGTCTCTGAGATGGCTCCATACAGATTCCGAGGTGGCCTCAACATGATGTTCCAATTGGCAATTACAATTGGTATGCTCGTTGCCAATCTTTTGAACTATTTCTTTGCTGAGATTAAGGGTGGTTGGGGATGGCGATTGAGCTTAGGGGGTGCCATGATCCCTGCTATAATAATCATTATTGGCTCATTTTTTCTTCCTGAAACACCAAACTCTTTGATTGAACGTGACCATCATAAGGAAGCCAAAGAGCAACTTTTAAAGATCCGTGGCATTCCTAATGTGGATGCGGAATTCAATGATCTAGTTGCTGCTAGTGAAGCCTCAAAATTAATCAAACACCCTTGGGCTACTATTTTGGAACGCAAGTATAGACCTCAACTCACCATGGCCATTTGCATTCCTATGTTCCAACAGCTCACTGGCATGAATGTGATCACATTTTATGCTCCTGTTTTGTTCAAAACAATCGGTTTCGGAAGCAGTGCTTCGCTTATGTCTGCTGTGATCACTGGTACTGTTAATGCTCTTGCAACCCTTGTTTCAATTTTTAGTGTTGATAAGTGGGGAAGGAGGACTCTTTTCATAGAGGGTGGTGCTCAAATGTTCATTTGTCAGGTACACCATACAGCCAATGCTCTCTCTTAATTAGGTCAATTTCTAAGCTTTCATGCGTATACAATTGGGTAAAACTTAGATGCAGACATTAAATTGGGAATTGTACTACGTTGATTTATTTAATTGAGTAAAACTTTGGGAATAGTACTACATTGATGCAACTATATGTTTAGATTATTTAATTGAGAACATGCTATATTTACATTTTTTTTTATTTACTTATATTTTGTATATGATATTACATTGATCAATGCAACCATATGTTTGGATTTAATTGAGAACATGCTATATTTAATTATATGACATGTGCTTTGTATTTATATGATGTGTATGCATAGGTGATTATTACAATTGCAATTGCTGCTAGATTTGGTATAAGTGGGAATCCTGGTGAATTGCCAACATGGTATGCGTATGGATTGGTATTCTTCATCTGTGTATACGTTGCTGGCTTTGCATGGTCATGGGGACCTCTAGGATGGTTGGTACCTAGTGAAATTTTCCCCCTTGAAGTTCGTTCAGCTGCTCAGGCTATCAATGTCTCAGTCAATATGATTTTCACCTTTGGCGTTGCACAAGTCTTTACCCTAATGTTGTGCCATTTGAAGTTTGGCTTGTTCATCTTCTTTGCTTTCTGGGTGTTGATAATGAGCTTCTTTATTTTCAAGTACTTGCCAGAGACTAAAGGTGTCCCAATTGAAGAAATGTCTATTGTGTGGCGAAATCACCCTATTTGGGGCAAGTATGTCCCTCCCCAAGAAGAGGCTCGCATTGGAGGAAATGTTTAGCTAGGAATAAAGTTTGCATAATTGTTTAATATTTCTTGTTTTTATTATTGACAATTAGGTTGCTTTAATTATTCTGTAGGTAAATTTGGTTTGGACAATGAATTTCTTTCCATACTGTTCTTGTTTTTTTACAGACATTTGTGTTGATAAATTTGTTAGTGGTTTTGTGCATGGATATTTATTATTATTTTTTTATATTTATTATTGTTTTTTACTTATGGTCCATGGCGAATAATTTTATAAGCCCATATGTCAATCATAAGCCCATTGCTAATAAAAATATTGGATTGGAGAGGATCCAAAAATTTTCAATCTTAGTGGAATAAATTTTATCTTCTTTGATTCAATAAATTTCTTCTATATTGCCCCTCTGCTTGAGAAAAAGAAGGCCTCTTCAAATTGGGCCTCCTAGAAACTTTTTTAGGTCGACTTATGGGCACATTGAAATCGTCTTTTCTATACAGTCCCCGTGGGCCCTGAGAAACAGAAGGCCACTTCAGATTGGTCCGTCTCGAATCTATAGGACTATTTTGAGGAACTGTCTCAATGTTTGGGCCACAATGGAGGCTGATGGTCCGAATGTAATTTGGGTCTCAAATTAAATCATATTTTTATATATAACAAACATGGTTTTTTATTATTAAAAATTAATAACTTAATAGTTATAATATAAACTCTGGTTCTCTTAAGTCTTAATAAAAGAAAGGAGACAATGTCACTAAGGTGCAAGACTGTAGGTGATTAAGAAAAATTGAAACTTTACAGGGTTGCAACTGTGTAGTTAAAGGTTGTAAATTCTTATTGAAAGAGCCTAGTACTCATTCTCCCTTGGATGACCGCTATAATTTCTACTTCGTGCTCTTTAAGGCATTTTGATTGAAGGATTTGTTTGTCATTACTCATTATTGTATCTAGAATGCACTGTTTTCTGCGTTTGTCAGTTTTATCTACCATTCGTTCCTCCACCACCAAGTCTTCACTTTCTTCCACCATTAAATTAAGAGATATGTTTTTTCCCCATAGTTTTTCTAGATTATCTGGCATGGTCTTTTGCCAAATAATCTAGATGACACTTGTACTAGATGACAAAAGACATACTCCTCAAGAATTCTGGACACTTAGAGGGAATCAAGGCTCAGAGGAGAAATAATAATTGAATAACAGTTTTGATACAAGTTGAATAAAAGATAAAACTACAGTATTTTGGTAAGAACATGCATGTGAAATTATCAAATTTGAAATTAGTTTTGATATACAATATGAAATCTAAGAGACAAGTTGTCAATGACAGAAAAAAAGAAAAGAAAAAAAAGGCATATGCAATGCATACATACAATTTATGTGGTTTGATATTAGGCCTACATTCACTAGTCTCGAGCTCCAAATAAGCCATTATTGTTGCGAAGATAACACCTTGTAGAGACTCCAATTAAGGGGTTAATACACATAGAGACACAATTTAATCCAAAAGTTTAAGCTAATGGGTTGACTAAAAAAGTTATATTAGGCCTTCGACCAAGTCACCTGTGGTTACATATTGGCTAGTACCCCCTTTGAATGGAAGCCTTTTTCTTAACAATCCAAGTGTCATGCCTTACCATCACCAATAAAGTGCCCTTTACTCAACCATGGGTGGAGGAAACATTGGAGTCTTTCTTGCACAATTATGAGAGTAACTGTTAAGTCGGTGGCTTTATTTGGTCAATATTGCTTGACCATGTGTTGCTTGCTTGCTGTCGACAACAAAGACTAGTAAACCAAGTCCCATGTGATTTAGGAATTGAACTAGCCGACCCTTACATGTATAAATATTGAATGTTTTACTGCTTTGTCAATTGTGTTGTAGTGAGAAAGTGTAATGCTACAAGACTAGTGTGGATACAATAGGGTGCTCTATTATTTGTGTGAGAGAGTTAAGGGTGTATTTGGGGTTTGGGTCTTGTGAGAGTGCCTATGTGCTATTATTATAATTTCCTTATTTTATAGTGGAACTTTTTTTGTTGCCGCTGATGGGTGTAGGCAATTGTCGAATTACGTAAATTCCTACGTTTATTTTTCTTTCTCATCTTTAATCTTGTGTAAGTGGGTTTATTTTCACATTTCACAACAATCACCAACAATAACTAGTAAAAACTTTACTCAACCATGTTTGAAATTGACATAGGACTTTTCCTCATTCTACTTGGTGGGATCCATTAACTAAGACTTGCTTAGTTGAACCATCAGCTCATATACCACTTGTTAGGGGAGGTAACACATTGAGGACTCCAATTGAATGGTTAATATGGCATATAAGAACATCTTTTGACCCAAAAAGTTTGAACTAGTGAGTTTGGGCATAATTATGTTATATTGATCATTCATTCTTGTTATTTGTATTCATTGTAGAACATTGCTACTTAACTAACCATACTATTCACATGTGAATATTCGAACAATTATAAACATCAAGTTATAACCGTCTTCTATTCAAGTTTTATCTCACAACTTAAGCTTACACAACCAACTCAGAGAAATACGAGATTACTTTTTTAGGAGTTTTACAAACCCAAACTTCACCACAATGAAATCTTCTAAATAACTTGTTGAATGAAACCCCCCAAACACTTTTGAATCGCTAGTTTCAATAGGTTTTAATGGCCATAGTAGGAGGAAGAACTAAGAAGAGCTCATACCCAAACGCTTATATCTCCTTCTATTGTATCCCTTCTTTGCTTATATCAGCTATATGTATATGTGTGCGGCTGTAAATTACTAAATTCTAGCACCTTAACCTTTAAAAGACTTGGGAATATGGGTACAAAATAAGTAAAAGCCTTATGTACCTGGATCAAATAAGGCCCAACAATTTCCACAAAAAATAAAATAAAATAAAATAAGGCCCAACAATGAGAATATGTCGGCCTACCTGGTTCAATTTTGGACCAATTTTTCAAAACCAAAAATCTTTATCAAACTGGAACCAAATATGTTTCTTAAAAAAAAACTGGAACCAAATAAAAACTGATCCGTGATTTAAGAAAAAAAAATCGTGGATTGAGATTATGGTAAATTCTTGTGGATTGACTTTTATAAATTGACATTATGATTACTAACATTAATCGATAGGATGTCCAAATTTAGAAATATGCCCAAAATGTGAGTTCAATACCCAAATATGGGTCATTCTACAGTACCCATGCTTTTTTTAGGAGGGTACGGTACTCATGTAAATTTTGACCGTAGATCTTACTTGTTTTAATCTTGGCCATTTATTTATTTTTAATGGAATACTTGTCACCGGTCAAGTAGGTAATGTATAAAAGAAAAAAAGAAAAACACAGAGAAAAAAAAAAAATCTTTGCTCTCGCGTTCTCTCTCAAATTGCTTCCCTCTCTTGCATTCGGTGAAAGATTCTCAGAAAAAACAGACTTACCCCATTCTCTCTTGCATTCTCTCACTCAAAATTCTTCTCTCTTAAACTTGTTTGATCGAAATCGGTTTGTTATTGTTGAAGGTAAGGATGAAAATGACAAAACCCTAATTTCATGCAAGTTGTGAAATCTTTGAATTAATTATTAGCATGTTTGTTTTCTTTCCCCAAATTGTTTGTTAGTTTTTTGGATTCAACTATTTTTTAGATCAACTGATTAGAGTTTATTGCACCTTTAATCATTGATCCCTCTCTCTATTTGATATGGCCGGAGTCTAATTTTGTATTGTGGGTATTGTGTACGGGGTGGGTGGGGAGGAGGACTGGAGGTATAGGTTCTGGCAGTAAAAGATGGTGCTATATTTGGTTAATTAAATTATCTCTATAAACTTCTACTTTTTTTTTTTTTTTCATTTTACTTTATTTGGTTAATTAAAATTATCATCTCGACAGTAGCAGAGATGTCATATCCATCTGTGCCAAGAATTTATATGTTCTTCAGTTTTTTAAAGTACATGAATTATATTGACTAGGACATCTAAGTAAAGTATTATGAATTTATGATTCATATTGCTTGTTGGGAGAAATCGCCTTCCTACATATGTTTGGATTTATATGTTCTCTTTACAATTAAAACTATAAGACCTAATTTTCTTTTGTAATATTCTAGATTTGTGTTCCTATTACTGCAATAATGGTCTATACAACTCATTGTTAACTAGAGCAATCCAAACTCATTGACAACCATATATCTCAACCCCTAGACTTAAAGATTGTTTGTTAAAAAAAAATAAGATAGGTAAGACTCTTTGAATTTGTGCTGGATTTCCCCTGTTTTTGAGTAGGGGTTTATTTTGCTTTAGGTTGGTCTTTGTGATTTAGAGGTCTGATGGTTTGTTTGTTTCAAGTGTGAGGTCTGATGGCCTAGACTTTGTAAAGTTTCGAATCGATACCCTTTCGGTTAATCAGGAGAAGAAAGGCCTAAAGCTTTCAGATCGCTTTCTGCAAGTGTTGTTTGTGGACCTTGAATGTTTTGATCTTTAGGATGCAAATATGATAAGGCTTTTGGTAGATAGTTACAACAAGCTAATTCTAGTTATTATGGAGATTCCTTCCAAAGACCATCCTTATGATCCTGCACATGATTTTCTTCTTTTAGGAGTAAAGTACCTATTCTCTATAGAATCAATGGCATCTTGGAGGCACTAGTCACAAATATTTGCTTGATGCATCATTGTCACGTCATGTTTTATCCATCTTCCTAAATTGTACATTAAGATGTTGTCTTGAGTTACGCCATGCCAATTATAAAATTCCAATTTACATTTCTAATAATTTGGATGCAAGTTGTGATACTTATTCTAATAAATGATATTTTAAAAAATTAGAAAGGCAGAGTTCTAAATCCAAAAAAATGTGAGTTCTAATGTTAGAAGTATTGAATTTAATCAATGTTCAGGCTATGCAAGCTTCTCACTGTCACTCACTGACAGATATTTACCTGAAACCTTGCATGTTTATGCATGTCAAATAGAGAGACAGTTGGGCACATTGATGCAGATGCAAGTTTTCCCTTACTAGCTTCTCACTGTCACTCACTGACAAATATTTCCCTGAAACTTTGTATGTTCATGCATGTCAATTTTTTTTGCTTGGGCTCAACTTGTTTATTAAACAAACCTAAAACTAAGGCTCAAGCTTCGCTTATTTAAAATTAAGGCTCAAGTTGAATGCTAGAAAATACCAACTTATCTATGTTTTGATAATGAACTTTGAGAAAGTAACTTGTGCTTAATTGTGGATTCCTTGCTGTTTCTTTACATATAATTTTTTTTTTTTAATGCTTCTCATATAATAATTTTATTTTTGAATGATAAAAAAATCAGTCTCCCTTTCAAAAGAAAAAAGAAAAAGACAATTCACTAAATTGCTAAAGATAAACATTCAATCTCCCATTCATTAAATATAAAAACAATTCACTAAATCATAAACAATCTCTCAGTCATCATTTAATACAAATCATTGTCATTTTAGTAACCGAAAATAATCATGTAGTGGAATTTTTCTAGCATTTTCTATAATTTTGGAACATTGATTTTCTTTTGAATGCACTAGATTTGATGCTAACTTATATCGCAAACGTTCAGACTAGTTGTGCTTGGCAAAAAGCAATTATTAAATACAAAACTTAACAAAATCACATATCAAAATTATTATTAAGCACTAAGAGAAAGAAACAATACCACTGTTTGCACGTTTTTTGTTCGCATGTCTTGCCCAGTTGTGCTTGGCAAAAAGTCCAATATATGTATACATCTTTCTGAACTAAAGTCAATGATACATAAGTACTAGTGACTATTATTGTCATTCATAGGGATATAAATCTACAAGTACAAATTAACAATGTATTAGTATGTGTTAACGTAAAATACAAAATGTGTTGAGTAAAATTACATGTTCACAAAACATCAATTATGACATATACTTGTCATCGTCCCTATATGTATTTTTAAACCATTCCAGTGTGGGATTGCCATCTTCATCAATCAATTTTTGCTACAAGCATATATATAAAGAAATAAGTAAGTATAAAAGGGACTTCAGTGGTGGGCACAAATGTAAAAGTATCATTAGATGTGATATTGGTACTACCCAATGTGACAATGGAACTGTCAAATGTGAGAAAAAAATTAAGGAAACCACTAAATGTGACAAAAAAGATCTGTCAAATGTGATATTGGTACTGCCGAATGTGACAATGAAACTATCAAATGTGAGAAAAAAATAAGGGAACCACCAAATGTGATAAAATAACAGTCACATGTGATATTGAAACTGCACAATGTGAGGATGGAACCGTCAAATGTGAGAAAAAAATAAAAGAACCACCAAATGTGACAAAAGTACAGTCATATGTGATGTTAGTATTGCACAATGTGAGGATGGAACTGTTAAATGTGAGAAAAAAAATAAGGGAACCACCAAATGTGACAAAAGTACTGTTAAATGTGATATTGAAACCGCAAAATGTGAGGATGAAATCATTAAATGTGAGAAAAAAAAATAAGGGAACCATCAAATGTGACAAAAGAATTTGTCACATGTGATGTTGGAACTGCATAATGTGAGGATGAAACCGTCAAATGTGAGAAAAAAAATAAGGGAACCACCAAATGTGACAAAAATACTGTCAAATGTGATGTTGGAACTGCACAATGTGAGGATGGAACCGTCAAATGTGAGAAAAAAAATAAAGGAACCACCAAATGTGAGAAAAGAACTATCACATGTGATGTTAGAACTGCACAATGTGAGGATGAAACCGTTAAGTGTGAGAAAAAAGTAAGGGAACCACCCAATGTAACAAAAGAACTGTCATATGTGATGTTGGAATCGCATAATGTGAGGATAGAACCGTCAAATGTGAGAAAAAAAGTAATAAAACCACCAAATGTGAGAAAAAAACTGTCATATGTGATGTTGGAACTGCACAATGTGAGGATGGAATCGTCAAATGTGAGAAAAAAGTAAGGGAACCGTCAAATGTGAGAAAAGAACTATTACATGTGATATTGGAACTGCACAATGTGAGAATGAAACTGTCAAATGTGAGAAAAAAGTAAGAGAACCACCCAATGTGACAAAATAACTGTTATATGTGATGTTGGAACCGCACAATGTGAGGATGAAACTATCAAATGTGAGAAAAAAAAAAAAGTAAAGGAACCACTAAATGTGAGAAAAAAACTGTCACATGTGATGTTGGAACTACACAATGTGAGGATAGAATCGTCAAATGTGAGAAAAAAGAAAGGGAACCACCAAATGTGAGAAAAGAATTGTCACATGTGATGTTGGAACTGCACAATATGAGGATGGAACCGTCAAGTGTGAGAAAAAAGTAAGGGAACCACCCAATGTGACAAAAGAACTGTCAAATGTGATGTTAGAACTGCACAATGTGAGGATGAAACCGTCAAATGTGAGAAAAAAAAGTAAGGGAACCACCAAATGTGAGAAAAGAACTGTCACATGTGATGTTAGAACTACACAATGTGAGGATGAAACCGTCAAATATGAGAAAAAAAGTAAGGAAACCACCAAATATGAGAAAAGAACTGTCATATGTGATGTTGGAATTGCACAATATAAGGATAGAACTGTCAAATGTGAAAAAAAAGTAACCTGGTGTAGCATGTTACCTACTAGTAGGTACCGTACCCCTTTATTTTTGGGTACCATAGAATTACTCCCCAAATATATGTAATATGTCCGAGGTTGAAGGAAATGATTTGAGAGACTATTAGAGAAAGGTTACTTACGTTTAGTCAAACGATAAGGCTTTTATGCCGTCCTTTTATAAGCTTTTCCCCAAACAATCTCTTAATAGGAAAGCCATCCTTCAATGGATCTAAATCTGTCAAAATCAAAGCTTATAAATTTCTTCACAGAGAAAACATTGCCAATATCTTTGCGTACCTTATAAGGAATTAAGGTTATTACATTACATGGTTGAAAATCTGCTCCTAAACTGAAACAAAATCTTTCTTCGATCTACAAATTGATCGGAGAATAATCAACAGTTTCTTAGCAATACGTTTTGATCTAATAAAAACTAAAAACGGTCATGCTACGTTTGAGGATTCCTTTTTCAGTTTTCTCTCTACAGCAAATTTTTCACTATACATTCACTGTTCACTAGACTTTGAGGTTGACATAATTTAGAGTAAACATTACGGTTTCTAGAAAAAAATTATCATTCACATTGGCATAATTGACATCTATATGTTTCAAAGAAATGTCTCCATATTTACCAACAGTTGATACCAATTGCCGACACAAACTCTTTATTACTATTTTTCATTAAAATTAATTTTAATGATGTATTTTCTGATACACCATAAAATATGGAGGTTAATTATAATTTATTATTTTTTTAAAATATTTTTATGTAATTTTCAAAATTTTAAGATTTTATTTCTTTAATCTATATATATTTCTATATATAAAACCGAAGCATCTGGAGCTCCCACAATTTTTCACGTCACCACTATTTTCTTTTTCTTTTTATTTTAGGTTTTATATCTTATATATTTATTATTTCTCTTTAACATGTAATTATCTTATCAAGTGTTACAATAGTTTAGTTTGAGTAAAACTCTATTAGATATATGTTTCAAGAGCTTGAAAATTCTATTTCAACTAAAATTCTATAAGTTTCTAAAAAAAAAAAAAAAAAAAAAAAAAAAAAAAACTAAAATTCTATAACAAAAATTTCAACAAATATAAACCCTTGCTAAGGTTGAAACATTTCATACTCACTCAATTTTTCACAAAGAAAACACACACAGAAAGACTTTCTAGTTAACTTATGGCCTGTTTGAATGGAGGGGGGAAGGAGGGGGAGTAGAGTAGAGTAGGCTAAAAATAAGTTAATTTTGTGCTAAATCTACTCTACTCTACTCTACTCCCCCTACCTCTCCCTCAATCCAAACGGATCATTAAAGTCTTCATATGATACTTTTTTTTTTTTTTTTGATAAAAAAAGTCTTAATATGATACTGCATCCAAAATTAGTTTTTGGGAGCCTTTAAATTGGATGGAAACCTCTCAAACGATTGTAGAGTTTTAGTTTTGTTCAATTATCTTTTCTTAGAATATGATAATTAATTAATGAAAGAAAATATATTGTCTCACTTATAAAAGTGCTTAAACTATATAATTTTTTATTCTTTATCATCAAGCTGTTTTTTATTTATGTAAGTGAGATTCCAAGTTTGAACACAAAATTTTCATTTAACAATATTAAAAAAAAATGTATTAATTAAGTTAACTAGAATACACTTTCTCACGCTGTCATGAATTTTTGTTTTCGATTAAGTCTGACCGATTCTTCTTTTGAAAAATTAACCATCAAAAAGTAAAAATTGACGCCGACTATGAACTCTATGTCAACATGCATGTTGGCATAGTGCATATTCTAGATGCGATTTTGACTGATCAATCGCTATTTAGTTATACATGGCACATGTTTATCCATTCATTTAAAATGACAATGATATTCTTGCACTACTATTCCAAGATTTTTCTTTACACGTTCATACTAGAGCTACTTCATAGGTCTTAATAGTTGAAGAGTTTTTGGAGTCAACAATACAAAGGGATCCATATATCTTGATTTATTAGAGGACTTGGTCTTTCATTTTTTGGCCTTAATCACGGAGATTATGACAATTGCTGAAGGACTAGACTTGTAGTGCTTGCTTGAATGAAGGAGTTAAGGACTAAGACTTTATATTGATGACAATTTTGACACAAAAGCCACAGACCACTTGGTTCGTGTCAAGCTCTCATTGCTAAATTGGCTTTGCAAGGTTAAATTTTAACACAACTACCTCCAAAATCCAAATATGCTTAATTGTCAGAGGATTTTGATCTTTGATTGATGTGTACTAATAAAAGGGAGCACGTGATTCTCACGCTATACGCTTTAGCTGCCACGATAACAGAACTACTAGTGTGTCAATAATTAATAATTTCCACACGTGGAATTCTTCTTTCACATGAGGAACTTTTTAAAGGAGAAAAGAATATTCCACGTATGAAATTATACTTCGGGGGAAAAAAAGTCTGCCGAAAAAATGACTCGGACAAGAAAAGGTGGTGTCGTACCCAAATCATTGATCTTCTTATTCTTACCCTCTAACACAAAGTACAAAAGAAACAGTAATAATCCATTAACGTGTTGTGCCCAAATCCATTACCACCTTACCTCTTCATTCTTTGTATGAAAGTTCTTGGACATCTCATTAAATATAAGTGTAGTGAGAAGAGTTGGGTTTCTGTCAAAAGCTCCCAGAATGGGATGGATTTTTCTCACTTGTTTTTCGCGAATGACTTGGTCCTCTTTGCAAAGGCGGATCATGTGAATTGCTCTACAATAAGAGATGTGCTTGATGACTTTTGTATTAGGTCAGGCCAATCCATTAGTGAGAGTAAGTCTAGAGTTTATTTTTTCCCAAATGTAGATGTGGATACTAGAGAATCCTTGTGTGCTATTTTGGGATTTAAGTCTACTCCAAATCTTGGAAAGTACCTTGGTTTTCCCTTGAAGCATCGGGGAGGGAACAATCAAGATCTAAATTTCATTTTGGATAGGGTCAAGCAGAAGTTGGCGGGGTGGAAAGCTAATTTATTATCCCTTGCAGGTAGAACATTGCTCATTCAAGCCTTCACATCTACTATTCCTGCTTATGTCATGCAATGCACGACTTTACCCAAGAAGTTGTTGGATGATATTGATAGAGTTAATCGTAATTTTTTTTGGGGATCTTTGGATTTTTCGAAAAGAACGTATTGGGTGGGTTGGCACAAAGTGACCAAAGCTAAAGATCAAGGGGGTCTTGGAATTCAATCAGCTAGGGGAAGGAATCAAGCTCTTCTTGCCAAGCTTAATTGGAGATTCCAGACGGAGAAGGATGCTTTGTGGGCAAAGGTTTTGAGAAGCAAGTATTGCAATAGCCGTCGGTTGCATGCTAGAGCCAAGGACAAGCTTCCTTGCTCTAGAGTTTGGAAAGCAATTCAAAAGGGTAGTGAGGTTTTCCATAAAGGCATTCGGTGGATTCCGGGGCGAAATAGTAGTTTGAGCATTTGGCATGACAAATGGTTTGCAAAGGCCCCGTTAAGAGCTTTAATCCAAGGTCCTCTCCTTGAAGAAGAAGAGAGGCTCCAAGTTAAAGAGGTTTTTGGTCCTCATGGATGGGATTGGTCAAAAATTTTTGTCCAAGTTCCAAATGATGTTATTATGGAAATTAATGCCATGCCTTATTCTTTGGGGACTTCTATTGAGGAAGATAGGTTGATTTGGAATGGTGATAAGCACGAGGACTTTGTGCTTAAATCAGCCTATTCATTAGCCATTAGATGCAGCGAGAGGAAGAGGAGTTCATGGGGTTTTGGGTTTGGAAGGTGGATACTTTACCGTGTGGGAAGTTGAGACCATTATTCATAGACTTAGGGACTGTGAGATGGCAAAAACAACTTGGACCAGCCTGGAGGTTCGGCCAAACAACAGCTTTTTTGAGGACAGCCTCCACATTTGGCTCGAGAAGAATTGCAAAGTTAATGGGTGTAGAGTGCCCAATCAGCCCCCTTGGAGATTTCTTTTTCCTTTTATCATTTGGTTGTTGTGGAAAGAAAGGAATAATGTGGTGTTTAGAGGCCAAAGCTTTCGGCATGGTGTTCACAGTGAGGCGATGTTCCAGGCGCCTGAGTTTTTGCATTGTGTTTTGAATCCTAAAATTTCAAGTAGCAGAAGGATGATCCGGATCAGATGGGAGAAGCCTTCACTTGGTTGGGTTCGCTTAAACATTGATGAATCAGCCTTAAGGAATCCAGGTAGAGCTAGTTGCGGTGGCATCATTCGGAATGATCGTGGAGATTGGCTTGGTGGTTTCTCTAGATGCATCGGAGTCACCACAAGCTTTATAGCTGAGCTTTGGGCTCTCCGCGATGGCCTTAATCTCTGTCATAACATGCATCTTCAAGCTGTTGATATTCAAATTGATGCCAAAGCAGTTGTTGATATTATTAGAGATCCTTCTTATTCTAACCGGGTTGTTATGCCTATTGTTGATGATTGTAGACAGTTGATATCCCAATTTGGCCAAGTTCGGATTGGGCATTGCTATCGTGTGGCTAATTTTTGTGCTGATTTTTTAGCTAGGAAAGGGGCGCTCCAAGATTGTTGTTTTTGTGTGTATCAGGATCCTCCTGTGGACCTGCTAGATCTTATTAGTGCGGACAAGGAGGGTGTATTTTGTAACAGGGCTATTCATGTTGTTGCTGGTAGCCGTTAGTTTCTTTTAATGAAAATTTCAGATTACCAAAAAACTCCCTTGTTTCGGTGCAACCATATAATGTGACTAGTACTACAAACAAAAGAAGCTAGGCTCTATTTACCTGTTAGCCCATAGGCCATATCACAAAGTACTTATAATTAATTTCAAGTAGACAAGGTTGTGGCCTGTGTGTTTTCTTACCCCAAATATGACGTCACAGAATGTTTGGAGGAGAAAAGAATTATAGATTTACGCGTAAGTGATAAATAATCGCTCAAAATTTGTCACATTAGAGTTATGTAAAAGAAGTTGTAATCTAAGAATTAGGGGTGTTTACCAAACCGCATAAATTGCAAAAATCGCACCAAAACCACCTGCAAAATGGCATAACCGTACTGTACCGCAACTAATAGTACACCGCACCGCATGGTGCAGTGCAGTTTGCGGTTTTATAATAAGAAAACCATATTGCACTGCACCCTCTCTATATATTAATATATATATATATATTTTAATATTAAATATATTATTAATAGTTTAATAACCCTAGTTTTCAACCAAAAAAAAAAAAAATTTAATAACCTAAGTAAGTGTTGATTAGGAAAGCCAACCCAAAATAAAGAAAAACTAATTCAATAGTTTAAAACTTCGCCCAAAACAAAGGGAAAATCAGTTTTTGGTTGAGCAAGAAAAACCCAAAATTTGAAAAATATATCCACTTCAAACCGCATTTTATACATCACATCGCACATGTAACCACAAAAGTGAGGTGCGGTGCAGTTATGGTTTTAGCTAAACTCTAAACTGCACTGCACTTGTGACTGCAAAAATGAGGTGCAGTGTGGTTATGATTTTGGCTAAACCGCACCGCAAAGTGCAGTGCTAAAAATGACCCAAAACTGCACCGCACCGCGAACACCCTTACTTAAAATCACTGTTTCTTAACAGTATCTTTAAGAACAAGGTCTTTTTTTTTTTTTTTTTTTTGTCAAAATTTTTTCATAACTCTAATGTGTTATATTGTGAGTGGTTATTTACCACTTTTAAATAAATCTACTATTTTTCTTCCACTATTCATAAACTATGACATTAAGTTGTGACAAAAAAAGTTGTGGTCCTAAATTTTTTCTTTCTTAAACATTTTAAAATTAATAAAAAAATGGAAAAAAATGATAAAAAGGGGCAACCAGATTAATGGCTTGATTACCCGAACATTGGTATAGTAGTATCATATTTATTGGGTTTGGGTCTTCATGCAGGAGAATCGATAATCCATAGATATTATCCCAACCTCGTGAGTGCACTAGTGGACATTGAAACAGGCGTGCTCCTTAAGTGCATGAAACTAGCTCCATATTACTGTTTAATTGGCGATTAGTTTCTTGTTCTACATGTTAATTTTCTTCTTAGGACATTAATTCTTGTTTGAATTTTTGTTATGTCTGTGCACTTTGTCATATTGAGAGAAGAAGATGGAGATAGAGTTGAAGGCGAAGACAAGGGTTTGGACAAAGAAGAGTCGTATACGAAGAATGCCTAACAAGCTAGGGCAAGTGCACGTACGCCTTTGCCACCGCCCCATGAATAGGCTTTTGTTTTTAAAGTTTCAGCCGCACCATCATGAAAGCCACAGCCGACCAGCACCAAAGACAAACATTAGGGCGTAGCCTTACCCTCTCATACCGATAACATTTTAAATGTAATCCACTCCAATATTTATGCAGTCAATAAAACAGCCTCCCACCAAAAACAAAAACAAAAATAGTCAATACAAAAAGTACAATATGTAAGTCGACCAAGGCAGCAAGAATGCCGTTCTCTTTTGTCCTTTGCTTGTTTAACTAAGATCAATGCTACGGAGTAGGGACACTATTTACCATCTTTATTACAAAATGTGAACGTCATAGGAAGAGCAACACCTTTGTCGACCATTACTGCGTCGCACCACCTCAAAATTAATTGGTGATGAAAAAAATATACTCAAGTTTTTTTCTAATATTTAAATATCACACTTTGTGAATGTGCTTTTAAAATGGTTAGAAGGAGTTGAATTATGTTCTCCAAACAATTTTCATATCAATTCCTATGCGATCACAACTTATTGAAATAGTAGATGCCTACTTATTTTTACATTCATCTATGCTTTTTCTTTACTACTCTCGGTCATTTTAGAGTCACATCATCAACTGTTCGGAAAAAAGTAGTACAGTAAAAAAAAAAAAAAACTTTATTTCTAAACCTATTATTATTTAATTAATTTCCAAAAAAGCTTTGAATTTTATAACATTGCTAACAGAATGAGAATAGAGACCACAAACGCGTGGACCCTGCGCATAAATTAAAAATGAACAAAAAGCGATTTAACAAAAAGTAAAGGCCTGGTGTGAAATGTTTTCTATTAATAAGCCTTATTTAATCCTCCCCTTCATTTAATCAGTTACACTTATAAAAAAAAAGTTTCACTTAATCTTCTTACATGTTCCCGATATAATGAACATCAAAATTTAACATTCCTCTGTCCAACCAATGTAAATTAGGGTCATTTAAGGTTGTGTTTAAATGAATAATTTGAAAATTTTTGAAACTTTTATAATTAATGATGGAATTTAGTTTGATACAAATTTTAATCCTATCAATTTCAATTTTAATTGTTACATGAATATATTTAAAAAATTAACAAGTTAGAGTGTTGACAATGACCGTGATGGGTGATTATAATAGATAGTGGTAATGGTGGTAGTAACGACAGTGACAACAACGATAAAAGGTGATAATAGTTGTGGTGGTAACAGTGGCAACAACAATGGTGGTGACGATGTGGAGAATAATGACAATAGTATGGAAATAACAATTTTAATACTTTGGTAAATATGTCAAATGATAGATTTTTCATTGTTTTTTTTAGAATAACTATTTATCTTATGGATCAAAACAAGAGTAATCTTCCTTAGAAATTCTCCAATTACAACAAAGTAAAGTTTGATAACAAACTGACATGGAATAAAAAATTTTAATTGTGCACTAACTCCTTGTAGACCCCAAGCATCAAGTCAAGCTCTCATTATCAAATTTAAAATGGGTCTAAATTAAAACCGCCCTGTCCTTTATTCCTAATCCGTTGACACAAAAAACCACCCCCAAAAACGCCTTTCATCTCTCCGACAGAGCAATAAATAAATAAAAATAAAATTTAAGGATAGTAATGCTTGGCATAAATAAATATGTGCCCACAATTTAATTGCAGAATATGAGGTTAAAAAACTTACCATCAAACGTAAATATCAACATCAATACGAGAGTTCGGTGAAGCCTATATAGTCACATTAAAAGAAGTTTCAACACCCACAAAAGTTTCAACGCATTCCGTGTTCTTTCTGTGCCTCTTTTTTCTGTCCGTGTGTATTGGTTATGTATTTGCTGTCTTGCTCTTGCAGGCCAAACAGTGACAAAATTCGGTCATAAAAGCACGCTGGAAGGCTTCAGAACAATCCAACACCAACTTCGAAGTTGAAGTGTCTCAACCCCCCCAATTCCTTGCTATTTAAGGCCATTTTAGACAGTACAAACATTCTACTAACTCTCTCACCCCAAGTAAATCCCACTCTTTTTTTTTTCTTTCTTTCTTTCTTTCTTTCACATCCCCAAACACCCTATACCTGCGTGTGTTTAAAAAAAAGTCCAAATCCATGTGCCGGTTACCTTCATCTCCAACTTCCTGTGGAAGCAATTCAGACCAACCAAACCTAATTCCCTCAACCAAACTCCAAGTGCCCGACATGCGCACCCCTTTGATCCCCAAAACCCCAACACATGTACCTGAACATGAACATGAACATCAAAATCAACAAGAGCCCCAGAAGACCCATCTCTCTCTTGCTGTCTCGGAAGCCAACTGCATAGCCAGGATAGCTTTTCCAATGGTATTAACAGGTCTATTACTCTACTTGCGCTCCATGATCTCCATGCTCTTTCTTGGTCACCTTGGTGAGCTTGCTTTAGCCGGTGGTTCTCTCGCTATTGGTTTTGCTAACATCACTGGTTATTCTGTTCTCTCTGGCCTTGCCATGGGAATGGAACCCATCTGTGGTCAAGCCTTTGGAGCCAAAAGATTCAAACTTCTTGGCCTTACCATGCAAAGAACAGTGATTCTGCTTCTATTTACTTCAATTCCCATTTCTTTTTTATGGTTCAACATGAAGAAAATTTTGACCTTTTGTGGTCAGAAAGATGATATAGCAACCCAAGCTCAATCTTACATTCTCTATTCTCTTCCGGACCTTCTTTCACAATCTCTTTTACACCCTATACGAATATATCTCCGATCACAATCCATAACTCTGCCTCTAACATTCTGTGCAACTCTTTCTATTCTTCTTCACATTCCCATCAACTACTTTCTTGTTTTTGTACTCAAACTTGGAATTAAAGGCGTTGCTTTAAGTGGTGTTTGGACCAACTTCAATCTGGTAGGATCATTAATCGTATATATTATCATCTCCAAGGTGTACGAGAAAACTTGGGTTGGAATTTCAACAGAGTGTTTCAAAGGTTGGAAATCTCTATTGAATTTAGCCATTCCAAGCTGCATT
Source organism: Notholithocarpus densiflorus (assembly GCA_030021035.2). Lineage (NCBI taxonomy): Eukaryota > Viridiplantae > Streptophyta > Magnoliopsida > Fagales > Fagaceae > Notholithocarpus > Notholithocarpus densiflorus. The sequence goes on from JARYZH020000002.1 coordinate 10,626,525, forward strand.
TCAGTTTGCTTAGAATGGTGGTGGTATGAAATTATGATTTTACTATGTGGGTTATTACTCAATCCTGAAGCAACCGTTGCTTCCATGGGAGTTCTGATTCAAACCACGGCTTTGATCTACATTTTCCCATCTTCTTTAAGCTTTGGTGTGTCAACAAGGGTTGGAAATGAACTTGGTGCCAACAATCCAAAGAAGGCAAGACTAGCTGCGATTGTAGGCCTTTCTTTCAGCTTCACGTTGGGATTTTCAGCATTGGTTTTTGCTGTAACGGTTAGGAAGATATGGGCAAGTATGTTCACACAAGACACCGAGATTATTGCTTTGACATCTATGGTTTTGCCCATTATTGGACTTTGTGAGCTCGGAAACTGTCCACAAACAACTGGTTGTGGTGTTTTGAGAGGAACAGCTCGGCCTAAATTGGGTGCTAACATAAACTTGAGTTGTTTTTACCTTGTGGGAATGCCAGTTGCAGTGTGGTTGAGTTTTTACGCAGGGTTTGATTTCGAAGGACTTTGGCTAGGCCTTTTAGCCGCGCAAGGGTCATGTGTTGTGACCATGTTGTTTGTCTTGTGTCGAACCGATTGGGAACGTCAAGCCCAAAGAGCTAAGGAGCTTACTGAAACTACTACCACCATAGATGATGCTAACCAAGAAGCTGAGAGATTAAAGGATAAAACACAGGATTCTTGTTTCAGTTCTTTGGATCATAACGTAGAGAGTCATACTTCACCGGTTTGATTTTCTCTTAGGAACTCACAAATTTTTGTAGTAGGATTTCTCTCTCCAGTTGTACATGCCAAATTTTGTATTAATTTATTGTCACATTGTATTTCCTATGGAGTATGCTATGGAGGAAGTCGGGCTTGTATTCATTCCATTCTTATACATTGAAATTGAAGTATACTAGCCAAAAGTTTTTTCTTTTCTCTCTTTTTAAATCCGAATTATACTCTTAAAGTTTGCAGCCTGGCTCGATATAATGATAAATTTAAATAGGCCTTTTATATTTAAATATTAATAACATAAATTTATTTGATACTAACTTATCCAATGTTAATTTGACGAATTAAACAAATGATTTGATGAATTAATACTAACCAAACTAAAGTTAATTTCATGTAAAAAATCAAATATCTTGATTCAAGCATAAAATTTAACAAAACGAAATGAAAATATATTATTCTTTTAGATAGGATTTTTTTTTTCAAATGATAGGAGTTTTACTTTATCTTGGATAAGGTGATGTATCCTTAAGTAAAGTTATAATTTAATTTTCAATTTTGATTTTGGTGTTAAAATATAGATAGAGATTGTTTGATGTGTAGGTTGTAGCCATGTGGGAGAATAGGTGGCTAATGTTAAAAATCTACCATGTAGCATATTGGTTTATAAAAATTAAAATCTTAAAACATTTTTGGACAAAGTTTAACTATAAAATTGGTTGTAGTATAAGGTTACAACCTTACTCAATAAAATAAACATTACTATATATATTGAAAATCTAACCGTTGAATTGCATGTTCTTTATGTTCTTAATACACATGTTAAATTTTGTGTCAATCAGACATTATGTACTATATAATCTATAAGCTTATATTTTTATTCATAATTTTAAACTACAAAAACTTGCAATTTAAACAATTTATTGATGACATAGCTATTGATCTTTAATTTTCTAGAAATTTTACAAACACGAAGAGTATAAGAAGAAGATGTAATTCAATGGTAGATTTGTCAAAATTCATCTCCAATAAAAAAATATTGAGTAAGGTTGTAACCTTAAGCTATAACCAATTTTGTAACTAAACTTTGTCCAACATTTTTTGCCACAAATAATTTACGATTTTCTATTGGTCTAATATTTTGGAAACTTTTTTAGAGTTGAGAAAAATAATGCACAATCCTTTTTTATTTTTTAAACCACTTATTATCATACAATTTTAGAAAATGCTAAAAGTAATATTAAATCATACAAATTAATATGACAATGATTGGATCAGTGGTTTTCAACAACCTAATAAATAAGTGGTTGATTTTATATATATATTATTGGTGAGACATCAATTTATAAGCTTTATGAAATGAACTATGTAAATTCTTAACGTCCTCTACAATTTTGGGTCTATTTGTATGATGGGGTACCTTTTTTATAAAGGGGAATACAACTTTTTTAATGGTGGCCCTAGGCCTAAGGCTTGAGCCACGACTGAAATTTTGGATAAATTATCATTTTTATCACTAAAATTTAATGTTCTATCATCTATCTAGAATTATAATTTTCTTCTCAAAAAAAAATTCTATAATTATAACATATATTTTACTCAAAAGAAATTATAAAAACGGAAGATATTTGATTTTTTATAGATCTTATAATATTTTACCACATAAAATTTTAGGGTATCACAATTTTACACATCATAATTCTTACATATATTTTAAATTGAATTTAAACTCTATTCCATATTTGAACTCTCCACTAAAATCTTGGCATATTATATTTTCTTTAAATGTTTGAATATATAGTTTCTACATACAAACATTATCATAAACTTTTAGGGTATCACAATTTTACACATCATAATTCTTACATATATTTTAATTGAATTTAAACTCTATTCCATATTTGAACTCTTCACTAAAATCTTGGCATATTATATTTTCATTAAATGTTTGAATATATAGTTTCTACCTACAAACATTATCATTTATTGACTAATATTAAAATATGTGTTTTTATATACAAACACTATCCTAATATATGCCCAATATTAAAATATATGTTTCCATAAACAAACACAATCATAATAAATACTTATTAATAAGGTAATAATTATTATAATTATCAAATTTCATATATAGATAAAATAATAAATAAAAAGAAAAGAATCATATTAGGTTACTTTTCTGTGCATTAAATGAGTTACCAACTAGTAATATATATAAAATCGAATACATCTGGCTTTTCCCTAACCTCATGATATTTTGCCATATAAGCGTCTAAGACCTTACAATTTTATATGTGTGTGTGTATATATATTAATTAATTACTTTAAATTTTATTCTATATTTAAACACTCAATTAGACTATTAACATATCATGTCTTTTGAAAATAATAATAGAATAAATAGTTGCATATCACAAAGACAACCATAATAATTGAATACCTAAATAATTCATAATAACAATAATTATATATTTAATAGTTCCATATAAAACACAATAATAATAAAAACTCATTAATATTTATCATAATGATAAAATTTCATATTATTTAGTATTTCATATATATACAAACACAATTATAATAAATGTCAATTAATAACTATAATAATATCAAATTTCATATTTATATACAAAATAAAAGATAGAGAAAATCATTTTTTTTTACAAGAAAAATCATATTTTTATTAAAATTTCTTGTGCATTCCATGGATCACTAGCTCGTTTTAATTCTTAAATTATAATATTTTTATCAAGTTGATTCTTTCATCCACTATCATTTATAAAATTGCAGTGATCGAATTAAATTTCAATAAATCGTTGCCACATTATATATCGGTGATCACTAAACTTTACATTAGTTTTATAAACTGAATGGAAAAACCAATTTCACAAAAGTACAATGATAAAAAAAAAATTAATGGAAAAATGTAACAATTCACTTTGTGCACGACCTAATTGTTTCGATTTTGAATAATAATATATAGATGCTTTGGCGGGATTTCACTCGTTTCCCAATAAGTCAATAGTAAAATAGATTATCCTTCATAAAAAGGAAAGGTAAAATAGATTATCCACATTTTGATTCCAACACGATTTCTAATTAAAAAAAAATACTAATAATGAATTAATTAAGTATAAACAACAACAAAAAATCGAGAGTGGACCCAGACGCTATAATGCGAGTTGGATTTGCTTTGCATGTTGTTAAGGAAATGGGCCTCCATTTCGGTTTGCTTGACTCTTATCTATATTGGACCTGTCATCCTTTGTTAGTATTGTTACAATTAATTATTTATATTTCGTTTATAAAAAATTATTTATATATATATATTTATATTTTTTTGGTTAAAAAAATTATTTATATTTCAAAAGTACAAGGATGTGATACACTTATTACTCGCTCTTTTTATATAACAATACCTTAATATTATTCCATAAAAAAAACTTCATTATTTAAATTTATAATGCTTCATTATTTATATGAAAAGAGGGGAGTATCACATCTCTATATTATGTGATACTTTATTATTTTTTCTTTATAACATGCAAACTCAATAAAAGGGGTGATTTATATATATATATATATATATATATATATATATATATAAAGAGGATAATTTAATAGGTAGGGGCGTATGGAAATTTAAACTCTTGATGTCATAATTGAAAGCATCTGAAGGTGTAAGTTGAGCAATAAAATTCTTGGTAAACGGGAGTGATTTCTTTATGTAACAATTACATACAAAATCCCTCTCGTACAGGGATGAGTCTCACACTTGTAAGGTTCACATTCATGCATGTGAGATAGACATTGTATGCAACCATTACAAAAAAATAACAAATCCAGCAAACAACCCACTCAACTAATTAACTTGTCAACACTCCTCCCATTTGTATACAAGATCTACGCATATAAACTAGACATGGCCAACAACTTTGTAAGTCGGGGCAAAAATTAAATTTTGATTATGAATTGAAGAGAACTTAATTTTTTGAAGTTCTTAGAATAAATTCATTCTAGAATTTTTGAATCCATTTATTTTAAAATGAGTGGATTTAATGTTGTCATGTTTCATCAACATTTAAACAAATGTTAACTATTATTATTTTGATAGTTATTTAAATTATTTATAATTTGGTAAAATCTAATTTACTTGTTTTAAAATAAATGAATAGAATTTTACTTTTAAGTATTTTATAGAGGAGTTACCTTTACAAACCCCAAACATCCTCATCCATTTCAAACACGTATTGCCCACTTAAAGAAAATTTTTGAAGACAATGAATCTTCAACTCTCTAAAATCAAGTCTTTTCCCGATTTACCTTCTCCTTTGGATCAGATTGGACTACTTCCATTTAAGTATATTTTTATGTCATAAGAAAAGATATGATATATAATTAGATTCAACGGATTTGATAACAAATGACATTGACAAGCATATCCCATCTGAAAAGGAAATAAAATGTGAAATTGTCGAAGTTGTAATGTTGTATACATACATGTGAATGGAATCAAACATTTGTAGATTTTATAAGCTAGAGTTCAATTAGAAATATTGTACATTCTCTAGTCTCATTTTGATCCTCTTGTTGTCCACTATTAGGGCTATAAACGAGCCGAGCTTTGCTAAGTAGTGCATGTTCAAGCTTGGCTTGTCGGTAAAATTAAAAAGCTCAAACTTGGCTTGAGCTTGAGACAAGCCTAAAATATTGTTTGAGCTTGAGCTTGTGAGAAAGCCAAAAAGCTTGAACTTGGCTTGGATTGGTTTAATTTATTAGTCAAGCCAAGCTCGAACTTAATATCAAGCTCAAACTCGAGCTCAGATCAAGCTTTTGAGCTTGAGATCCAACAAAATTATCTTATCAAATGCTTAAATCTCCCAAAATCAAGTAAACAAAAATAAAAAAATAGCATACTCATTTTATCATGCTTCTAGTCTGACCTATGATTAGCCATTGTTCATATTGCAACTTTACAAAATTAAATTTATCCATTCATCCTTTATTGTCTATAGCTTCATCAATTGTTTAAAATATAATTTTTACATCCACATTAGATGATAAAGAACTAGAAAAAGACTTGTTTGTAACTATTGTGAATGAGAAAGAATTAACATGTTTTATAACTTTACATTAGATAATGGATAAGGAAGGACCATATGTGGCCCACTTATAAATTTTTTTAAAAATGTAACTAAAGTTTAAAGTGATACTTGATCAGTTTAGAGGGAAGTGAAAAATTAAGGTAAAAAGTAGTGGTCCATTATGAGACATTTTATTATTAAGAAATGTGTAATGAGTTTATTTAGAAAGCACATATCAAACCTATAAATGAGTCTATACTTGACTTGTTTTGTATCGAGCCTTATGGCTCATGAGCTTGTTCATGAACAAATAGTTTTGCTTGGGCTCAACTTGTTTACTAAACAAGCCTAAAACTAAGGCTCAAGCTTGATTTATTTATAAACAAACAAACAAACATGAACGAGCTTTTTATCGAGCCGAGCTTGAGTTGTTTATAAACGGCTTGGTTCATTTACAGCCCTATTCACTACTATCCTAATGTCTAAGCAACTAAAGCATGGGAGTGCTGTTTAGAAGTGTCATTATGAATACCAGAATTTGGCGTCTCTAAATGGGATCGTCACTAAACTAAACATACTAGATACCTGTGGAGTTTTAAAGTCATCTAAGCCACCATTAAGCTCAACTTGCAAAATCATATACATTCAATCACACCCCTTTAGATTCCGAAAGAGTTTCTTTTTTGGCTGAATGATTATTCCAAAATTTGACTTCTTGTTTTATTCATTGGTTTATTCATTTAAATTTTGGGGCGAACCCTTTATCTGACTTGACCTAATTTTGTATATTGCTAAGGTTGTGTAGAATTTTATTTAGTACTATTTTTCAGTTAGTTGAAAACTATGGGTTTGAGTTGGAGGCATGCATGTACGCCGGCTAATGAATGCCGCAGGAAATTGTTTACTTCTTTTAATTATCTGAATTTTTTGACAAGACAGAAGTCGCTGCCGGCTACCCTCAATTTCCACTTTCTCTACCATTACACTCCAACACTCCAATCAAAGATAAACATTTTTCACTACACTTCTAGATTTTTTTTTCCTACTCAAATAAAAAAGTTACACATGGTTAATGAAAAATTTACCGTTTTCTTGCATGCATTGATTTCTTAGTTTTAGATAAATGGAAATTGTATGGGATCAAAGATGGCCGAAGAATATCTTGTATGATTTTTTTTGGGGGGGGATGTATCCAATTTTTTTGATTTATTAGAGTACGTTTGTATTAGTTCTTTACAGAAAATTAATTTGTTAAAATTTAATAAAAATGTAATTATAATTAGGAAATGTAGGAATCAAGTAAAAAGTAAAAAGTTATATATATAAAAAAAAAAAAAAAGAGCTGAAAAAACCCTAATCCAAACTCACATTGGTTGGTAAACAAAAAACAAAAAGAAGCCAAAAAGAAAAACCCAAAGGAAATGACAATTAGAATGCTCAAATAATACATGTGACAGTTGTAGTGCTGAGAAGGTATATGGTACACATGATTAATGATGTCTTCTAAATTGTTTTGGCTTGTTTTGTCCATAGCATGGCCTCTTAACACCATTTTTGTCACATGAATGAATAAACTTATAACTAAGATGCTCATAATTTTCTATGATAAATATAGACTAAGATGCTCTCATGCTTATCCAACTAACACGATCAAAAATATACTTATCCTGCAATATGATCAAAAGTCATGTGATCTCTGCTCACGCATGCATGTTGCCCTTAATTTTGGTCAGACATGAGGCAATTTCAGCCGCCCCCATATATCACCCGTGGAAGTTGTGGCACCATTATCATGTTCATGGTAACTAATATTCTCCAAATTAAGTCAACTGATCAGCTCATTTTAACCGTATTAACAAAGAAACACGAGTGTGTTCCAGTTAATTCAACTAGTAAAGTTTCATATCGTCGAATAAAATATTTGGAATTCAAACCAATTGGTGTTTTGGTTTGATGATAAAAAAACAATCATTATGGAATAGACACTATATAGATTGATTTTTTTTTTTTTTTAATTAATAAAGATCTTTCCTTACTATATCAAAAAATTTAAATTTGAGGATGAAGTCACGAAGGTTACGTACGTGGCATGGCAATAGTGTCATATACAAAATGAAGAAACCCACGCACCTCTGACTTTCCGTTGCTGCTAGCCTGATGGCTGATACAACCGATTTTTTGCATTTGTAATATTAAATCTTCTTTCTTCGTTATATATTCATGACTAGTTCTAAACTATTCGTAAACTTCATTGATGAGTCAGTTAATTAATACTCAAACAGATAATATCGTTACAATATAAAATAGATAGGCTAAACGTTCTAACAACTTTATCCCTTTATTATAAAAAGTTTACCAAGTAACTAAATATGATTGGTTCATATTAACTACATATTAAATAAATTTATTAGTTACATGTTTTGTAATGCGTTAATAACTTAATCGGTACCACCACGCACTCTTAGTGCGATGATTACTTTACAAGTATAAGTGTTTGTGGGGTGTGGGGGGTAAAAGTCGGGGTTCAAGTCTCTAGGAAGGAGCTTCACACACATATACATTTAGATTAGGTTAAAGTAGAATTTCTATCTTGTAAAAAAAAAAAAAAAAAAAACTTAATTGGTAATATGATGTTCTACATTTCAAATCCGTTTTATTTAAAATTGATAGAATGTATTAATGGTTAAGATTCTTAAATAGAATAGTGTATAGAGTCTATGATTCATTGCTCATGCTTTGTATATTCAGAATTATTTCGAAACTCTATCTACTGTAATTTACCAAATACTCAAAAGTTAAAGAGATTTTCAATTTTTCTTTTCTTTTTTTTGAGAAGAAAAGAGATTTTCAGTTAAAACTCTTATATTTCAAAAACTCTGCTACTAAAGCTCTATAGGTAAATTTATTTTCTTACATCAAATTATCAATTGGTAAAGTCTCTTATGGTTAAATAAGAGATTTAAGATTCGGTCCCCGTATACATAAAAAACCGATTGGTGTCTTGATTCAATGATAAAGAATTATCATCGTGAGCATACGCCATAAGTTAAAACTCTCTAAAAAAAAAAAATCAACACCAGAAGGTCATTAAATATCAATTTGTAAGAATAATATAATAAAATTTGTACAAAATCTGGAATCATCGTATATTGAAGATTCCTTTTCAATCAACTTAAGTATTTTTTTGTCCATGAGCCAGCGCATCAAGATTCAGGATCTCTAAAGCTCCCTAAGATCTTTAAAGCTCCATAATACTTGCCATTTTGTGAGTAGCAATGGTTGATCCACGTACATTTGATTGTTGGCCTCATATATATTCATATCAATGTATTTGGCCAAAATGGCAAAATACCCATTTCTCACAAATTTTCCAGCAAAATGCTCCCTGTCTGAAACTATTTAGGAATATGCCCCTGTTTTGAAACTCGATTTTCTAAAAATCGAGTATCAAATATAAAACTTTATTTTTGAAAAATCGAGTTTTGGCGAAATGAAACTTAAAAAAAAAAAAAAAAAAAAAAAATTGTGGAACTCAAGTTTATGGAACTTGAGTTTCTTCCTTGAAAATATGCAAGTAGAACTCGAGTTCCATGCACTCAAGTTCTTTGAATGGAACTCAAGTTCATGGAACTCGAGTTCCACAATTTTTTTTTTTTTTTTTTTCATTTCACTATAATTCGATTGTCCAAAAATCGAGTTTTACATTGAAACTCGATTTTCTAAAAATCGAGTTTCAAAATAGAGACATATCCCTAAATAGTTTCAGACATGAAGCATTTTGTTAGAAAGTTTGTGAGAAAGGGGTAAAACCCCATTTTGGCCCAATGTATTAGTATGTATAAAATTTGATTAGACCAAAACCATTAAAAAGTAAAAATAATGTTGGACCTTTCACGTGTGTAGTGACAAAAGGTAACACATAATTATTTTACCAATCATGACCATTTCAAAGATTAAAAGTCGAAACATCTTGTTTTTCTTTTTCTCAAATTCTACGAATTTATTTACTTAATTATAATAAGGACCAATTATAATTGTGCATGCCCAAGAAAGTTGCTTAGTTTTCAATACACACCATGGGACTTCCATAAACAACGGAGGTAATTTACATCCTCAGTGTAAACAGGAGTTTTGAGTGAGGATTTAAAATAAATCCAGTTCCCATTTCAAATCCAGCAAAGTCATGAAATTCTGCTGGTGACAATTTCTTAGACTGGGCAATACAGCCATCATTCACGTGCCGAAAAATAAATTGGTAACAAATTAAGTGCATGCATGTTGAGTTTTTCAAAATTAAATATTCTAGAAAAATCACATGCAACTTGCTTTTTTTCAATGAAGGCACAGACATTTTGAATAAAAGTTTATATGCTTTTCAATAAACAACAAAATTATGTTCAATTCTCTTAATTGTCAAAAAAAAAAAAAATGTTCAAGTCATACAAAATGAATATGATGATGAATCATGATTGGGTTTCAAATAATGACTCTTCAATTCTCTTTAGAGTTAATAGAAAATTAGAATTACCAATTGTTGATTGAAACATTTAATATTAATGTGTAAATTGGAAAAGCTCCAATTGGTAGCATGTTCTTATCCATTATATGTGGGTTCAAGTTAACTCAAAAAATAAAATGATTAAAATCTCTTATCATTAAATAAGGCTATCTAAAAAAATGAGAGAAAAAAAAAGAAGAAATAAATTAGTTTCTTGGTATGATGGTAAAGAATGGTATCATGTTCCATGAAGCCCAATTCCAAAGATTTCAAATAATATCAAATCTATTTTTTAATAAAAATGAAAAAAAGAAAAAGAAAAAGAGCTATTCATTTCCTTTTTTTTTTTTTTTAACCTAAATTTTTGGTTTGGCGCATCATCATGAACAGTTTCTTTTTGGTAGCTATTGTGTTGTTTAGTACAGCACATTAAGTTTCAAATATAGCCTTTCACTATCGATATGATTTGAGAAATTGGGAGGGGATCATCACTCCTTGTGTTGTCCATGGATTGAACAAGGGGCCATTGTCAAAGGGCCCAAAAGCTAAGAATGAAACGAGTAACGACCAATTTTAATTGACCACTTCTAACCATCACCGCCTTTTTTTTGGCTGAAGAAAAAACAAATGATTAAGGCTGCGTTTGTTTCAGTCTAAATTGTTTTCTGAGTGTAAAATATTTTCAGGTAAAAATATTTTTAGGAAAAGAAAATATTTTCAAGCGTTTGGCTGCATTGTAAAAATTATTTTAGAAAATATTTTCAAGTGTTTGGTTATATTATGAAATTGCTATTTTTCTACTAGTTTCTTACATTTTCTCAACTTCCAAACAAATTTCATAATAGAAAATTTCAATATATAAACTTAAAACAAACAAAAATCAAAACAAAACCAAACAAAAATCAGAACAAAACATTTGTTAAATTCAAAAACTCGGTCAAACGGAGATTGGCATTTTTTCTGTTCACTTTCTTAAAGGGAAATAAGTTTGAAAAGTATATTCAAACAATCCTGTTGGAATATCCAAAATTTATCAACAATTGAACAATATAGGGCCAAGTTGGCCCAACAAAATTTAAAAAGTTGAGCTATGTGCAAATCCATCAACGTTTTCTTCTCAGGTTCAAGACGCAAGTCCAACCCATTTTCCTTGAGTTATAGTCCGGCCCAATCAAGATTATAGAAATACCAATCCATAATAATGCTCAAAGAAAAGTGTACACAAGTCACAATCTAGAACTCTACATTTCCTACCAAAAAAATTCCAACTATCGGCTACTTACTAGAGATGTTAGCAAATCATCTAATGAAATTGTATCAGTATTCTACAACAACAACTAAGACTTAACCGATTATCAAAAAATACAACTAAGACTCAACCTCCAAAACTTCGATATCAGTTATGAATCCTTAATAAACAATAAACTCCTCAAATTCAGAAAAAATTGGAGCTTTGCTAATAATGTTTCTCTGTATTTAAATCTAAATGGTTACCCTGCTTTTTCTCAAAAAAAAAAAAAAAAAAAATTGGTTACCCTGCTAGTACTCATTTCTAGAGCATATGATAAAATATAAATCATGTTTATATTTTTCACTGTTTACGTTTGTGTATATAAAAATGAAGCTCTAGTCGTTTCGCCAAAAATTGTGATACAAGTCATTTTGCCAATAATGGTGCTAGTGAGCCCTCTTCAAAAATCTGTCCTCTTCCAGAAAATATCTATGCTCGATTCAAAATGCAACAAAAACTAGCTGGAATTGCTTGGTTTCCATGGGACTTGGTCGTCTTAACCACTACCATGTGTTTGTCAATAAATAGATGAGTATTCATGAACAAATTCGTGTTGGATACCATGTTAGTCCAAGCTCATTAATTATATGCATGCATTGTGTTTTGTCTTTATATTTCATAAGCCTGATAATGGCCTCTTGCCTTTTTGGCTAATTGGTCCCATATGATGTGTGCTGCTTATTGTAACTACTCAAATTTCATGTCTGTAGGCCTGTGTGCCTGTAAAGTCCATTTCATTAGTTCCATATGTTTCCACTTTTACATTTTTCTAATAAAAAAAAGCATGTGATTGAATGAATCATGCTGTGGCTAAGAGTTGTGCACTATGAGATGTAGAAGGATGTTATCTGCATACATGGATATGTTTGCTTCCACAAACTATGCAATCAACTTCAGGAACCAATTGCTGAGAAATACACAAACACAACCTAAAATGCCTATTATATTAAAGGGTAAAACATCAGTAAGACAATTTGGAAACTCCTATTCCCTTCAGCAGGTTGGTATGATCTGCTACTGCTACACATATGTTTGTATATGCCTACCCCACCTATCAAATTCTCATGACATCATACCACAAATTATGATAGGTGCTGGAAAGTGGAGAAAGTAGTTACCAACTTTGTAAGGCTTTAACATTCTACCTATCTCGAGAGCGAAGGGAAGTTAAACCTTTTATAAGACCACAAATTAGTGGGTTTATTTGCCTGCATCTTCTCCTAGTTAGCCTCTGCAAATTCCAAAGATTATCTCAAACTAAGGGGAATGTAAATGAAAAGGTTTTTGACTAAGAAGCACGGACACGGTTAAGGACGCAGACATAATACAAAACATGGTGGGGGATAACAGAATTCACTTCCCTTTATGATATAAATCATTGTTGGCAAGGGTTATTCTATACCCCGCTTCCCATCCTTAGGGAAGCAAATGGATTGGCAAAGTAAAATCGAAGATAGACAGAATAAACAATGGCCCCAGTTTGGTTTCTTTACTCCAAAGCTAATCGCTGGGAAGCAACTGACAAGCTTGAGAACCTTGAGTTTCTTTTTTAAGTCATCAGAGAGATAGAGACTTGAACATCTTTTAGTCAAGCACATCATTTTGTACTTCTTGTAGCTAGAAATAGGTAAGATCTGATGATCGATATTTGTTTGTAGCAGAAAGCACATGGCAACAAAAATAATTGCACGCAATCTGAAAAGGCAGGTTCTTGATACAAATGAAGTGAACAACATGATGCTCATAAGCATACAAACAGTACGTATATGTATAAATATAAACTTTATTAGGGTTGCTCGCATGGTCCTTAAAAAAGTACTAAAGTTGGTTCTTTAGTGAAAGTGCACTAGTCTAATTACTAAATGCTATTTAAGACCTCTAAATTTTAATTATGGCTTGATTAATGTTAAGCTAAACTCAATTAATGTAGAATTTACGTGATTAGCAAATTAATCAACCGAAGCTATCAACTAGAGCATAGATAAACATAATTAACGTGAGCAATAAAACAAGAGAAGTAAAGGACAAGAAGGTTCAAACACAAGATAACACCGGAAGTGTTATAACTAGAGAACCTAGCGGAAAAACCTCTCCGCAGCCCAACAAGTAGAAATAATCTACTAGCAAATTGGTTGGAGTACATGAATACACAAAAACCCTCAAAGCCTAAGCTACCCAAAGTACTTGAACCCTCCGATTCGCTAGCTTTTCGATCTCTCAATTAAGTCCAATTACACAACCAAAGATTGGTATGAAACTAATGCTTCCCAATTGCTCCAAATCAACACTCTACACTCTGATTGTGTGTGGATTGTGTTTGGCCTAAGTTCCTCTCATGGGTATGAAAATTTGGAGAGGGAAGAGAGTAGAGAAAACTATAAAAAAAAAATATGTAGTGAATTGATGGATGACAATCATTAACTCTCAAATAGTGTTTCTAGGGTTTTCTCTTAGAAACTTTCATTGCAATTTTGTGGGTAATAAGGGTATATATAGTGTGGGTGAAGTAGAGGCAGAGTCACAAACGAAATGAGTTGTTAGAGAGTCTAGCGATTCGTTGATGGGTTGGCCTACTCATGAGCCAGTCGCCAGCCATTTGGCATTACAAAATTTCAAATCCTCATGTGCTGCTCACATGTCCTTTGATGGATTGATCCAGTTATTAGAGCTCTTTTCTTAGCAAATCTTCACCAACTTGAATTCTAAACCCAGTACAATAAACTTCACCTAAATACAAATATACACTTGAAAAAATTATAAGTAAATTGATATGGAAAAAAGCCAAAAAAACAGAGGTAAGAAAAATAACAACTTAACATTTTCCATGTGCCACTTTGAGCCTAATTTTATTTAAAGGTTGGCATAACAAGTACATAATCATTGTATAGAAAACTCTTGCTTATTAAAATCTAACGGCCTAATTAACATGACTAAAATATTTCCCCTAAGAACCCCAAGAGGTTGGGTTAATTGTTCCTAAGACCTCACAATAAATATGAGATTTTGGGTTTGAAACCTCTTGTCAGCATCTTGAGGCCACCTTGAAGAATTTCTCCTTGTAATAACATGTGTGTGTGGGATAGAGAGACTGCATACACTCAAAGGAACAGTCAAATACTAAAAAATGTCTAAATACTCTTGTTTGTTCAATATATATAAATATATATATATATATATATAAAGGAATAGTCAAAACTAAAAAATGTCTAAATACTCTCGTTTGTTCAATATAAATATAAATATAAATATATATATATATTTATATTTCGGAATGTGATATTGTGATCTATGATAATCAACTAGTTGAGTGTATATTGTGTGGGTGTGTATTGAGTTCCATATTGGGAATATACTAGGTCGATTTGAGATTTAGAAACTGATGGTGTTACAAAAAGCACCAACCACTAGTCTTCCATATGACTCGTCCATCGAATGGCCAGGTAAGACGAACCAAACACAAGATGATCATTCCGAGCGTCTTCAGTGACCTCGTCCTTGTACGGACGAGGTCCCATGAGGAGCTCGTCCGTCTTCACAATCGTTTGGACGAGGTCTGCATAAGAACTGAAATAAATACACAAGTCGTCCGTAATGAACTCGTCCGTCTTTAATAAAAGATGGACGAGTTTATTAAGTTAGACTACTATGTGTGGATTTCTCCATTGACTATTGTACGACCCAAGTCCAATTGAGATAACTTCCATGGCGGTTATGGAAGTTACTCCATATCTTCCGGACTCCTTAATAATAGGAACGGTTATTAAACAAATAACCGTTTCACACATGCTATATAAAGAATCTTCAATGAAAGGTAGAGGCATTCAGACACTTTTTTGGAGAAATAATTTTCTTTTTCACAGAAAATTACAAATTCACTAACTTCATCATCGGAGGACTTTTGGCCGGTCTCCACCGGTCTCCTCTGACTTAGTTTTTGTTTTCAGGATCAAGCCTTAAGATTATCAACGTTCGAGACATTCAGCCTTACTGATTTCGTTGTGTTTATTAGAAACAATTACAAAAAATCTCAATTATAACCAAATTAGTCCTTTTATGATATAGCACAAATTTGTTTAGCATTTTTCCTTCCGTTGTTATAGATAATCCTAAAAAATGATTGGGATTGTACACTTATAGCAACACCATAACATTGACACATTTTTTTCTCTTCAATGACCCCATCATATATTTGTCTTTACCTTTAGAGTGTAATTTATACACAAATAAATCCATCATTTGCCGACAAGAATAAGGGGCAATGCAATGAATTAACCAAGCTACATTGTATTAAGACTAAATAGTCTTAGATTTTTACAAATGGTGTGTTTATAACACACAAACTGTTTTACACACAACCCAAAAAAAAATTAAAATTACGACTTGAAGTCACGATTTTTTAAGTATTGAGTGACATAATACACATAACATTTTTCACAACAAATTTTATAATTATTGAGTTGGCAAGTTATGATTAATTTTCATATAAGCCTATCACAGACACTACTTTATTATCCACCATTAACAAGTTGCCATATCGATAGTTGTAAACTTTTTTGTAAAATATATTAGAGCTTTTCTACGAGCACAATAAAATTTCATAAGATTTTCACAACAATTTGAGTTATTAGC